>CM031244.1:359736997-360313458 GCA_018340775.1 Taxus wallichiana var. yunnanensis
CTAAAGGATAAAATTAAAACTTGTGTAAGAAAGTGCAATAAATAGCACTTTTGTCTTAGAATCACATAATGGGGTCTATTTTTTACCTCTTAACCCATAGGGGTAGTTGGTAGGTGAAAATTAAGATGTGTGGGACAAAATTGTCCCACGAGCCTCCAAAAATAGCCCTTAAGCCAAAAGCTGAAATTGACATGAAAGATTGAGTACACAACACGCAAAAATATTAAAATCCTTTCAAATCCCACACAAATCAAGAACCACCTACCCACATTGAATACTCCCTTTGGTCACATCTCAAATTACACTAATTAACCAAGTTTAATCAACTTAAATGGAGCACTTTGACTAACAATAATAAAGGTGACTCACAATACTAAAATAATTCAAACACCCACAATTAAATAAAAAAAGAGGGGAAAAATAACATATTTACCTAAGGTCACATTTAAGGCCACCCCCAAATGGGGACCTCCTAACAAACTATCAACAATAAACAACATACAAATACACAAGTTGTCAAGGTGACCTGTTGCCAATATCCAAAATTCTTTCATTGTTGGTCTCATGTCCCCTTTTGTTTGTTGTGTCACGATTTCCTGTAAAAATCAAAACAATACATCTCTGGCCTCATAGCCATATCAATTCCATAAAAATAATAAAATGTACATATACATATCAATTCGCATCATCAAATAACACCACTAAATAATCACTAAAATCAAGAAGTTTCACCAATTGTTCAAAATTTCAAAATGTTTCAATTTTATCATTTCATCAATCAACAATGGGATCATGAGACTAGTTGGATCATCTAACAAAATCTATGTATCAAAATTCAATGTGTCTCGCAAACTTATAAGGTAGTAACTCTAGATCGTTATCAATACTTTGAAATATCAATCCATGCATATAATTCATCATACAAGTCACATCATGTCAAAAGTTAAAAACATCAATGCAATCTATCAAAATACTAATCGAATATAATAGTGTCCATCTATCAATGTCTAATGATAAAATATGATAACAAAGTATAGGTTTCCAATCCAAAGTAAGAAAAATCCTAGTAAGATCAATGTCGGAGAGGAGTGGACATTACATCTTTTTAGTTTGTCTTTGTTATTATGTAGGTTTCTTATCTATTGTTGCATTATATAAGGGATTTTTTTTTAAAAAAGGGTTGTGCTGAGAGGCTTATAGGCCTTGCCCCTTGTTGGGCTCTTGGTTGGGTCAAGATAGTTTGTCCTGTTTTGAGTCCTTGTTCGTTGTTGGGCTGATCTCTTACTCTGTTTTTGCTTTAGTTATATTTGTAATTTTGATTTTTGGATCTCCCCAAAACCAAATAGTTATCTAATATAAAAAATATTTATTATTATTATTACGATTATTATTATTATTATTATTATTATTATTATTCGTCGGGCTAACTCAAAGGTGATTTGAAACATATTTTTTTGGTTGGTACTAAAATGATGCAAATAACATACTTAGTTGTTTTGTTTCTAATCAGCTTTGTACTACATTAAAGGACATGAAGTCTTCAAAGAAACATAACCAAAAACACACAAAAAAAATCGATTATTGACACAATTGACCCTAAAAGTTATGTTTTTTTATACTTTATGTAGTAGTGTATGTATCATGAATATAAAGAGTTCACTTGTAGCTTTTACATATAAATGATGCGCACACGTTAAAATATTGGACTCCTCAAATGGTTACCCATCCCAACACTCATTGAAATAACCTATGGGGAAATATAGATGTAATGAATTTCAATCAAACTATTTATAAACATGAGATGGATTTTTATCAACCATTATTAATATAGATTGATGTAAATACTACTTAATTGAATTCCAAAAAATAACCACTCAATTTAATCTAATGGAAAAAGCACTTCTAGTTGAAAATAAACATTTTAATGTCTTTCAAACTATTAATTGTATGTAACCGTGTTCACAAATTTTGAATAGTTCCATCCTCAATTAAAATTTATAATTTTATTTTCTCAATTTCAATAGCTTTTATTTGAATTATAAATAAACATAACACTTAAAATGTATTTTCTTTTAATTACAATTTGAATGGGTGACCATCTAATTGTAAATGAGTCTAAATTTAAACAAAATTTACATAGTAAATGAATATAGACATTATCTTATAATATATTTAGCTTTATTTATGTTTTATAATTACACTGAAGGCATTCCCCCTATGGAAAAGGGCTTTGTGGAAATTCACGAGAATATGTCAAATTTGACGGCCCAAATGATAGTTTTGACGGTTTAGCTTTTCTTTGCTATTTTTAACAATTTTACTTTTCTGATTTTACATGCTATGAAGGGTTTTCTATTTTTAATTTTTGTTTCTTTATTTTTGCATGAAATAGCCTTTAAATATTGGTCACTGTAACACTATAATTAAGCAAAGACACCCGTTGATTATATGTATTGCCTATCAGATTTGGGTGGATCGATCTCACTTATACACTCGAAGTAAAAATATAGCCACTCACAATTAATGTCTATTACAGGTATGCTTTGATATGAAATTGATTCCAGGGGTGATGTGAGTTCACATCAACATGATTAAGCATGGATTTATAGGTCGAGTTTTCTTGGTAACCGTCTTGTTAATACATATACTAAATGTTGGATGCCACAGATATACGAGCCAAGTGTTTGAAAAATACCTACATATATGGTTTCCTGCACCAGTATGGTTGCGGAGTTATATGGCAAGGGGATATGTCAACTATGCACGCCAATCGCTCGACATAATTCCTAACTGAAATGTGGTCTCTTGGAATGGTATGGTTGCAACATGGATGTGGTGGCCTCGCATTTTTAAAAATGAAATGTGGAAGGCAGGAGTGAAGTCAAACTCTATTACTTTTGTAGTAATTCTCATCGCAACCAGTGCGGAGGATTTGGAATCGGGAAAGCAAGTTTAGGCTTTTGTTCTTTAAGGTTGAACTCGAGTTCAATGTTTTTGTGGGTAGTGAGTACCCTTCTTGACGTGTGAAAAAAAGTAGTTGCATGGAGGATGCTCACAAAGTGTTTGACAAAATGTCTGAACGAAACATTGTTTCTTGGAATACAATGGTCGATGGACATGAAAAATATGGCTCCATATTAGAAGCTTGACATTTATTTAATGTTAGTGTAGGTTATTATTTATCCTTTTATTTATTTATTATGATAATTCTTACATTTTTGTTAGCCTTACACTTGTTGGTTAGCTTGCTTAGGTGTACTAGTTGTATGGAGTTAGCTTACTAGTTGTGTTGAGTTAGCTTCTTAGTTATGCGGAGCTAGTTTACTAGTCTTATGGAGTTAACTTAACTATCAGTATCAGTTAATGGGAGTTCTTCACCACTAATTTAGTTAGTAGTTAGACTTCCCTTATTCTATATGTATATCTTTCTTATAGAGTAATTCAAGTCATTGTATTGTAATGTATTGAGCATTATGGATTATGATGGATTTCCATATATGGTATTTTAACTCTTTTGTTTTGAAAATATAATGTGGTGGTATCTTATCATTTGAGATCATATCTTAGAATAATATTATTGTTGTTCCTTTCATGGTATGGAAGTGATAGATGATGTAGACATCCATTTGTAAGTTTTTCTTTATAAGCAAGGGTTTATTATTTTCATGTATTTAGAATTTGTTAGCACTTTTTTCGTAGCATGTATTTTTATGCAAAATAGAGTGCGCCATTAGATTTGGAAGGTTCTAAATTCCTAGAATCATCTATAAACACAACCATGTTTTGAGATGGTCAAATCTAGATGCAAATCTGTACCCCCTTAGTGTATTCATTTATCCATTGGATATAAGTGTGTACCTTCTGGATGCATTATTTTACCCTCTGGATATTTTTGTTTTGGATTCATTCTTTTATCCACTAAACACAAATATGTACCCTCTCATTGTATTCTTTTATCTATTGGATATAAGATGATACCTTTCGGATATATTCTTTTACCCTCTGGATATTTTTGTTTTGGATGTAGTCTTTTATCCACTGGACATAGATCTATACTCTCTCAGTGCATTCTTTTATCTATTGGATATAATTATGTACCTTCCGGATGCATTCTTTTACGCTCTGAATATTTTTTTGGGGATGCAGTCTTTTATCCACTAGATTCAACTTTGTACCCTCTCGGTGCATTATTTTAT
This sequence comes from Taxus wallichiana var. yunnanensis, assembly GCA_018340775.1. Taxonomy (NCBI): domain Eukaryota; kingdom Viridiplantae; phylum Streptophyta; class Pinopsida; order Cupressales; family Taxaceae; genus Taxus; species Taxus wallichiana. The sequence goes on from CM031244.1 coordinate 359,741,194, forward strand.
CCATTAGATATAAGTGTGTACCTTACGGATGCATTCTTTTACCCTCTAGATATTTCTCTTATGGATGTAGTATTTTATCCAATGAACATAGATCTATACCTCTCGGATCATTCTTTTATCCATTGGATATAATAATGTACCTTCTGAGTGCATTCTTTTACCCTCTAGATATTTATGTTTTGGATGTAATATTTTATCCAATGGACAAATATTTGTACCCTCTCGGTGCATTATTTTATCCATTCGATATAAGTGTGTACCTTCTAGATGCATTCTTTTATCCTCTAGATATTTCTATTTTGGATGAAATTATTTATCCACTGGATTCAGATCTATACCCTCTAGGTGTATTCTTTTAGCCGTTGGATATAGACGTGTACCCTCTAGATGCAATGATTTACCTTATGGACATTTACGTTTTGGGCTTAGAATTTTATCATTTTGTTGTAATCTTGTATCATGTGTATGCACTCTTTTAGCCTTTGAAATTTGGGTGTCATGGGTACCTTTTTAAAAACATAAGAATTAAAATATTATTTTAATAATAAAACCTTCTAGAGCTCATAACTTTTAATCCGTAGCTCAGATTAAGGTGATCTTTATTTTGAAATTGTTTTTTTCGAGATCTACACATTAGTAAAATGTTTATACACATATTTAAAATTTAAAAGGTAATTTACTCATTCTAATATTAACATGCACTCAATTATAAAGTGCCAATTTGGGGAGGGTGTTGTAATCACTTTTGGACGTAATTTCGGTTGAGCCCGACATCCTAAAATTTTGGGTGTTGTATTCTTAGTATCTATAGGTATATACATTTATCTCTCTTGTTTGTTGAGATATTTTGGATCTGTATTTTAAACTTTTTGGCATGTTGATGATTCTATCTTGTGGGAAAGCTATTTTGGTGAAGCCCAATGTTAATTTTTAGTGTTCGAGTAGTTGATTTTGGAAACTCATATAGATCTCTAGTGTCACTCTACCCATTTAGCAATTTAGGAGGGTATGATGTGGATACTACTTCTTTAGGTTTCATGTCCTTGCCTTGTTACCTTGGATTTTCTTGGATCGTGGCACTCCTATTTATTTGGATCTTGTGTCCTTAATTTGTTGCCTTGGTTATTTTTCTTGGATCATGACAAACCTATTTGCAGCAGTTGATCTTTCTTCTTTAGATTTTGTGTCTTTGCCTTGTTACATTGGCTTTTCTTGGATCGTGGCACTCTTATTTATTTGGATCTCATGTCCTTGACTTATTGTCTTGGTTGTTCTTAGATCGTGCCACACCTATTTGTAATAGTTGATCAAATTATGTTTGGTGTTTTTTTCACTTTCAACATTGCTCCATTAACAATATCCTTGCATGGAGCTATTCATTAATGGAGTGGTGAAGCCCACTGTCAGTTGGTTTTTAGTTTTATGATCAAGTAGTGGATTCAGACCATAGTGCTTTTGCATCAAAATTCTTCAAAGACATTGTATGAGTTTTTAGTGCCGATCTGTTAGGATATCTTACAACGGGATTTTTCTCTCTCTACTTTGTTATTACTTGTTTTGGGTAGCTTGTGGTGTATAATTTTCACAGTTATTGTACGTGGGTACCTCATTGGGCCTTTTTACCAGGACCCACCTTTTTTTCCCACCTTTAAGCTATGCTTTATGAGAGGGAATTTTTGTAGGTTATTATTTATTCTTTTATTTATTTATTAGGATAATTCTTACACTTGTGTTAGCCCTACACTTATTGGGTTACCTTATGTAATGCCCCATTCAATGTTACCCCAATTATTTCTTTGATGACCCTGTTGATAAGCATGGGATGGTTGTGTGTGTGATCTCATTGACCATAGTTAACCTCATTTTCTCACAGACAAGGATTAAGCATCTTTCCTCCCCATCTTATCTCCTATGACCTGATGTCGATGCTTCTAGTGGAGGGCATCCACAATGCCCTTTACGATTACCCTGTTTAAGGCAGATCATGTTCTCGAATCCTAGTAGGTGGCTGGAATGGTGATTTGGTGTTTTTAGGGTGTGTCCAGTTAAAAGGAATATCCATAATAATAATTATTTTAAATTTTCAATCTTGATTGCCGACCATTGTGATTATAATTATTAACTATTTTTAAGTTGTAAAATAATAATAATAATAATAATAATAATAATAAGTTAATGATATTATTATTTTAATTGTTGTAGAAACTTGAAATATGCTTACACTTAGCATTTCCTCCCATTCAACCGATTAAAAACACTTCGTTAATCATCCCTTCTTCGCTCCATTCTTAGATTCCCATTCACGACACCTTCTCAGTCGTATTCCTCCTATAATCTGCTTATTTGGCTAATATCTCTCTTATTAGCTAAACATTCCTCTTTTGACCATTCAAAACCTCCCTAGTTCTCTCTAGACCACTTCTATTGGCATTTATAGGTTATCTATCAGTCACAATTGGTTATCCAAACCCCTCCCAACTCTCAATGAGTCTCTAATCACTTACTAATCAAGTTTAACTAGCCTAAACCCTAGTTAACTATCCTAAACCTATCTTAACTAATCTTAAAGCATGTTTATCCTAATCTAATATAGAAGTGCTTTTGAGCTTTAGTCCCACATATGCACCCAAAGTTCAAACTCTTCCATTTGGAAAACTATAAATAGAAGGGTCACCCCTCCCTTTCAAACTTACAACTTTACTCACAAGTCCTTCTCTCACATTTGGAGATATTGGCATTAGACCTCATTTGCATTAACCAAGCTAATAGGCATTTGATCTTGGCTATCCTCCATTTCGAAGCTCTTCAATCTCACATCCATAACTTCATAGTAGGTTAGTAGGAGGGTATCTAACTTGGTCTTATAGCCATTTTAGAGAGACCTTTTCACCTCCATTGAAGAAAACAACACATCTAATTTGATTTCTTAGAATCTAACTAGGTTCATTTTTATTAAGCTTTCATGGAGTAGAGAGTAGTATATATGCTAGGATTTGAATGTTAGTTTCAAATTTATACATGCATATGTAGTTTCTTGTTTATCTCTAATCTTATGGTGCATGGTTAAGTTTAGTCAAGGTTGAGGTTCTTTAATCTCATCTCATAGATTTTGCAAACCTTTCCATTGCATACATTTGGCACGCCCGGTGGGAGATGAAGTCCATCCTCCATTAATGGAGTCTTTTCAAGCTATTTATTTTCAGTTTTCTAACCACTTTCATGCTTTTTAGGATAAATAGCTTGTTATTTACATGATTTTAGTTTTTAAGTAGGCTAAATAATCATTGATCATGTATATTTTGTGGTTTGGTTTGAACTAAAAATAGGCTTCTTTGGTTAACCTTTAACATGTTTGCTTTTAAAAATTTCAAATTTATGATTTTTTAAGATTTTATAGGGGTGCACATAGGTGTCATTAAGGCGCGTATGAATTGAAATGGGTGCATGCACATGTCTTGTAAAAATGTAAAGGGGCACATCCGCATCGAACCGCATTCACCATCAATCTTACGTGGAGGCATAACATGTTTTCCCTAAAGTGAAAAAAACAAATCTTTTTCATTGTGTTGGAAAGGTATTGAAAAGAACTACACAATGGAATTAGAAATTTAGGATTTTGAGTTATAGAAAAATCATTGGGTTTACATTGTTAGGTAAATAGTCATTATTTAATGTGTCTTAAAGTTTTAAAACTTATTTTCTTGACCATTCTAACACTTTGAAAGGTTTCGTGACACTAATAGTGATTTGTAGGTTGCTTTTCCATCATATTCAATTTTTTGCTAAATTAGTTGAGTGTTCACTTTTTTCAATTTTATGGGGGTTCTTTGAAACATGTATGCTCTTCCCTGGCACCTTTTAGGTGATCTTGGGAATAAAAAATGTTTCAAAAACCTTCTATTTTGCTTCCAAAACACTTCAATTTAAGCTTTAAAATGGATTAAAATTCAAAGTTGGCTAAAAAGAGTTTCCTTCTACAAAACACTTAAGGTATTTTCCATATATTGTTTTAGTTGGGTTTTCGTGTTGTGTATGCTCTTCCTTCGCACCTTTTTGGTGATCTTAGGAATCAAAAGCAACACACAAACTCTCTTTTGATATTATGATCTTTTGTGGAAAACTACTAATCTTGGTATGTAGGACCAAAATCACATGTCAAAGAAGGGTGTCAAAACAAACAACAACACAAAACTTCTAATACATGTGTTCTTATAGGTTGCTAAATGGTGTGCCACTTAAAACCAAATTTAAGTTAAAAAGATTAAAAAACACACCATATTCAAAACAATGTATTGAAGGCTTTGGAAAAGGGTACATTCCTCTCCGCTTAACTGGAATGTAACTCCTTTGGCATAACACCTTAAGCTACAACAATGGGGGTGGTAATAGGAACCTAAAGTAGTCCACTGCTATGTAACCTCGTGGATGAAACAGGAAGCCCCTCGCTTATCCACTTGACTAGTACGCCTTGTGAGTTAGAGTTACCGGTTGTCTATATGGTGACCCCAGGGAGAGCACACATAGACGCACTAGTTGCCCTTTGTGCTCGAAGGGGGTAAAGTAAAGCCGAGATACTCCCAAGATAGTCATGGTGACTATTTGGGTAAATCGTGCTCGCTTATAATAGCTTTGTAACACCTAGTTGAGAGATCTTATAAAGGAGGCCATTTTGTCTTGAGGCCCACTTTACTAGTCCTTTGTCACATTTTGGCCATCATGAAGTGATAACTTGTTTGGATTCAAAAATTTGTTTTTCAAACAAGGAAAATAATCTACTTAAATTAGATCTAAGTGCCTTTCATCACGGAAATTAGATGATGTTTCACTTAGCTTAGCATCTTTCTCACCTTAGATGAGATGAGGCTCTACCCAAGTGGCACTTAGTTTATATTTCATTTTTTGATCTACACCTTTGCATTCTTGTTTCCCATTTAGGACAAGAGAAGGCATCTTTCGGGAGTGTTGTCATAGATAGTGTTTGCCACTTTTTTGTCCATTTACGCTCATCCATGTTTGTGGCTGAGTTGTTAAACATCTAAAGTGTGTGGATGTGTCCTTATATCTTTAATGGCCACTTGATCTTGATTTCAAGATCATCATCATAGTTTGGATTGATTCATCAATTGATCTCCCTTTGATGTGTTACCTTGTTCGCATTATCTCGACATAATTAAGATACTTATGTTGTGTTTTTCATAAACGTCATCTAAGTACCCGCATTATGATGTTACGCTGCACAAAATTTAACACATCCTCAATATACCTTGACTTGGTTTTTCTTCAAACATTTTCCAAAATCTTGAAGAGTGTCACTTACTTTGTTTGTGTCGTTTTGATACCACTTTGGCACTAATATCTCACTTCTTCGTGAAGCTTAATTAACGTGTCCAATTGGTGTGGTTACATGGCTTACATTTGTAATCCTCATCCTTTAACATTTAGGCCTTGTTGGTTGTTGAAATTTTCATGGTATCCTTTGATTGGGAATCACATCTACCCTTTGTTAATATTTACACCTTGTTCATTTTGAGCTTGATGTAAATATTGACATCGTGTTGATCATCTTTGCATCAAACTATCACTTTGCACACACATTTTCATATGGTGTATTTCCTTGTTGATTGGCTTTGTGTTTCACACTTGCATGATTGTTCCTTGTGATTATTCATCCAGAAAACTTATTTTCTAGGAAAATCCCTTTTGATCTCATCGATATTACATCATCACGATGTCTATTTTCCTTAGACCTTCTTTGGAAAATTATGCACGCATCTCCATACTTATAAAATTTCTAGTTGGATGTCATTATGCTTCCCATATCGACATGGAATATCCTTCCCTTTGAAGGTTTTCCATCACACTATCTAGGTCTAGACATTTTGCTTAAACGATGCCAACAATGATTGACTATCACGAGTTTCTCACACTTACTACAATATGGAACCTAGGTTTAGCAATTCAAATCAAAAGATTCCCATTACAACTAAACCTCGTTTGGTTCTTCATTCTAGAAGGCCCATTCGGGTACCATGTTCCCCACCTTCAGCTCATATTTGGTGGTATGGTTTGGATGCTTCTGATCCAAATTATTATTTAGGTTCCCCCCACTCTTCTTCTTCTAATTCAGATCCAAACTACCATTCGGACTCCGACTCTTCTTCCTAAGACGCAAATCCCAACTATTGTTTTGAAACACCTAGATAAAATCTTGAATCACAGTCCTCCCTTCCTTCACAGTACCTTTATTTCAAATCACCTCAATGATGTCTTCCTCTTTTGAAGACTCGTGTGACTCCAAGTTTCATTGATTGACCATCTAATTTGGTTCTTGAGTCACGGTCCTCCCTTTCTTCGTAGGATCTCCTTCATCATTCATCTCAATGACCTCTTCCTATGTCGAAGAGTTCCATGACTTGGATTCCCTCTAGTCAATCATCTAATTTGACTCCTATGTTGTAACTTAATGGATGGCTATGTGATCCTATTTTCTCTCCTATATTGCATCGTCTTCTAGAAAAGCAATCTAGGTCCATATCCAAATCGTCCATTCAGGAGACTCCTACCACCAATCCTTTTTCCTCTCTTGGGTCATCTTCTTTGTTAATCAATCTTCCCCACTTATCGGACCTATTTATTCTATTCAACCTCCTATGGTCAAAGAACAAAAACCTCTACTAATTGATTTCTCTCATAATGAAGGAACAATCAAACTACACGATGATATCCCTCTAGAGGATAACAAATAAGGGTTCTTTCTTGAACTTGATACACTCGCGTATTGGGGAAAATAAGTTGATTCCTTTTATCAAAACATAGAGGAAAATCCTAAAGTCATAGAACTTGATTCTTCTTCTATTCCATCTTCACCTTCTTCTAAGCATGATGAGATGTCAGGGTCTAGCATTGAGCCATGGCCTATCTTCTCATTACCTAATCATTCATTATCTATAACCATTCCTTAATCAAAATATCTCCTTGGGTCACTACTGAGTAGCCCATCATATTTTTCTATACTTGGGCCACATCCTAGTAGTCCTCCATTTTCCACTTGTGGGTCACCTCATGGCAGCCCATTCCCTTCTATTCTTGGGCCACTTCCTAGTAGCCCTTCATCCCCTTCTATCTATGGGACCCCTCCGAGTAGTCCCTCCTCTTCTATACTTGGGCCATGCCCTAACATCCCTTCATCATATTATTTTATTCTTAGGACATGTCCTGTAGCCCAATTTCTTCCATCTTAGGGCCATATTCTAGCAGGCCTTCATCATCTTCTAGTAGTGGCTCACCTCCTCATAGCCCATCCTATTCAATTCTTGGACCGTATCCTTTTCATCCATCACATATTTCTTCTATCAATGGTTGTGGAAAGCCCACATTCATTTCTCACATCAGTTCTAAACATCAATGTTCTCCTTCTTCTCCTTCTTGGGGTTAGAAAAGTCACACACGTCAGCTTATAAGAAACCAAAACAGGTCCATTATCAAGCTCAGTTCAAAACTTCCAAGAGCTCCAAAGCTCCTAGCAACTCACATGATCTCAAAATTATAAATCAAGTGTGATTCAAGAATGCACATCAACATAACCATCAAGTTTGGCGTAAAGTGCAAAAACCTATGGATAGGGAACTCAAGCTCCCACATGAACAATCCTTGTTTCAGGATAAATCACAGTCATTTGTTGAGTACGAGCTCACCTCGATCATTGAGATCGGAGATAACATTACGCTTGATAAACAAACGTGCTTAGTCTCCCTTATCAAGGAAGTCACAAACATTGTTGTTGGATCTTACCACATGGAGTGACTTTTTGGTCCCAACTTTCCAAAAACTATGAAAAATCTAAAAATAAAAAACAATTCAAAAATATAAAAACATGAGAAAACATAAAGCAAAAATCAAAGGTACAAAGATCAAACATTGAAATAAGGTATTGCGTACACATGGATGTTTCTTTCTTACCTTTCTTTCTCTTCTTCTACAAGTCTTCCTACCATTTTCATCCGTTCGATGATATTGTGGTTAGCCTATTCACACACATTTTGTGACATTTATCTCTATGGTATCCATTTGACCCTGGTCTTTAATCACCTTGGTAAATTAAAGAACGACTGACCTCTTAGATATCCTATCACACTCAACATCTAATAAAATTGTTGCGAAGAACTTTTCGACATATTTGTTGACACTAGCCATTGTCATCATCACAACCACTTCCACCTCCTTTCATCAAGCCAAATGTGGTTCTTAACCCCTTATCAAACAAGAGATCTGAAATAAATTTTCAGAAAGAAAAAGAATCAAAATCAATCAAAAATCAAAAGTTAAAAGCTAAAAGCAAAAGAAAATTGATAAATAACTCTCTCTTGGGGTATTTCCAATAATCTCTATCGGGGCTATGGATGCCTAACTGGTAGTAGAGAAATTTTGCAATTAGAATCAAATACATCTCCATCGGGGCTATGGACGCCTAGTTGGCAGCGGAGTAATGTACGGCTATACTTCCACCTTTCATTCACAAATCACCTATCACCTATCAAAATAAATCATTCCTACACATTGGCTAGGGTGTCTTCACTTGTTGTCTATTAAATCTTCCCTTCAAGAGGTAATTAATTTCCACGTACACACACTGGATCTCTATGAGTAGGTAGGATTAGTATGTTACCAAGGGTCATTTTTAGACATTGTTTAGACTCTTACTCTAGTCCATATCTCATCTCATGATTTGTGCCTTTGGCTAATCAATTCTTCATCGTGGGGCTTCTAAGCTACATTCATATCATTCACATCATTCTTCTACTTCATTTAGAACATCCATGTGTATAGGATTACTTGTTTTCCATGTTTGTAGACACCTTTGTCCCCTTTCACAAAAAAAAATCTTCTCCTTCTATCATGTGCTTTTAGGAAAACTTACATTGGGGGCATCCTTGCTTCTTCCTAGCACTTCATTGGTTTACGTTCATCATCATGTTGAACCTATCCATAATGACATTGGGTGCCACTTCTACCCATGAAGATTTTTCCTTTGAATACTTCCACCTAATCGTTGGGGCATTTTTTCATCTTCACCTTTCTCGTACACACGTGGCCTTCTACCCTTGTACATCCCATCTATTGCTAAGGGCATCCACGCTTCCTTGTTTTCTTGTACATAGTTTCAGAAAACTTTAAAAATCACAAAAACATTCAAATATGTTTAAGAAAACTTCTAAACAATCTAAATCATCCTATAAAACGTCATTCTTTGGTTCTTGCTTGCTCTCGTCATAAACGACTCAGATCATCTTGATCTACCTCCATCAAAAAAGTTATGGTTTCTTACTATGTTTGTACTTTGGGGAAAAACGAGTTGCCTAGTACTGTTTTGTAGTGCACATTGCTTTTTCATAGGACTGAAGTGTCCTCCGTTATTCCCCTTACATGTTTCCTTGCTTGGGGCACCATCATAACCCTTTTCATTAATTCGTAAAGGTGAAACTAAAGATTGATAACAAAAACATTACATTATGTTTCTCTGTTAGGTTAGCTTGTTTACTTTCTCATATTGCATTGCATTATGTATGTTGCATGGAGTTAGGCATATTTTACTTTCTCGTATTGCATTGCATTTTGTATGTTGCATGGATTTGGTGTTTTTAGCAATGGACATTTTTTCGTATATGGCTTTTCATGTCATACTACACTTTTGTTCATTCTTTTTAATAAGGACCGATGATGAAGATCTCTAGCAATATGATGAAAAATAAAGTTGTTTAAAAAGGCACTTGATGGATGTTAGCTCATTCCCCTTCCTCATACTCCTTTTCTTCTATATCCCTTCTTCTTCTTCACACACTATTATCGAGTTCTTCTATCACCCCATTGAAAATCGAGGGGCATCATCCATTCTACTTCTATCCCTTCAAAATTTTCTCTTTCTATCATCTTTTCAATTGTTGATCGAGTTCTTCTATCACCCCATTGACAATCGAGGGGGCATCCTCCATTCTACTCATTTTTCTTCTATCCCTTCAAAATTTTCTACTTGTTTATGCTTGTCTACTTTCTTTGAAGTGACGTCGCTTACGCCACCTCAAAGAGGGGAAAATGTAGACACCGAAATATCTTACACTTAACATTTCCTCCCATTCAACCGATTAACGACACTTTGTTAATCAACCCTTCTTTCGAAGCTTCATTCTTGGATGCCCATTCATGACACCTTCTTAGTCGTATTCCTCCTATAATCATCTTATTTGGCTAATATCTCTCTTATTAGCTAAACATTCCTCCTTTTGACCATTCAGAACCTCCCTAGTTCTCTCTAGACCACTTCTATTGGCTTTTAGGCTATCTCAGTCGGTCCACAATTGGTTATCCGGACCCTCCCAACTCTCAAGTCTCTAATCATTTGTTAATCAAGTTTAACTAGCCTAAACCTATCTTAACTAAGCCTAAAGCATGTTTATCCTAATCTAATATAGAAATGATTTTTGAGCTTTAGTCCCACATGCACCCAAAGTTCAAACTCTTCCATTTGGAAAACTATAAATAGAAGGGTCACCCCTCCCTTTCAAACTTACAACTTTACTCACAAGTCCTTCTCTCACATTTGGAGATATTGGCATTAGACCTCATTTGCATTAGCCAAGCTAATAGGCATTTGATCTTGGCTATCCTCCATTGTTGAAGCTCTTCCATCTCACATCCATAACTTCATAGTAGGTTAGTAGGAGGGTATCTAACTTGGTCTTGTAGCCATTTTAGAGAGACCTTTTCACCTCCATTGAAGCAAACAACACATCTAATTTGATTGCTTAGAATCTAACTAGGTTCATTTTTATTAAGCTTTCATGGAGTAGAGAGTAGTATATATTCTAGGATTTGAATGTTAGTTTCAAATTTATACATGCATATGTAGTTTCTTGTTTAGCTCTAATCTTATGGTGCATGGTTAAGTTTAGTCAAGCTTGAGGTTCATTAACCTCATCTCATAGATTTGTAAACCTTTACATTGCATACAAGTGTCAATCAACAATTATATTTTACTATTATTTTAATGTCAATTTTTATCAATATCATCATTAATTATCATTAATCTATTATATTATTATGTTTGTCACTTCCGCAGACTGAGCCTCGATTTGCGCAAAAGAGGAGGATCTTGTTTTTTTGGTGGCACCATGGTTTGGTAGTGGTGTTAACGTTTAATAATTAATTAAAGGCTTCAACCACCACATTCCACATTGGCCAACCAATCCTTCATGCATGGGTTGTTTTAATTGCTAAATTTAAGGGTGAATTTAATGTGCCCCCTACTACTGACCTTGCCTCTCTCTTTTGATCATTGTGTACCTTATTTGGCGTGAAGGGATGGGGATCCTAATTGCTTGTTTTTGGTTCCTTGTTTGGCTGGAGGTGAGTGGATTTGATGGCCACCTACCATTTACTTAATCCTCTTTAATGCTACTGTCTTTGGCCTTGCCTTGTTAGTCTATGCACCAAATGGATAGTTGGCCATATATTTTCTTTTAATTGATTTTTATTTGCAAATCTGCTCTAACATTTGTTGACTGCATACGCCAATCTACCTTGGCCATGTGAGTTTCTCTAGTAAAGGATTACATTTGGTATTTGTTGAAAAGGCTTTTAAACTTTCAGATAAATGTGTTTGATAGTTGGGTGCCTGCTATTATTACAATTTTTAATTAAAATTGTTTCCCTAGCTATTATTGTAACTTGCTCATGCTAAGTTGGACTGGCTGCGTGAGAAATTTTTGTGGGGGAATCTTGTGTGGGACTGCATGTAAAACATCTAAAATGGATTTTTCCTTTGATTGTTAGCTACATGAACCTTGTGGAGGGATTGTTGTTGGTTGTGTCTGACAATGCATTGAAACTCGGGAAAATGTGATTTGCTAGTTTAGAGCCTCCTAGCTTTGCTGCATACCCCTTCTTGTGCAAAAACTATGAGCTGTGGACTGTGTTTGGAAGTCTAGTAAGTAAAACGTGGAAGATTCACCAAGTTTTTTGTATCAAGGGCCCTATCAGATGCGTTGAACATGTGGAAGCTTTTACCAGGCATGATAATTTCTACCCATCTGACTTCTATGCTAACTTTAACCATAACATGAAAGGAATTTTCTTTTATTTACTAAAGTGGTTGTTGCTTGGATTTTTATGGTGGTTTTTCAATTGTTTCTCATCCTCTAGGCTCTATTTTTTAGTGTCTTTCCTGTGTTAGTTGTTTCTTAGGATGATTCCTTACTAGATGTGGGTTTGTAAATGGTCTTGGCACATGATTTTCACTTGTTCTTGTTGTTTCCTATATGTCAATGGTTGCATGGAATTATATCTCTCACTGTCTTCACTTTTCATTATGAAATGATAGGATATAATCTGTATGATTGATGGTCATGTTGTGGTTTTAATAAAACATTTTTCCAATTTGTGAACCTAGTTTTGAATCGTGTTGGGTTCAGTTGATATAATTATGAACTAGGTGGTTATGGGTGCTTATTGGTCTACATATTCCACTATCTATTTCTTTTCTATCCGTATCTAAATCCATATGGGTATTATTCAACCTGGGATATCATAGAACTCGGCCAACATATGCACTACGTGAGGTTCTTATTTTTGTATATATGTGGGTTAGTTCAATCCTTAAAACTGGGACATTTTTGTTTACCTGGGTCCTTAGAATATGGGATATATTTATCAGTTCTATTCAATAAAGGCTCGGTATAAGTTTTGGTTTTGTGGATACATATTGTTAAGATTTGTCGTCATTTATGAAATGGGTATAAAATATAATTATAGATTTTTTTATGGTAGAAGTCAATGGGTATTTTACCCAAACTGTGCTCTGGTGATTTTATTCGAAACCTATGGTTTAATAAAAATCCACACCTTGGGGTTAGGTGATTTGGTTTGAGTTATGGCCACAATTAGAATTTTGTATGCTTAATATATTTTCGTAATTGTTCATAGTGTGGAAGGGAATAAAATGTTTTATTGTTGTTATATGTATGAAAGCTTTGTATCTCTCCCTATGGTTAATAAAACCTTAGCTTAGGGGTTTGGGTTGGAATCCTACTGAAATGTGTAACTCCACACCTTTAGTATGAACAAGGGATATATCTATGATTATTAAAGTTACTTGTATATTTATAAATGGGTAGGATAAGATATCATTGAGAATAATGTAATAATTAATGACCAGTGTTATTTTATATACTGCATCTAATTGGTATTAGTGCTACCAGTATAGAGTTTGGCATGACCAAATATCATCGGTGTTGGTATATGAATTAAGGATTAATATTATTGACACTTGTATTACTTGAGTGAAATTAAATTGATCGAACCCCTATATAATCTTGGTTCCTTGGGATGGTTTACTTAAATTATATTGATATAGGTTTAAGGGTAATTAAATTGATTGGACTATAATTTAAATCTTTGTAAGACGGTGGCATTAGATTATTGTAATTGTGTTGATTTACTAAATATGGGTTATTTCCTTTATCGTACTTTTTGACTGTTGTACATAACATGGCAAGATGATCAGATGTTTGAAATTTCCTTTTGAACTTACTCGTATGTTCTTGGTAAGCAATTAGGTGTAGGATTGTTGTGGGGTAAATTTTCTTTGAAAGGGGTAAATAGTGGTTAGTATATGATGTTGGATTTCTAACTTTTAATCTTTTGGACCTGGGAATTTTTAGGAAAATGTTGATGATGTTGGAGTATTGGATTTCAATCATATAGTTTATGTGATTATATGATTGAAATCCCAATACGCTCGACACTTTGTTTCTTTCGAACTTACTGGTTCATGTCATTGACCCCTACTTGTTATATGTTGATTAAACTTTTTGTCATCCTTAAAACAATGTTCATATTGGATTCTTATGGCTCCCTTCTTAATTTTGACATGGTATATTTCTAGCATGTCTAATGGAATTGTTAGTATTTATAACTTGGTATTCCCCCTTTCATTAAATAAAAGGTTCTTTATATGATATTGTTAATGGTAGCATTCTATTTCTATGTGTGGTCTTTATCATGCTCAGTTCTCATGAACTGAATCAGGCTAATAATTGTGAAAATGAATATTGTAGGTAAAAGAAAGAGAGAGGATTTCTATAAGTTGCTTTAGTTTTTCCTATAAAGTGCTATTGTATGAATGCTTAATGTGTAGTAGGACTTTGGAATGATAATTGTGGAGAAAATTTAGAAGGAAATGCCTTAGTATTTTTTGTATTTGTGGAGTAGGTTTTCCATTATTGACTGAAGCTAAAACTTATGAAATATTATTGTGAATGAAATAAAATGATCACTGAATTGTTATGAGCATCTTATTGTATGATTGCAATGTTGAAAGATAGTTTATCCTTGATATGACCAATATTGTTTTACCTATTTAATCCCGAGTCAAAATACAATAGAATTTTTAGCCATCTTTGGATTGTGTGTCGTCTTTGATAGGAAATTATGTATCTATGTCTAGTTATCAAAAGGATAATGGTAAGAAAACTGAGTTATAACCTTGAGTTAGTAAACCCTTCTAGATTGTGGAAATAACGTAATACTAGGTATCACTAAGTGGTTTTATAATCCATACAAAGGTTATACTGAAGAGAAAATATTATGATGTTGTTAACTTATAGACAAAGCAAAGAGTCTTAAAATGGAATAAAAGGAAACTATCTTCTTGTGTTAAAAAAGGATGTACCTTATTACTCTTAATCTATACTAATAAATTATTCTTAGTGTTGATGGGATGTAAAATGATATTTAAATGTAAACCAATTTTTAGTAATTTATGAGGTTGCAAGGTTATGTTGAACAGAGATAAATGATCAACAAACAATTAAAGCCAACTTATCTGTTATAAAACCTTATTATAATTTATTTTTTATGAATTTAATCAAGAGATGAATAGTCGATGCACTTGCTTAATCCTTATTATTTTATAAGTCTCAAAAACCTTATGGTTAATGTCAAGTGAGATGATGAAGATGAATGCATATTTAACTTCATACCACTAACCTTGTGAAGGTGTATTGTAATCCTTTCTTGATTAATTTAACCGTTATGATCCTTGCTCAAAGGAATTTTTAATTCTGAACCTAAATGGCATTTTTCCTTAGTTTGATCTTATGCTCGCCTCCTCATACAATGGAGGTATGAGATAAGATATTGTAGCTTGTGTGTAATATTTTTCCTCTTAATAAATGAAAAAATCAAATAGGTAAATAATGTAACTTCAATGAATATTTTAAATGGGACTTACCGTAAGAATACATTATCATATTAGAGGAATCCTAGCAAGAGGAAAAAGGATTTCTTGATTCGTATAACATGAATCTTCTAGATCGTAAAGTCAGGTCTTGAAATATATTTTTAGTAATTACATAATCTTAAAATACTTTCACCATGGGATGCCCCTAACCGTAAGTTTTTTCTGTGGTTGGACTAGTATGTGATGTTGTGTGGAAAAGAGAAAATTGATTTGTTCATGTTGGGTGTTGTATGTTTCCTTGTTGCCTATGTGGTCAACATTGTGTCAAGCTTATTGAGAGTTGGTCGTAACCCCTGTTGGTCACCCGTGTTGATGTGTAAACTCCAAGTAAGTCAAAAAAGTTATCCTAGTTTTTTTAGGGTTGTATATGTGTGTGTGTTTTAGTGGTGTTACACTTGGTATCAGAGTGGAGGTTCATGCTCTTGAACCTCTAGGAAAGATTGGAGTTGTGATGGTGTTGCATGTTGGTGGTGGGATATTGGAAGAGTAATGTGATATAATCGTGATGTGAACTATGTCGTAATTATAATATTGTGAGTGCACATGTTATGTATGTCACTTAGTGCGTAATTGTTGGCATGTTGATGTGTTGGAGATGAGAGTATTCTTTCTCCTTTTCATGAATTCAATGAGAATTTGAGTGTGATGTACCATCTTGTTGTGTGTATGAAAGGAATGTTATTTTGGATTGTAGATTGTTGGAGCTTTTGGCATTATGTGATATGAAGGTGTATTGATTGCATAAAAAAATTGGTGTAAAGTGAATTTGATTGTATCGTGATGTCGTCATCATGTTGTGAAGAAATGTGTATATCACCATGTCATATTGGAATTGATTGTAGGTTGTTATTGTGCTCATCATAAGTATAAATTGTGTAATATGTAATGGTATATGTCGTGATTTAGGGACATATGGTGAGTATATGATCCCTATCATAAAGTGATTGCACTTTGGGTGCAACATATGGTAATGTGGTGTGTTGTAAACCATGAATGTTATGTATGTGATTTACCTTGTATATGTACCATGCGAACATGCTATGGTTAATGTGCATGAACCTCCATTGTGTTAGTAATGTGCATATGTGTTATGTCGTGAACCTTACACTAACCGATCCTAAGGGAAATCGGTAAAAGTGTATGTTTGGAGTGAGGAATGTGTACCATGGGCTAGTAACTTGAGAGCTGACCTTAGTTCCGTAGATGATGACCTATGCTTCTTTCCTCTCTCCCTATGTGGTTTTTGTATGGATGTAACCTAAGTGTAACTATGACTGTGTTTAGCCTTGTCGAAGTGGTGGTGGGATGATTCAGATAGAGATGATGATAGTTGTACTATTGATATGTTATTTTGTGAGCTGAGGCTCGATGTTCTAAGTGCCGAAACTCATTGAGTACCCCCTTGGTGGCTAGATAAGGCCACATAGTCATCGTAATGTGCTATTCTTATATATGTATTTTATTTGTAAATTGAACTTTTTATTTTATTTTTGCAAGGACCAGCAGTTTTCTTGATTGCCATGTTTTATATTTTTGGGCATTTCCTTAGTTTGTGGTATTAACATGCAGATTTTTGCACTAACTATGGCTACTTGGCCAATTGTTTTACTTGGATTTGGATCTTCATTTAAAATTTTAAAATTTTACCGCCTTGCCCAAGGCTTGTACTTTTCCACTTGGCATTTGAATCAGATTGTTATGTTGGTGCTATTGTCGTGATGTGTGGAATAGGGTCATGTGATGTACCATGGAATGGTGGGACCCATGGACCCACTTCATTGTATGGGGTATGCACCCCAAGGAGTTATAGATAACTAACAGGATGTCAAACCATGATTTATTATGTCACTTGGATTAGGGGTGTATGGACTCTATGTGCCTAGGGCCATAGGGAAACCAACCTCTTTGGGGGGAGAAAAGGAAAAAATTATTTATTTATTACTACTTGAGGGAGGCATAAGAGATTTGTGTGTGTGTGTGTGATTGATGCTTCGGGAGGTGTGTAAAATTGTTATGATGTTTTGGTTGTGGTGTTATGATGTAGGTATTACTCATGTTAGTTGGATGTGTTTTGTCATGTTGTGGATATGGCATTGATTCCCTTGTTGACACTATGTACTTGTAGCTATTGTTCTAAGTTATTTGAAATCTTCATCTGTGGAACTGTGGAAATTTCTTGTTGTTATAGTATACTTTTGTTTGAGTATTATATGTTAATCATTGATGTGTTGCAAGTATATGTTATGTGGACCCGTGCATATTCTCTTCCATAATTTGATTAAGCTCTTGTGGTGTGGTACCATCATGAAAGTATGTAAAATTATGCCTGTGAATCCTTAGTGTTGTGTATGACCCTAGTAGGGTGTTGTGATAATAGTTCATGTTGGGCACCCACAAGAATGAATAAACTAAAATTATACAACAATGAAAATTTAAAGAACTTAAATTAGGAATAATGTAAATGGAAAGAAACTAATGAAATAATGAATAAGAGGTAATTGAAAATCTTCATAGAACGTTGAAAGTTAAAATTCTATCAAAATGTTTCTAAGGCTACCCCGTGGTTGTGCTTTAACGATTAAATTTTAACCATACGGTGCACTTTCGCCTTTATTTGTTCCTTGATGCTTACCACCTTTCCTTCCTTCAATGTTATGTCACATCGAGGACGATGATTTCTTAAGGGGAGGAGAATGTAATGCCCTATTTGACGTTACCCCAGTTCTTTCTCTGATGACCCGGTTGATAAGCGTGAGATGGTTATGTGTGTGCTCCCATTGACCGTTAGTTGACTCGACCTTGTCGCAGACAAGGATTGGCATCCTTCCTCCCCATCTTGTCTCCATGTGTCCTTGTTGATGCTTCTAGTTGAGGGCCTCCACAACACCCTTTACGATTACCTTGTTTAAGGAAGATCATGTTCTTGAATCCTAGTAGGCGGCTTGAATGGAAATTTGGTGTTTTAGGGTTTTTGGTTAAAAGGAATATCCATAATAATAGTTATTTTAAATTATCGATCTTGACTACCGACTATTATGATTATAATTAATAACTATTTTTAAGCTGTAAAACAATAAAATAATAATAATAATAATGATATTATTATTTTAATTGTTGATCAACGATTATATTTTATTATTATTTTAATGTCGATTGTTATCAATATCATCATTAATTATTGTAGTGCCCACTTCCCTTTGACACCTTTTTGATTATTAGATACTATCGTTTGCACTTATGGATATATTATAGTTTTTGATATAGTATGTTAGTATATATCGGAGATCTTGAACTATTATTGATTTGATTCTTATATGATGCATATGGACTACTAGAGACTTTTGTTTTTGATATTGATACACTTTTTACATGGTTATTTATCATTAATTCGACATGTGATATATTTAGTCATTTTGAGTAGATCTTGATAATTGGATTAATGTGATGATCATTTTGACATGAATGAAATGTGGAATAGAAATGTGCTAGAAATTGTAAGTGATATTTTATTTTCATAGATGATATTAATTCGTATATAGTTGATTTCAGATTTATATTGCATATTTGACATGAATGTTTTAATGCGGCCACGAGGCCGAAGGAGGTATCTCTGTTTTGCAGGTATATTATATTCACAACAACATCGGGGGAGTGGAGACCAACCACATCGGAATTCGAGAAGAATCCAACTAGGGTGACCATGGCAACAAGTAATGTGTGTGTGTGTTAGAATTAATTGGTTAGGAGAAAATTGTGACCTAGGGGTCATGTGTTGTTTTGTTTTAATTTTCCCTTTCTATTGTGTTAGTATGTGTTTTCTCTTAGTAGTGAAATATTTACTTGTTTTATTATTTAGATTCTTGGAATTGTGTTTACCCCTTTATTTGTCATGGGTTGTAGTGTCTTAATTAAGCTAATTTGAATTTGTCTTAAACTAATTAAAGATGTGACTAAAAGGAGTTCATTTATTATAATTAATTTACTCTTGGATTTTGTGTTGAGTGAAGTGTGTTTGAGTTTTGAGTGTAGCACACTCTAACCCACATGGGAAACTAGAATTTGGCCTTTGAGGCCAAATTTGGAATTTGGGACAAGTCAAACTTGTGCCTCTTAAATGCCCATGCCAACCCTACCTATGGGTTGGGGGGTCAAATTTAGGCTCTTTTAGGTGTTTTGGGGGGATAAAAAGGTGAAATGTTAATTGTACTTTCTTTCAAATATTTAATTTTGTCCTTTGGGGGAGTGGGCTTAGATGGAGTGTGTAAGGTTCTTGTCATTCCTCCAACCACTTATTAATTGTGAATTGGAATAGGAGGTTGACCAAGTGATGTGGAGTGGAGAGGAAATGAGGTGGCATCCTACTTGGAGCCACATCATCCCTCCCTCTTTTTCTATTTATTGAATTCTTGTTGCTTGTTTTGGGGTTCGATGATCATTTTTAGTCTTTTGAATTTTTGGAGAGTGAGAGGATTTTGAGAGAGTTGTGGATTTTTGGAGCTTTATGTATGCTTGCTTGATCTTTGGAAAGGCTTGGAACTTCATACTTGGAACAAGCTCTACCATGGAGAGGTAGGAGCTTCACCTTAGTTTAAAATATGTTAATTGTTTTATTGTATGTGTGTATATGTTGTGTTGCATTCTTGTCTCTTTGAAATGCTTGTTGGGTATGGGTAGAATGCCTAAGTTGGGAGTGGGAGGATACTATGGGGAGTTTCTCTTGTAGGGAGGCATAAGAGATCACTTTCTTGAGGAGGGAGTTTGGGTTGGGTGCCCCATCTAGTATGAGGAATGCTTGCATTTCTTCTTGTTCTTCTTATGAAGGAGCCATAATAGTTTTGAGGGAGGCATTAGAGTGTATGGAGGTATAAGGGGTGCTTGAGGGAGGCATAAGAGTTGATATGGGAAATTGTGTTTGTATTTGAGGCTTTTAGGTGGGCACCCATTTCCATAGGGAGGCATAAGTGGCTTCCCCATAAGTCTTACTCTTTTGGATTTCTTGATAAGCCTTGCTATGTTGAGTTTATTTTATTTTTTGTATGTAAATGGAATGAATGTGAAATTATTTGATAAGTATTGTGGAAGCTAGTAGTTGCCATGAGTTGAGATCTTCTCCCATTGTAATGTGGTTGGGGCTCGGGGGCCAAAGGAGAGGATGGATTCTCTTCTCCTTTAGATATCTTAGTTGGGTGGAGAGTGTTGCCTCTCCCCCTATCTTGTTGTGAATCAAGAAAACTAGTGGAGGAGCTACCTTGTTGGTGTTTGGAGCATTGGAGCCTTGTTGATGACCATGTGAAACTACCTTGTATTTTTTTACCCACTTAGAGTGGAAGAAATTGTAATAATGTATTCATTCTTGTATTTACATTTTGTATGGATTCCCACTTCAAGTGGAGGAATTTGTAATGACTTTGTAAAAGAAAGTTGTAATCCTATTGTTGTTATTGTTATTATAATTCATGTGGAAAGAAACAAATGAGAAGAAAAAGAAGAAAGAATGTCATTGTAAAGTTAGTTTGCAAATAAAAAGAAAGTATTTTCTCCTTGTTAAAACCTTGAATGTATTGTGAGAAAAATAGTGTTTGTATTGAAAGATTAATCTATTTTACAATGGAAAAGAAAGTATAGTTTCATTAAGTTGTTATTGTATTGGAAACATGTATTAAGAAGAAAATGTATAGATTGTTAGAAGTTGAATTTGTTTACAAAATATTATGGTATGGAAAATAAAGTTAATATGGTTATTTTGAATGAATGAACATTGTAGTAAAATGAAAGAGGAAAATAAGTTAGATTTTATTGCATTTGGAAAGTTGAGTTTATATGAAGAAATGAAAAAGAAATAAAATAGATTATATTTCCTTCTTGCTCTTGAAATGATAGAAAGAATCTAGTTAAACTAATAGAAACTATTCTTGTAAGTAGATGAATTTTATTAGAAATGGAAACACTTTAAAATGACTAGTCTTAACTAAGAAATGAGTAAATGAGTAACAAATCTCAATTCTAGAACTTTGAAATGAACAAAGACAACTTATAATGCATTTTTACATCCTTTAACAACTTTAGCTTTTTGTAAAATTCTCGGCATTAGGTTTTGTTTTTTAGAAACAGGACCACCGCCCTATGCAAAATGGCACTACCGTAACCACCGCTTAGGCTAAGGTGGCGATCTCAAAACCACTGCCTAGTAAGGTGGTAGATTCAAAACCACTGCTATGGAGGGTGGCGGTCCACTGTTTGTCACCCAGGTAGGGCAGTGGTCCCAGAACCGGTGGTCTTCTCTGGGTGGTGGTCCTATCACTTATGATAGAATTCTGAGGACCCATGCCTGTGCTTGAAATTTAACCAGATTTAACTAATTACTAAGTTGTAAAATTTAATCTAATACTACTAGAAAGTAAAATAAAGTTGAATTCTTAGGAATAAGACAAAAAAGCACTCAAATGGTGAATCTAAAACATTCTTTCATTTATATCAAAAGGGGGTAGGGTTTGCCCCAAATTTAAAACCCAATACACTATAATCTTGGAATAAAAAATCCAAATTGGAGGAAGAAACCCCTCCCAATCTTTAAATGAAATAGATTACATAACTAAAAGACAAGCTAAGCTAAACCTAGACTAAATCTTCATGAAGAATCCTTCATGGCTTCTTCCCTTTGCTCCCATGGCTTCCTCCTCTCCAACCTGCAAATTTAACAAAAGAAAAAGAACCAAATGAGAAGAATAGATTGAGAAAAGGTTTTAATAGACTTCCATAAGGATTTTTAGGGCTATGTTGAGAACCCTAGGATCTAGTGGCTAAGATGGATTTGATCGAAGGGTGGAGAATTGACCCTACCTTTTTAAAGAAGAAATGTATTTTAAATTTTTAATTTAGAATCCTTAAGGGTATGTGTAGATGATTGAGTGGGAATTTTTTGGTTGCCTAGGGGTGTAATGTTTCCTTACCCTTTTAAACCCTTAGTGTGTGTAGGAAATTTATTAAAGGATCTTTAAGATATTAATGTAATGAATTTAATAATGTGGCATAAAGTTAACCTTGTTAGGAATGAACTTAATCGAAGGAAAGAAAATATTTAATTAAGTAAACTAATCCTTCTTACCTTCCTATAGAATTTCTGAGTAATGTACCCTTGTTGCATCCTTGTATCGTAACCTTCTCTTTTAACTAAAATAAAAAAAAAAAAGATTAGTCACATTTTTGGGTTAAGTGCTTGGTTGAAGCGAGTTCCTAGAACGTCTTTTTACGGGCATTACACTTCGTATCAGAGCTTTCGGTTCAAATCTTGGACCATTGGGCACACCTAGAAGACATGAAACATGAACATTGCACCTAGTGCAAAGTTGATTCTTTTAAATCAAGAAAACCACAATGTCTGATAATTGTATTAAATAGAAAACTTAGAAAACTGAAACAAGACCTAGAACAATCAACTAACTCTCACCTTGATCTGTGCAGGAGGCATGGATTAGGAGAGGGGTCTTTTCATATAGACCTAGATATACCACCGCTAGAGTAGGTTGTAGCGGCCATTCTACCTCAGATTTTACAGACGCTTTAGGACATCAATGCCGCTATATGCAGAGAGCCCTTGGGAGGATGATTTGTTAGACATGGTATGGAGCCATCAGTGGATGCCTAGGTATCCCCTCGACATAGCGAGGAGTATAGGGTAGAGAACTTCCATGCAGAGTCGGCTAGGGTAGATTCACCACAGAGAGGGCATGGGGATAGAATCTTAGGACATAGGGACAGGTCTCGGAGCCCTAGAAAGAGGGAGGAGCATGTAGAGAGACCTAGGGGTCATCATACATCAGCAGTAGACCATATTAGGGAGATCCTGAAGCTACGACCATCTCACTATTTAGGTGATATAGGAAGTTTTCAGGCAGAGGCCTGGTTGGTGAGCTTGAGCGGATTCTTCAAGCTCTGTCCTTATACTAGAAAAATGAAAGCTCATGTTGCGATCCATCTTCTGAGGGATGGAGTAAGAGTTTGGTGGAGGACCGAGGAGCAGAAGCTCCATGTTGACTTGGAGATAGTCACCTAGGAGTTATTTGAGGAGTGTTTTAGGAGCATGTATTTTCCCATGAGGTTTATATAGCAATGGATAGACAAGTTTCATGACCTCCGTCAAGCATCGATGACTATAGCCAAGTATGAGAGTTAATTTCTGGACATACTCTAGTACTTCGACTATATGCAGGATGAGTAGGTACAAATTCATAGGTTCACTAGGGGCTGAACTTGGATTTGGGTTGTGCAGTGTGCATTCACTACCCATAGACACTAGTTGAGGCCATGGAGAAGGCATATATTACAGAGGAGACATGGGGAAGACATAGCATGCTGCTAGACAAAGTTTGAGAGCCATATCTAGCAGATGCAGGATGGTAGGTCAAAGGGGTCTAGTTCCCCCTCTATGGGGTGGAAAGAGTTTAGGACAGGCTTCATTCAGGCCACCATAGCAGCAGCAGCAACAAACCCACCCACCTTAAAGACCTCCTCAGAGATTTGATGCACAAAGAGGATGGAGTATGGGGCCTCCTCCTAGGGGTCCCACCAGGACACAGGGTGTGCCGAGAGCTCGATTAGTAGGAGCTGTCGGCAGAGACCTTAGTAGTCCATAGTGGATTGTCAGGATCCATAGCTCAAACATCTAGAATACCGGATGGAGCTGCATCCCACTAGAGGGGACCATGTAGCTGTTATAGTTGTGGTGTTATTAGACATCACTGGAGAGATTTCCCACAGAACCCTAACAAGGGTAAGACACAGAGCTCAGAGCCTATTGTTGGTGATATGGAACGGAGTCATCGGATCTATGAAACGGTTGAGAACCACCAGGTTGAGCACCAAAGTACCGTGATTGAGATGACTGGTAGTATTGGTGGTATTTCTACCTTTATATTATTTGATTCTGATTCTTCTGATTCATTTATTGCACCATCCTTAGTAGAGCGTTACAGGCTGGTGGACCGTTAGGTAGGGTTGTTGTTGGGATGTTGAGATGGCTTATGGAGCCAAGATTTCTATAGACTCCTTAATTAAGGAGTGTATAGTGGATTTGGGACCCTTCACCACTACTTTGGATCTTTGAATCCTTCCTTTAGCATCTTATGGTGTCATTTTGGGTATGGACTAGTTGTCTACTCATAGAGCTAGAGTGGACTGTTACCATAAGACTATTTCTTGCATAGATGATCTTGGAGTATAGTCAATGATATTAGGAGTTAGGAGACCCATTTCCATTCACACCATCTCCGCTATGTAGCTTAAGCGGTGTGCGTGATGGGGCTGTCAGTTGTATGCTATTATGGTTAGTGAAAGATCAGAGGATGAGTCTAGCGGACCATCCCTTGATGACCATCCCATAATGAGAGAGTTTTCTAATGTGTTTCTAGGGGAGCTACTGGGGTTACCTCCCCCACATGAGATAGATTTCCACATAGATCTAGTTCCGAGCGTAGAGCCTATCTCATGAGCACCTTATTGGATGACTACTCCTAAGCTATGTGAGCTCAAGTTGTAGCTTGATGGCCTTCTAGAGAAGGGCCTAATCCATCTAGTGTATCCCCTTGGGGTGCACCGGTGATCTTCGTGAAGAAGAAGGATGGATCTCTATGGTTGTGTATTGATTACCGTTAGCTGAATAAAGTAACAATCAAGAATCGTTACCCCCTTCCACGCATTGATGACCTATTTGATTAGATGAAGGGGGCTATAATTTTCTCTAAGATAGATCTTAAGTTAGGGTACCATTAGCTCAGGATTATGGAGGTGGATATTCATAAGACCACATTTTGTACGAGATATGGCCACTATGAGTTCACAGTGGTACCTTTCGGTTTAATGAATGCCCCACAGTGTTTATGAGTTTGATGAATGGGGTATTCAGGAATTTTCTAGATTGCTTCATGCTCATCTTCCTTGATGACATTCTAATTTACTCACGCATGCGTGAGGAGCACGAGTAGCAACTTTGCTAGGTTCTTCAGTGTCTTCGTGAGTAACACCTTTATGAGAACTTGGAGAAGTGTGCATTCTTTCGCAGACAGAGGTGCAGTATTTGGGCCACATCATTTCGAGGGAAGGTATTAGAGTCGATCCTTCCAAGATTCGAACCATCATGGATTGGCCAGCACCCACTAGTGTGACCGAGGTGCGTAGCTTCATGGGTTTAGCAGGATATTACAGGATATTTGTTCAGGAATTTTCTTAGATTGTGCACCACATCACTTCCCTTCAGCGGAAAGGGAAGAATTTTATATGGTCATATAGATTTGACAAGGCTTTCAATAATGAAGGAATGCCTCACAACAACACCTATTCTTGTAGTGCCAGATCCTCAGGGTGAGTTCTACATTTACACATATGCTTCTTTAGCAGGTCTTAGAGTTGTGTTGATGCAGGAGGGCAGAGTAGTTGCCTTTGAGTCTTGAAAAATCAAATATTATGAGCTCAATTATCCAACAAATGACCTTGAGCTTTCATCAGTTGTACATGCCTTAATGCGGTGGAGACATTTTCTTCTTGGCCAAAGATTTACACTTATGACTGATCACTTGAGTCTTCGTCACCTCTTCATGCAACCCAATCTCAACACTTGTCAGAGGCATTGGATGGAGTTGCTTTGTGAGTATGACATGGAGATTGAGCATGTGAAGGGGAAGGAGAATGTGGTTATAGATGCCTTGAGTAGATGGAGACATGTGGCTATGGCCACATCAGTGGGCACAAATTTGGAGTAAGATTTTGCAGCAGCTTCCTCAGGACAGTTTCTACCTTGCACCCAGAGCAGAGATTGAGTCATAGATACCCCTTGAGGGGAGGTTTGATGGATTTTCATTAGAGTTAGATGGCATTCTTAGACACAGAGTTCAGATATATGTTCCTAGAGATGGAGGCTTGAGACATGACAATTTTTCAGAGGCTCATCGTGTGCCTTATTCAACCCATCCCGGGGAGAAGAAGATGCATGCCACCCTGAGACAATTGTATTTCTGGAGAGGACTTCGGAGAGATGTGGCTTTGTTTGTGTCACACTGTTTAGAGTGCCAGAGGGTGAAGGCTAAGCATCAACATCTAGTTGGCCTTCTTTATCCTCACACCATACCGGAGTGGAAGTGGGACACCATTTCCATGGACTTCATCGTTGGGTTACCTATGTCGAGATACCACCACGACACCATCATGGTCACGGTGGATAAATTGATGAAAGTAGCTCATTTTTCTCGGTGAAGACCACCTATATAGCTAGTGTAGTGGTATGAGTATATCTTGATGAGATAGTCAGATTACATGGGATTCCATGGAAGATCATTTATGACCATGATCCTTTGTACACTTCCCATTTTTGGACCACCATGTAGTATGATCTCAGGACGAGGATAAATTTCAGCACAACATATTACCCTAAGATAGATGGACAGACTGAGTAGGTGAATCAGATCCTAGAGAACATGCTTAGGATGTACATTATGGATCACTAGTCGAGATGGGAGGACTATCTATATTTGGTGGAGTTTTCCTAAAATAATAGTTTCCAGAGTTCGATAGGCATGGCTCCTTTTAGGCATTATATGGCAGAGAGTGTAGGACACCTCTTAGTTGGGACAGGATTGAGGACAGGGTTTCCCTTGGGACAACATTATTACAAGATATGGAGTAACAGGTTACCTTGATGAGACAAAGATTACAAGAGGCACAGGACAGACAGAAGAAGTATGCGAACCAGCATAGGACAAGATCATAGTTTTGAGGTGGGCATGAAGGTGTTTCTTTGTGTCAGACCGCATAAGATCCCTATCCATTACAGAAAAGGTTCTAAGCTTGCTCCTAGGTTTGTGGGTCCCTTTGATATCTTGGAGTGTCTCGGTCCCTTGGCCTACCGTCTAGCATTGACACCCAGCTTGTCTCGCATCAATGATGTGTTTCACATTTATGTGCTTAGGGGATATATTTATGATCCTTCTCACGTGCTAGATTGGACCACATTACAGGTGTAGGATAAGGGTAGGTGATGGTAGAGCTCATATGAATTATAGAGCATAGGACCCTGGGCCTTCACAGCAGAGAGATTGATCAGGTTCGGGTCCAGTGGGACAGATATGATGAGACTACAACTACTTGGGAGGATGCTACATTGTTATGAGTGTAATTCCCACACCTGTTCCAGTGACTTCTAGGAGGAAGTTGAATCTAAGGGGAGGGGGATGTAGTGCCCACTTCCCTTTGACACTTTTTTATTATTAGATACTATCATCTGCACTTATGGATATATTATAGTTTTTGATATAGCATGTTAGTATATATCGGAGATACTAAAATTTTATTGATTTGATTCTTATATGATGCATATGGACTACTGGAGACTTTTGTTGTTGATATTGATATACTTTTGACATGGTTATTTATCGGTAATTCTGGCATGTGATATATTTAGTCATTTTGAGTAGATCTTGATAATTGGATTAATGTGATGATCATTTTGACATGAATGAAATGTGGAATAGAAATGTGCTAGAAATTGTAAGTGATATTTTATTTTCATAGATGATATTAATTCGTATATAGTTGATTTCAGATTTATATTGCATATTTGACATAAATGTTTTAATGTGGCCACGAGGCCGAAGGAGGTATCCTCTATTTTTGCAGGTATATTATATTCACAACAACATCGGGGAGTAGAGACCAACCACATCGGAATTCGAGAAGAATCCAACTAGGGTGACCATGGCAACAAGTAATTGTGTGTGTGTTAGAATTAATTGGTTAGGAGAAAATTGTGACTTAGGGGTCATGTGTTGTTTTGTTTTAATTTTCCCTTTCTATTGTGTTAGTATGTGTTTTCTCTTACTAGTGAAATATTTACTTGTTTTATTATTTAGATTTTTGGAATTGTGTTTACCCCTTTATTTGTCATGGGTTGTAGTGTCTTAATTAAGCTAATTTTAATTTTTCTTAAACTAATTAAAGATGTGACTAAAAGGAGTTCATTTATTGGAATTAATTTACTCTTGGATTTTGTGTTGAGTGAAGTGTGTTTGAGTTTTGAGTGTAGCACACTCTAACCCACATGAGAAACTCGAATTTGGCCTTAGAGGCCAAATTTGGAAGCTTGTGGGACAAGTCAAACTTGTCCCATACCTCTTAAATGCCCATCCTAACCCTACCTATGGGTTAGGGGGTCAAATTTAGGCTCTTTTAGGTATTTTGGGGGATAAAAAGGTGAAATGTTAATTGCACTTTCTTTCAAATATTTAATTTTGTCCTTTGGGGGAGTGGGCTTAGATGGAGTGTGTAAGGTTCTTATCATTCCTCCAACCACTTATTAACTGTGCATTGGAATAGGAGGTTGACCAAGTGATGTGGAGTGGAGAGGAAATGAGGTGGCATCCTACTTGGAGCCACATCATCCCTCCCTCTCTTTTCTCTATTTATTGAATTCTTGTTGCTTGTTTTGGGGTTCGATGATCATTTTTAGTCTTTTGAATTTTTGGAGAGTGAGAGGATTTTGAGAGAGTTGTGGATTTTTGGATCTTTATGGATGCTTTTCTTGATCTTTGGAAAGGCTTAGAACTTCATACTTGGAACAAGCTCTACCATGGAGAGGTAGGAGCTTCACCTTAGTTTAAAATATGTTAATTGTTTTATTGTATGTGTGTATATGTTGTGTTGCATGTTGTTGTCTCTTTGAAATGCTTGTTGGGTATGGGTAGAATGCCTAAGTTGGGAGTGGGAGGAGACTATGGGGAGTTGCTCTTGTAGGGAGGCATAAGAGATCACTTTCTTGAGGAGGGGGTTTGGGTTGGGTGCCTCATCTAGTATGAGGAATGCTTTCATTTCTTCTTGTTCTTCTTATGAAGGAGCCATAATAGTTTTTGAGGGAGGCATTAGAGTGTATATGAAGAAACATTTGGAGGCATTTGAGGGAGGCATTAGAGGCATTTAATATGGTTGTTTTGAATGAATAAACATTGTAGTAAAATGAAAGAGGAAAATAAGTTAGATTTTATTGCATTTGGAAAGTTGAGTTTATATGAAGAAATGAAAAAGAAATAAAATAGATTATATTTCCTTCTTACTCTTGAAATGATAGCAAGATCTAGTTAAACTAATAGAAAATATTCTTGTAAGTAGATGAATTTTATTAGAAATGGAAACACTTTAAAATGACTAGTCTTAAC
Source organism: Taxus wallichiana var. yunnanensis (assembly GCA_018340775.1). Taxonomy (NCBI): domain Eukaryota; kingdom Viridiplantae; phylum Streptophyta; class Pinopsida; order Cupressales; family Taxaceae; genus Taxus; species Taxus wallichiana. The sequence goes on from CM031244.1 coordinate 359,770,681, forward strand.
TAAGAAATGAGTAAATGAGTAACAAATCTCAATTCTGGAACTTTGAAATGAACAAAGACAACTTGTAATGCATTTTTACATCCTTTAACAACTTTAGATTTTTGTAAAATTCTCGGCATTAAGGTTCTCTTTTTCAGAAACAGGACCGCCACCCTGTGGAGAATGGCAGTCCCATAACCGCCGCTCAGGCTAAGGTGGAGGTCTCAAAATCACGCCTGCCTAGTAAGGCAACGGTTTCACAACCGCCGCTCTTAATGGCGGTGGTCCACTTTGTTCGTCACCCAGGCGAAGAGCGGCGGTCCAGAACTACCGGTCTACTCTGGGTGGTGGTCTTGTCACTTATTTCAAAATTCTACGGACCCATCTGTGTGTGAAATTTAACCATATTTAACTAATTACTAAGTTGAAAAATTTAATCTAATAGAACCAGCAAGTAAAATAAAGTTGAATGCTTAGGAATAAGACAACAAAGCACTCAAATGGTGAATATAAAAATATTCTTTCATTTATATCAAAAGGGGGTAGGGTTTACCCCAAATTTAAAACCCAATACACTATAATCTTGGAATAAAAAAACCAGATTGGAGGAAGAAACCCCTCCCAATATTTAAATGAAATAGATTACATAAATGAAAGAAAAACTAAGAAAAATCTAGACTAAATATTCATGTAGAATCCTCCATGGCTTCTTCCCTTTGCTCCCATGGCTTCCTCCAACAAAAGAAAAAGAACCTGCAAATTTAACAAAAGAAAAAGAACCAAATGAGAAGAATAGATTGAGAAAAGTTTTAATAGACTCCCATAAGGATTTTTAGGGCTATGTTGAAAACCCTAGGATCTAGTGGCTGAGATGGATTTGATCCAAGAATGGAGAATTGACCCTACCTTTTTAAAGAAGAAATGTATTTTAAATGTTTTAATTTAGAATCCTTAAGGGTATGTGTAGATGATTCAGTGGGGATTTTTTATTTGCCTAGGGGTGTAATGTTTCCTTACCCTTTTAAACCCTTAGTGTGTGTAGGAAATTTATTAAAGGATCTTTAAGCTATTAATGTAATGAATTTAATAATTTGGCATAAAGTTAACCTTGTTAGGAATGAACTTAATCGAAGGAAAGAAAATATTTAATTAAGTAAACTAATCATTCTTACCTTCCTATAGAACATCCGAGTAATGTGCCCTTCTTTGCATCCTTGTATCGTAACCTTCTCTTTTAGCTAAAAAACAAAAAAAAAAAGATTAGTTGCATTTTATGGTTAAGTGCTTTGCTTGTTGAAGCGAGTTCCTAGAACATCATTTTTGTGGGCATTACAATTATCGTTAATCTATTCTATTGTTTTGTGGTCACTTCCGTAGAACAGAGCCTAAATTTGTGCAAAAGAGGAGGAGCTTGTTTTGTTGGTGGCACCACGGTTTGGGAGTAGTGTTCATGTTTAATAATTAATTAAAGGCTTTGCCACCGCATTCCATCTTGGCCGACCAATCTTTCACACATGGGTTGTTTTAATTGCTAAATTTAAGGGTGAATTTAGGGTGAGATCAAGATGCATCACTTTAATGGCGAGCGTTCAAGGTGGAAGGTTGAGTCCATGGAAGGTGGAGAGATTCATAAAGCGTGCGAGCTCTAGGGGCTTGAGGGATTTGTGTACGCCTTTGTATTATGCGCATCAAATGAGCAGCTGCAAAATGGGGGTGGATGAGCGTAGTTCGGTGGTGGATTGGAGAGGAGAGATGTGGGAAGTGGAGGGATTGCTTTTGGCGGGTGTGAGTGTTATTCCCATAGCTTTGAGCGTGAAATCTGCATCCCATGGTTATTGTACAGGTTTGAGACATACATTTATATTCGTCACTATGGTTTTTTCTTTTCATGTGCTATCCTAGCGTGCAGGGAAAGGAAATTAGGGCCCCTAGAATTTATAGTACATGTAACAATGTAGGGGCAACTGATTCTTTGATTATGCTAGAGTGATTAATATGTAAATGTATTTATTGCAAACTGTGAGAATTAAAAATCCTGTTCATCTTTGTATTTTCACAGACTGCAAATGGGAGAGACTTGCCTGAACTAGAATAATGGTTTTATTCTCGTGCACAAATCATTATTGTGGTTGCAATTCAAATCTTTATATGCTCTAGAGACGGCTGCATTCACATACACATTTAGGAAAATGGGTCATTCAAACAGTTCTAACTCTCTCCAGAGGCCCGTGGAAGGTAAGTAATTTAGTTAACCATGTAGAGCATCTGCTTTTTATATCCCATATTATTTGTTTTCACACTAAAATTTCCTCTTATTTATGCAGGGCTATGTTTTGTAACACTTTAAAAGGGATTTCATTAAAATGCGGGTATGTAATAATTATTTAAGCACTTGTATGGAAATATCTCACCCATCTCTACTCTATTTTTCCATTGCTTACATGCATTTTCATCTTACTTCTCCTTTCTATAATGGTATTTGGGAAGGTGATGAAGTGATGATAGGGGCTTAATGGCTACCATTTAGGTATACAGTACAGAGGACATATATAATATGAATCCATTTGTGATCTGATTCTGGAAGCAAAATCTATAAAGTGGTGGTTAGTTTTTTTTAAGTTATAGCTTATATTCCTTGTTTTTTTGTGTAATAAAAACTATAACTTGTATTTCTTTGTGAGTTTGCAATTGATTAGATTTTGTAATTTAAACCAGAGGAAATCAATCTGTGTCAGATAGACATTGAGATTAGTGATGCACATTGGGATGAAATAGAATATGCTCCTTCTAGCATACTTCTGGGCTATCCAAAACTCCTTTTGTTGGCGATAAAACACTGTCATCCTGCATTGTTGTTTGTCATGGCATTGCACATGAAGGTAGGATTTGTATTTTTCTCGTACTCTAGAATTGTTCGTGTTTCCTTTTTTATTTCCATGTGTAATGACCACAACATCTTACAAAATTCCTCTATCCTTTATACTTTTATGGATTTCCATACCCTGTTTCAAAGCTCCGATTTTGGCACATGCAGATAGGATGTTGACAAAGGTTGTGAAATTTAGCTTTAAATATACCAATTACATTTGCTTGAAACTTTCTAAAGTCTTTTCAACAAATCCATTTTACAAATAACCTTCAATCAATGTTTTCCATGCGAGCACATCTCTTTGAGGCATTTTGTGAAGTATACATCTAACAAAAAAATCTCTTCCATTATTCTTTGTTAGTTGTCCATGCCCTTCTCCAAAGTTCCCACTTTGACAGAAGTTGGGAGGATGCTGGAAAAGGTTGTGAAGTCTAGCTTTACAAGTTTACACCAACTAATTGAATTTGCTTGAAAGTTTCCAAGGCCTTTTCAACGAACTTATTTTTCTCAAATCCTACAATCATTGCAATCCATGAGACCACATTATTTTCAAGAAGTTTTTGAGGAGTTCAAATGCTTCCACTAGTGGTCCCATTGAAAAATGAAGCTTGTTAACAAATATTGGCTTAAATGCAACCCATAACCTCACCCAGAGTGAACAAACTAGCTGGACATTGGTGGCTGTGAGTGTGGGTTGTAGAGAAAATACTATCCTATTTCTATATTTCAAACATACAAGTATGGATACTCAAAAGGTACATGTGTATTCAAACTTACGCAAGCACCTGCATGCCTGAAAATATATCTGAAATCAAATATTGTACCATTTTTTTCCCATCTGTTTAGCCAATTATTAACATATATTTAAGGATTTACATGACATAAAAATCATTATTACTGTGCAACCAAAATAATTCAACAATTTAGTAAGAATTTGATAAACAAGAAGGCCTTAATATTAGAAAAAAACTATTATTATTAATGAATGAAGATGGTTAAGTTGTAACTAGATAAGAAATATACCTATGATGTGAGGTCGCAGGGAAGGGAAGACATGAGAGGAATCCAATCCATGCATGTTGTAAGTGAAGGGTAAAATAGATCCACTTACTCACAGGGAACGACAGATTGGACATGTATGTCAATGATGGGACAGAATCTGTGCATTTCCCAAAATTTTGACACCTACACACTTGCATGTTGTTATGCCATATTAATTCAGTGGATAGTGTTACATTTATTAGTATAGCGTTGTGTGTGATTCTTTAAATCATCGCCAGTTTATTAGAACTTAAGGATTTGATATTGAAATTTCATGGGGAGGTCACATTAAAAAATGAAGCTCCTCTACGTAGAAAAGAGATCACAGAGGAAACTGTACAATTTAATGGAGGCCATGGATTGTAATCTATGATGAAGTGGTGATGTTCTTTGTATATTTTGACTAATGACCAAGATATCACAAAAGACTCAAGTCTCACAGGTGTAGGAAAATTAATGAGCAGTTGGTTCCAGCGGTTTTAGAGCCCCACATGGTATGGGTTGCCACGTTTCACATTAATGTAGAATTGAAGTGACCAAAGGACATTCCCAAAGCTGGAGACATTCGAGAACCTTCGATGATATTTTAAAATAGATTTTTGTAACTATTTGGAGGTTGATTGGTTGATCACATTTATTGGTTGTATGAGAGACTTTCATGCTGGAAGGTAGGAGAAAAATCTCAAATGATCCTTTGTATATCAGAAATGGAAAATAGAGTGGCTTGAAGGAACTTAGCTTGGAGAGAGAGGGGAAATTATCATTGTAAAGTCTATAACACATTATCAATCCACGAATAAAATTTGAGTGTGTAATAAATAGTTAGGGAAAGAGTTATCTTGTAATGTAAGTATCCTTCATTAACTCAATTTAATAAAGATAGTTGTTGTTATTGTTGTTTTTGTGTAACTCTTAAGTTTGTATAATATAAGGTAGTTGTTCACTTGACCTTTTAACTATCACTACATAAAATTGTATCAAAACATAGAAGATAACTCTTGTAAAAAAATAGAAAGAAAAGAGGAGAGATTATGAAAAGTTTGTTTTCTAAAAAACAAGACGTGGATAGAATATAGAGATGAAGTGAGGAAAGAGTTAATGAGAGTGTATACACATATTCTAACTTTGGAATATAGCATTTGGGTAGAAGATGTTAGGATTGATTGTCGTTAGTTGTGAAAAGAGTGAGGATCAATGGTGGTACGCAACCACAATAAGCACCGAGCAGGCACGGGGTTTCATTAACTAAGTGATATCCTACCACGTCCGTTCATATTGAGGTATTAAAAATGGCCAAAAAAAACCCGAATATATTGATATGTGAATGGGGGTGGAAGGGTTTAATTTTATAGTATTTCAAATTAGGTATTGGGGATCAAGTAAAGAGGCAGGAGCTAGGAGGGGAGGAAAAGTCACAGCAAATTTTTCTCATCTCGCATGTCATTCGGGAGTTGGGAGGAGAGGCAAAGCGTCGGGAGCGGGGATTTGGCTAGAATGCTCATTTGGAACTTAATCCCTGTTTTTAAGCCGAGAGATTTCTCATTAGCATGGATGGACTTGCGGGATGCTAATTTCCATGGAAGGGAATTTCTTAGCCCCCGAGTTTACCCTTTGCTCTACTGATCAACCCACTATAGAGATTCATAATGTAGTGCCCACTTCCCTTCGACACCATTTTTTTTTTTTGTTTTTGAGACCGATTACTTCACTTATGGATTTATTATGGCTTCCTGATTTAGCATGCTAGTAGATATCATGTAGACATTGGATTGTTATTGATTTGATCTTTATATACGATGCATATGGTCTCTTGGTGGACATTTGATGATGATATTTGTATACTTTTGACATGGTTATTTATCTTTAATTATGACATGTGATATGTTTAATCATATTGGGTAGAACTTGATAATTGGATTAATGTGATGATCGTTTTGACATAAATGAAATGTGGAATAGAAATGTGCTAGAAAGTGTAAGTGATATCATACTTGCATAGATGATAGTAAATCATGTGTCGTTTATTTTAGATTATATTGTATATTTGGCATGAATGTTTTAATGCGGCCAACAGGCCGAAGGAGGTATTCTCTGTTCTGCAGGTATATTAAATTCACAACAATATTGGGGAGTGGAGACCAACCACATCGGAATTTGAGAAGAATCCAACTAAGGTCACCATGGCAACATGTAATTGTGTGTGTGTTAGAATTATTTGGTTAAGGGAAAACTTGTGACCTAGGGGTCATGTGTTTTGTTTTAATTTTTCCCTTTTTATTATGTTAGTATGTGTTTTCTTTTAGTAGTGAATTTTTACTTGGTTTATTATTTAGATTTTTGGATTGGTGGTTACCCCTTTATTAGCCATGGGTTGTAGTGTCTTATTTAAGCTAATTTGAATTTGTCCTAAACTAATTAAGGGATATGACCAAAAGAGAGTTCATTTATTAGGCTTGATTTACTTTGGATTTTGTGTGGATTGATGTGTGTTTAAGTTTGAGTGTAGCACACTCTACCCCACATGGGAAACTCGAATTTGGCCTTAGAGGCCAAATTTGAAAGCTTGTGGGACAAGTCAAACTTGTCCCACACCTCTTAAAACCTCATGCCAACCCTACCTATGGGTTGGAAGGCCAAATTTAGGGTCTTTTAGGTGTTTTGGGGGATAAAAAGGTAAAATATTAATTGCACTTTCTTTCAAAATTTTAATTTTGTCCTTTGGGGGAGTGGGCTTAGATGGAGTGTGTAAGGTGCTTGCCTTTCTTTCAACCACTTATTAATGGTGCATTGGAATATGAGGTTGACCAAGTGATGTGGAGTGGAGGGAAAAGGAGGTGGCATCCTACTTGGAGCCACATCATCCCTCCCTCTCTTTTCTCTATTTATTTGATCCTTTGTTTTTTTGGGGGTTGGAGGTTTCATTTTTAGTCTCTTGTATTTTGGAGAGGAGAGGATTTTGAAGGAGTTTGTGGATTTTTGGAGCTTGTTGATACTTGTGGAATTTTGTTGGAGCTTGTGGATGCTTGCTTGACCTTTGGAGGGAATTGAGACTTCATACTTGGAACAAGCTCTACCATGGAAAGGTAGGAGCTTCACCTTTGTTTGTATTATGTTTCTTTTTTGTTATATGAATGTATATATATGTTGTGTTGAATGTTGTTGTTTGAAATGCTTGTTGGGAATGGGTAGAATGCCTAAGTTGGGAGTGGGAGGAGACTATGGGGAGTTTATTTGAGGGAGGCATAAGAGATCATTTTCTTGAGGAGGGAGTTTGGGTTGGGTGCCCACCTAGTATGAGAAATGCTTGCATTTTCTTCTTGTTCTTACTTTGGGGGAGCCATAAGAGTTGAGGGAGGCATAAGAGTGGATGGAGGATAAGGGGTACTTGAGGGAGGCATAAGAGTTGTTAGGGGTGTGTTTTGCATTGGAGGATTTTAGGTGGCACCCATTCCCATTGGGAGGCATAAGTGGCCTCCCATAGGTCTTACTCTTATGGATTTCTTGATAAGCCTTGTGACTTAGTTGTTTTGATGGTTTCCCTCTTGTTGAGTTGTTGATTCTTTTTGTTTTGAAGGATTATGGAATGAATGTGAAATTTTATGTTAAGTTATGTGGAAGCTAGTAGTTGCCATGAGTTGGATTTTCATCCCATTGTAATGTGGTTTGGGGCTCGGGGCCAATGGAGAGGATGGCTTCTCTTCTCCATTGGGTATCTTGGGTTGGGAGGAGAGCGTTGCCTCTCCCCTTATTTTGTTGTGAATCAAGAAACTATTGGAGGAGCTACCTTGTTGATGTTTGTAGCATTGGAGCTTGTTGATGACAATGTGAAACTACCTTGTATTTTTACCCACCTAGAGTGGAAGAAAGTGTAATATTGTTTTGTATTTTAGCTTCCATTATTGTAAATTTGTTCCCACATTAAGTGGAAAATGTTGTAACAAGATTTTGAAGGAAAGTTGTATTGATCTTCATTAGTAAGGTTGTAATGTGGATGGAATTGAAAGTTGAAGGAAAGACAATTTATTTATTCTCCTTTAACTTGGCTTGGAACCTCATATGAGTGTGTTGATCTTGTTGAAATGTTAGTAGTGCTTACTCTAAAACTTAATGGAAATATTATTGAAACCCTCTTGAGGAATGTTGGGAAATTTACTTTAAAAAAATATATATTAAATTTCATTTTGTTGCTTAAAAGAGATGTATTGAAAAGTGGGAATATTAGTGCATTATCTCTTCTTGTATTGTTGATGGAAAGACTTAAGTTTTAAATAGTTTTCAATATGCCAACAATGAAGTAATTTAAGTCTAGCTCTATTATGTTTTTCTTCATTTAAGAATTCATTGTAAAACTATTTGCAAATTAGTAAAGGGAAATGAAATCAAATCTACTTGAAATCCCATACAATGCCTATTAAATTGTGTAGAAAGAGATTTTAATGCAAAAGCTCTAAACTTATTAAGTTCATTACCCTCTAATTTAATACTTAAGATGGATACTAATATTTTAAATATTATTCATATTGATGTAATATTAAAAGTCCTAATAGTTTTACTATTATTAAATTCTATTAATACCAATTATACTATTAATATTCCCTTTAATTAACAAAGTATATTATTATAAATTACAACCAAGAAATAATAAGTAATATATAAGGAATAGAATCTATACATAGTGAGAATAAATGAAATCTTAGCTTCCTACACATGAAATGATTCATAATTCAAAGCAAAGCGTGCTTCATGATTTCGATATGAAACAGATCCACCTCTCAATGAGATATCTTCCATCAAGGATTAAAATCGGTAAGTCTCAATAGAGATCTTGTAATAATATTTCACTAGGTCTCCCAGTAACACTCTAAGTGTTTTATCTTCGAGCATTGATAAAATAACCTATGAAGGTGCATCCTCAAATTGGGACAACTTTCTCCTAAACTTGAAATATTGTACTTTGATTCCAACAAAATAGAAGGGAAAATTCCTCCACATATTGGAAACCTAACAAGTTTAGCTGTTCTATCCTTGCAAAGCGAGATCTGTGCTTCATCATTGCAAATCATATTTTAAGCGGTGAAATTCCTTCCACGCTGAAAGGTTCATATCTTCAAAGCTTGAGAGAATCTTGTAATAAACTATTACGATCTGTAACAAATCCGTTCCATCGATTTTTGATAAAAGCCACACTTGGACGGGTAAGGTTTCAAATAGAAAATTTGAATGCAACTTCGATCGCATAACAACATAGCTTCATCTCTTAACATTTGATAAAAAATCTTTTGATTCTGCGAGGGCATTCGGCTGGCAAGATAACACGTGAGCATCCCATGCGCCGTAGCTTCATCTACAACCCGCCTAATAGCTTCGCTCGGCTCGAGCACCTAATGAGGAAAACGCTTATCTCTCTAGCTCGTAGCTTCACCTTGGATCATCACATCTATTCACACCGGCTCACATGGCCAGGAATAGCGGAAAAGGGTTAGACGCCCGCACTCACCGGTCCGTAGCTTCATCTATAACCACCACATGAATCCACGTGGCAAGAATAAAATAAGGCCGACCATGAAAAGCTCAAGTTTTGCAAAATGCAAGGGGGCGCATTAGATCTATGGATCTAAAAGTTATTAAATGAAATATGCTAAATTAAATGAAGATAAGAGCTAAGAGTATCCCAACACGCCAAAGGAGAGGGGGTTTATAATGAAATGGGGTGGATATTAAAGCCACCCCACCCCAACCATATCTTTTCAAACTTAATTTTGGAATTGTGATCCCACCTATTAAATCTCTTGATTTTTATTTTTTTTTTGTGCAATTTTCAAATATGATTAACCTACATTTAAGAAAGTAAATTTGAATGATCACAATATTATAAATGTTAATTGACTTTACATGAGGAAAAAGGGTTTAAGCTATTTAATCAAAAGTAATATTTATTTTAAAAATTTGTAAATGTAACGATTCTTCATATTAAAAAAGAAATATATTTATTTAAATATATAGCAATTATAAACTTGTTCTCTTAAATCTTGATCTTCATCTCTGAAAAAAAAAAAAATATTCGTATCGTATTTTTTTGGGTTATATGTTTGTGGAAGCAAGTTCTTAGAGTGTCATCATTTTTCGCGACATCACAAGCACCACATTTGGTATCGAGCATGGGTTCAAAGCTTGGACCCTTGGGCACACGTAGAAAACATGAAACATGAACATTTAACCTAGTGCAGAGTTGACTCTTTTAATATATAAAACCACAATGTTGATAATTATAGGAAACAACAAATTTAGAAAACTGGCACAAGACCTAGAACAATGAACTAACTCTCACCTTGATCTATGCAGGAGGCGTGGATTGGGTGAGGGGTCTCTTCATATAGACCTAGATATACCACCGCCAGAGCAGGCTGTAGCAGCCATTCTACCTCAGATCTTACAGACACTCCAGGATGTCAATGCCGCTATACGCGGAGAGCCCTTGGGAGGATGATTTGCAAGACATAGTTTGGAGCCATCAGTAGATGCCCAGGTATCCCCTCGACACAGCGAGGAGCACAGGGCAGAGAACTTCCGTGCGGAGTTGGCTAGGGTAGAGTCACCACAGAGAGGACATGGGGACAGGATCTCAGGACATAGGGACAAGTCTCGGAGCCCTAGACAGAGGGAGGAGCATACAGAGAGACCTAGGATTCATCATACGTCAGCTGCAGACCATATCAGGGAGATCTTGAAGCTACGACCATCTCACTATTCGGGTGATACAGGTGGTTTTCAGGCAGAGGCCTGGTTGGTGAGCTTGAGTGGATGCTTCAAGCTCTTCCCTTGTACTAGCAACACGAAAGCTCGTGTTGCGATCCATCTTCTGAGGGATGGAGCAGGAGTCTAGTGGAGGACCGAGGAGCAGAAGCTCCATGTTGACTCGGAGACAATTACCTAGGAGCTATTTGAGGAGCGTTTAGAGAGGTAGGTATTTACCCAGAGATTTATACATCGAGTGGATAGACGAGTTTCATGACCTCCGTCGTGCATCGATGGACATGAGATGAGTATGAGAGTCGATTTCGGATCTACTCGAGACGTCGACTATATGCGCAGGATGAGAAGGTATGGATTCACGGGTTCATCGAGGCCTAAACTTGGATTTAGGTGCGCAGTGCGCATTCACCGTCCACGAGACATGGCGAGAGGCCGTGGAGAAGGCCTATATTGCAGAGGAGACACGGGGAAGACGCAACAGGCTAGAGACAGAGTTCGAGCCGTATCCAGCAGATGCAGGATGGTAGGTCGAAGGGGTTAGTTCCTCCTCCACGGGGTGGACAGAGTTTAGGGCAAGCTTCATTCAGGCCACCACAGTAGCAATAAGCAGCAGTAGACCCGCCCACCTTACCGACCTCCTCAGAGATTTGATGCGCAGAGAGGACGTAGTATGGGGCCTCCTCCTAGGGGTCCCATCAGGACACATGGTGCGCCAAGAGCTCGGTCGTGAGGAGCTCATCGGCAGAGACCTCAAGCAATCCATAGCCGGATCGTCGGGATCTCATGAGCTCAGACATCTAGAGTAGTTGGAGCGCTTCCCCCACCGGAGAGGACCGGGAAACTATTATGGTTGTGGTGTTGTGGGACATCATTGGAGAGATTGCCCACGAACCCTAACATGGGTAAGACAGAGCTCGAGCCTACTTTGTTGGAGATATGGCACGGAGTCATGGATCTATGCAGCGGTCGAGAACCGCCCTGGCGAGCACTAGAGTAATGTGATTGAGACGACAGTAGTATTGGTGGTATTTCCACCTCTATATTATTTGATTCTTGGTTCTTCTAATTATTTTATTGCACCATCCTTAGTAGAGCATTGTAGGCTGGTGGTAGTTAGGTAGGGCCATAGTTGGGACGTTGAGATGGCTTCTGGAGCCAAAATTTTGTAGACTCCTTAGTTAAGGAGTGTGTAGTGGATTTGGGACCCTTCACCACTACTTCTGATCTTTGGATCCTTCCATTAGGATCTTATGGCATCATTTTAGGCATGGATTGGTTGTCCGCTCATAGAGCTAGAGTGGATTGTTACCATAAGACTATTACTTGCATAGATGATCTTGGAGTAGAGTCAGTGATATCAGGAGTTAGGAGGGTCGTATCCATTCGCACCATCTCCGCTATGCAGCTTAAGCGGTGTGCGCGACAGGGTTGTCAGTTGTTTGCTATTACGGTCAGTGACAGATCAGAGGATGAGTCAAGAGGACCTTCCCTCGATGACCATCCCATCTTATCAGAGTTTGCTGATGTGTTCCTAGGGGAGCTACCGGGGTTACCTCCCCCACGTGAGATCGACTTCCATATAGATCTAGTTTCCGGCAGAGCCTATCTCACGAGCACCCTATCGGATGACTACTCCTGAGTTATGTGAGCTCAAGTTGCAACTTGAGGGCCTTCTGGAGAAAGGCCTAATTTGTCCTAGTGTATCCCCTTGGGGCACGCTAAAGTGATCTTCGTGAAGAAGAAGGATGGATCTCTTCGGTTTTGTATTGACTATCGTCAGTTGAATAAAGTAACGATCAAGAATCGTTACCCCCTTCCACGCATTGATGATTTATTTGATCAGATGAAGGGGGCTACAGTTTTCTCTAAGATAGATCTTAAGTCAGGGTACCATCAGCTCAGGATTGCGGAAATGGATATTCACAAGACAGCATTCCGTATGAGATATGGCCACTACGAGTTCACAGTGGTACCTTTCGGTTTGACGAATGCCCCCGTAGTGTTTATGAGTTTGATGAATGGGGTATTCAAGACCTTCCTTGATCACTTTGTGCTCATCTTCCTTGATGAAATTTTGATTTACTCACGCACACGTGAGGAGCACGAGGAGCATCTTCACCAAGTTCTTTAGTGTCTTCGCGAACAACACCTTTATGGGAACTTGGAGAAGTGTGCGTTCTTTCAGCCTAAGGTGCAGTATTTGGGCCACATCATTTTGGGAAGGTATCGCAATCGATCCTTCCAAGATTCGAGCCATCATGGACTAGCCAACACCCACTAGTGTGACCGAGGTGCGTAGCTTCATGGGTCTAGTAGGGTATTACAGGAGGTTTGTTTAGGATTTTTCTCGGATTGCGCACCCCATCACTTCCCTTCAGTGGAAAGGGAAGAAGTTTTTATGGTCAGATAGATGTGAGCAAGCCTTCAATACACTGAAGGAATGCCTCACGAGAGCACCTATTCTTGCAGTGCCAGATCCTCAAGGTGAGTTCTACGTTTGCACAGATGCTTCCTTGGCAGGACTTGGAGGTGTGTTAATGTAGGAGGGTAGAGTAGTTGCCTTTGAGTCTCGCAAACTCAAAGATTATGAGCTCAATTATCCAACCCATGACCTTGAGCTTGCAGCAGTGGTACATGCCTTAGTGCGGTGGAGACATTTTCTTCTTGGCCGGAGATTTACACTCAGGACTGATCACTTGAGTCTTTGCCACCTCTCACGCAGCCTTCAATCTCAACGTCTCGTCAAGTAGCGTTGGATGGAATTACTCTGTGAGTATGACATGGAGATAGAGCATGTGAAAGGGAAGGAGAATGTGGTTAAAGATTCCTTGAGTAGGTGGAGACATGTGGCTATGGCCACCTCAGTGGGCACATGATTTGTGGAGTAGGATCTTGCAGCACTTCCTCGGGATAGTTTCTACCTTGCGCCTGCCCAGAGCAGAGATTGAGTCTCAGAGACCCCTTGAGGGGAGATTTGATGGATTTTCATTAGAGGTAGATGGTCTTCTAGACATAGAGGTTGGATATATGTTCCTATAGATGGAGGCTTGAGACATGACATTTTGATAGAGGCTCATCGTGCACCTTATTCAGCCCATCCCGGGGTGAAGAAGATGCACGCCACCCTGAGATAGTTGTATTTTTGGAGAGGACTTTGGAGAGACATGGCTTTGTTTGTGTCATGTTGTTTAGAGTGTTAGAGGGTGAAGGTCGAGCATCAGCATCCAGCTGGCCTTCTCTATCCTCACGCCATACCGGAGTGGAAGTGGGACACCATTTCCATGGACTTCATCGTTGGGTTACCTACGTCGAGATACCATCACGACGCCATCATGGTCACGGTGGATAAATTGACGAAGGTAGCTCATTTTTCTCCAGTGAAGACCACCTATACAAATGAGTGTTGTGGCATGAGTATACTTGATGAGATTGTCGATTACATGGGATTCGCGGAAGATCATTTGCGACCGCGATCCTTTGTACACTTCCCATTTCTGGACCACCATGTAGTATGCCCTCGGGATGAGGATTAATTTCAGCACATCTTATCACCCGAGATAGATGGACATGGACGAGAGAGAGGGTGAATCAGATTTTGGAGGATATGCTCGGGATGTACGTGATGGATCATCAGTCGAGATGGGAGGAGTATCTGTATTTGGTGGAGTTTGCCTACAATAATAGTTTCCAGAGTTCTATAGGCATGGCTCCTTTTCAGGCATTATATGGTAGAGAGTGTAGGACACCTCTTAGTTGGGACAGGATTGAGGACAGGGTTTCCCTTGGGGGCAGCATTATTACGAGGATATGGAGTAGCAAGGTTACCTTGATCAGGCAGAGATTGCAGAGGAGGCGCAGACAGATAGACAAAAAAGTATGCGGACCAGCATAGACAGATCGCAGTTTTGAGGTGGGCACGAAGGTTTTCTCTGTGTCGACCGCATAAGAGCCCTATCTATTTATGGAAAAGGTTCTAAGCTTGCTCCTAGGTTTGTGGGTCCCTTTGAGATCTTGGAGCGCCTCGGTCCCTTGGCCTATTGTCTAGCATTGCCACCTAGCTTATCTCGCGTCCATGATGTGTTTCACATTTCTGTGCTTAGGAGATATATTTCTGATCCTTCTCACATGCTAGATTGGACCGCATTGCAGGTGCAGGATCAGGGGCAGGTGATGGTGGAGCCCGTATGCATTATAGAGCGCAGGACCCTGGGCCTTCGCGGTAGAGAGATTGATCGTGTTGGGTCCAATGGGACGGGTATGATGAGACTGCAGCTACTTGGGAGGATGCTACTTTGCTACGAGGACAGTTTCCACACCTTTTCCAGTGACTTCCAGGAGGAATTCGAGTCTAAGGGGAGGGGGATGTAGTGCCCACTTCCCTTCGACACCATTTTTGTTTTGTTGTTTTCGAGACTGATTACTTCACTTATGGATTTATTATGGCTTCTTGATTTAGCATGCTAGTAGATATCATAGACATTGGACTGTTATTGATTTGATCTTTATATGATGCATATGGTCTACTGGTGGACATTTGATGATGATATTTGTATACTTTTGACATGGTTATTTATCTTTAATTATGACATGTGATATGTTTAATCATATTGGGTAGAACTTGATAATTGGATTAATGTGATGATCGTTTTGACATAAATGAAATGTGGAATAGAAATGTGCTAGAAAGTGTAAGTGATATCGTACTTGCATAGATGATAGTAAATCATGTGTCATTTATTTTAGATTATATTGTATATTTGGCATGAATGTTTTAATGTGGCCAACAGGCGAAGGAGGTATTCTCATTCTGCGGTATATTAAATTCACAACAATATGGGGAGTGGAGACCAACCACATCGGAATTCGAGAAGAATCCAACTAAGGTCACCATGGCAACATGTAATTGTGTGTGTGTTAGAATTATTTGGTTAAGGGAAAACTTGTGACCTAGGGGTCATGTGTTTTGTTTTAATTTTTCCCTTTTTATTATGTTAGTATGTGTTTTCTTTTAGTAGTGAATTTTTACTTGGTTTATTATTTAGATTTTTGGATTGGTGGTTACCCCTTTATTAGCCATGGGTTGTAGTGTCTTAATTAAGCTAATTTGAATTTTTCCTAAACTAATTAAAGGATATGACCAAAAGAGAGTTCATTTATTAGGCTTGATTTACTTTGGATTTTGTGTGGATTGATGTGTGTTTAAGTTTTGAGTGTAGCACACTCTACCCCACATGGGAAACTCGAATTTGGCCTTAGAGGCCAAATTTGAAAGCTTGTGGGACAAGTCAAACTTGTCCCACACCTCTTAAAACCTCATGCCAACCCTACCTATGGGTTGGAAGGCCAAATTTAGGGTCTTTTAGGTGTTTTGGGGGGATAAAAAGGTAAAATATTAATTGCACTTTCTTTCAAAATTTTAATTTTGTCCTTTGGGGAGTGGGCTTAGTGGAGTGTGTAAGGTGCTTGCCTTTCTTTCAACCACTTATTAATGGTGCATTGGAATATGAGGTTGACAAAAGTGATGTGGAGTGGAGGGAAAAGGAGGTGGCATCCTACTTGGAGCCACATCATCCCTCCCTCTCTTTTCTCTATTTATTTGATCCTTTTGTTTTTTTGGGGGTTGGAGGTTTCATTTTAGTCTCTTGTATTTTGGAGAGGAGAGGATTTTGAAGGAGTTTGTGGATTTTTGGAGCTTTTAATACTTGTGGGAATTTTGTTGGAGCTTGTGGATGCTTGCTTGACCTTTGGAGGAATTGAGACTTCATACTTGGAACAAGCTCTACCATGGAAAGGTAGGAGCTTTACCTTTGTTTGTATTATTTTCTTTTCTTTTGTTATATGAATGTATATATATGTTGTGTTGAATGTTGTTGTTTGAAATGCTTGTTGGGAATGGGTAGAATGCCTAAGTTGGGAGTGGGAGGAGACTATGGGGAGTTTCTTTGAGGGAGGCATAAGAGATCATTTTCTTGAGGAGGGAGTTTGGGTTGGGTGCCCACCTAGTATGAGAAATGCTTGCATTTTCTTCTTGTTCTTACTTGGGGGAGCCATAAGAGTTGAGGAGGCATAAGAGTGGATGGAAGGATAAGGGGTACTTGAGGGAGGCATAAGAGTTGTTAGGGGTAATGTGTTTTGCATTGGAGGCTTTTAGGTGGCACCCATTCCCATTGGGAGGCATAAGTGGCCTCCCCATAGGTCTTACTCTTATGGATTTCTTGATAAGCCTTGTGACTTGGTTGTTTTGATGGTTTCCCCTCTTGTTGTTGAGTTGTTGATTCTTTTTGTTTTGAAGGATTATGGAATGAATGTGAAATTTTATGTTAAGTTATGTGGAAGCTAGTAGTTGCCATGAGTTGGATTTTCTCCCATTGTAATGTGGTTGGGGCTCGGGGGCCAATGGAGAGGATGGATCTTTCTCTCATTGGGTATCTTGGTTGGGAGGAGAGCGTTGCCTCTCCCCTTATTTTGTTGTGAATCAAGCAAACTATTGGAGGAGCTACCTTGTTGATGTTTGTAGCATTGGAGCCTTGTTGATGACAATGTGAAACTACCTTGTATTTTTACCCACCTAGAGTGGAAGAAAGTGTAATATTGCTTTGTATTTTAGCTTCCATTATTGTAAATTTGTTCCCACATTAAGTGGAAAATGTTGTAACAAGATTTTGAAGGAAAGTTGTATTGATCTTCATTAGTAAGGTTGTAATGTGGATGGAATTGAAAGTTGAAGGAAAGACAATTTATTTATTCTCCTTTAACTTGGCTTGGAACCTCATATGAGTGTGTTGATCTTGTTGAAATGTTAGTAGTGCTTACTCTAAAACTTAATGGAAATATTGTTGAAACCCTCTTGAGGAATGTTGGGAAATTTATTTAAAAAAATATATATTAAATTTCATTTTGTTGCTTAAAAGAGATGTATTGAAAAGTGGGAATATTAGTGCATTATCTCTTCTTCTATTGTTGATGGAAAGACTTAAGTTTTAAATAGTTTTCAATATGCCAATGAAGTAATTTAAGTCCTAGCTCTATTATGTTTTTCCTCATTTAAGAATTCATTGTAAATCTATTTGCAAATTGTAAAGGGAAATGAAATCAAATCTACTTGAAATCCCATACAATGTCTATTAATTTGTGTAGAAAGATATTTTAATGCAAAAGCTCTAAACTTATTAAGTTCATTACCCAATTTCATTACATACTTCAGGATATAAGGTCAACATTTTAAATATTATTCATATTTAAGTAATATTAAAACTAATGGATTTACTATTATTAAATTCTACTAATACCAATATTTTATATTACCACAAAGCATATTATTAAAATTGCAGCCAAGAAATAATAAAATTAATTATTTATACAAAGAAGTAGATAAGAAATGTTCATAAATTGCAAAGCAAAGCGACAAGATCTATATTGATGATTGATGAAAATGCAATCTCTTCATGAGATTCTAGGTAAAAATTATTCATGATTCAAACCTAGTACAAAAATCCAAAATGATCATCAATAGAAGATCCTGCATGGCTCAATAAATTTCATAATATCAAGCACCAGGTGAAAATAAATGATAAATGTTATACAATTAGATCAAAATAATCATTTGCAGGAGCCATGCCCTCATGGGACTACGAAGTGATAGACTTTCTCCTAAACATGAAATATTTATTTTGGATTTAAACAAAATAGAAAGGAAAATTCCTATCAATTGGATGCTAAAACCTAACAAGTTTTAAAATCATACATACGACATGCATGACAATCGTTTAGTGTGAAATTCCATCGGTCGGCATGCATTCTTCAAAGGTTGAGAGAATCTTGTAATAAAATTTATGTTCTGAAAGGTTCGTAACACTCTCATTATTCCTTAATCGATTTTTGATAAAATTCTCTTCTTGGAGGTGAACACCGAATTTGAGGATGCGGGTAAGGTTTCAAATAACAACATAGTTGGTAATAAATTTCACTTGTTTTAAGCACTAAAAAAGATTTGTTTTATTATCGATTTGATAAAAATATCTTTAAGGCGGATCGAAAGCCGTGGATGCACCCTACCATGATTGCACCTCGTAGCACCCAATGAAAGTTGAGGTATCACACTGTCTCACTAGCCTGTAGCTTCATCAATAACCATCATATCTATTCATGCGGCTTAGCGGCCGAATAAAACGAGTTAGCATGCTTCTTCACTACTTTGCAGTACTAGCGTGGATCATCTATAACCACCACATCGAATCCACGCGGCCTGGGAAGAATAAAACAGAAGGCCGACCATGAAAAGCTCAAGATTTGAAAAATGCAATAACCATCGAGGGGGAGAAATAGAGCAAGCCGACCACAAGATCTCGTGGATCTAAAAGTTATTAAATGAAGATATGTAAGATCTGTGGATCTAAAAGTTAAATGAAGATAAGAGCTAAGAGTAGCCCAACACGCCAAAGGAGAGGGGGTTTAATGAAATGGTAGGTGGCTATTAAAGCCACCCACCCCCAACCATATCTTTTCAAACTTAATTTTGGATTGTGATACCCTATTAAATCTCTTGACTTTTTTTATTTTTTTGTGCAATTTTCAAATATGATTAATCTACATTTAAGAAAGTAAATTCGAATGATCACAATATTATAAATATCCTTCAAAATGACTTTCCATGAGGAAGGGGTGGTTAAGCTATTTAATCAAAAGTAATATTTATTTTAAAAATTTGTAAATGTAACGATTCTTCATATTAAAAAAAGAAATATATTTATTTAAATATATAGCAATTATAAACTTGTTCTCTTAAATCTTAATCTTCATGCAAAAAAAAAATTTAGTCGTACTATTCGGGTTATATGTTTGTGGAAGCAAGTTCTTAGATCATCGTCATTTTTCGTCGTGCACCACAAGAGAGGCGAGGCATCGGGAGCGGGATTTGGCTAGAATGCTCATTTTGAACTTAATCCCTGTTTTAAGGTGAGAGATTAAGAAGAGGATTAGCCTATGGATGGACTTGTTGGATGCTAATTTCTACTCTTGGAAGGATTGGAATTTCTTAGCCCCCGAGTTTACCCTTTTCTCGGTGATCGACCCACTATATTGGAGATTCGAGAACCTCATCCATTTGGAGAATCATTTTAAGATGAATATTGATATGAGTGGGCACATTTGGTGAGATTGGAGATGGAGCTTTGGTCACCTCTTAGCTTAATATGACACCCATTGTCTCTACTCCATTATTCATCAATGCAGTGCTTTTGGTCTTGTTCTTAATGTAGATGGGTGTCTTGCAATGCTTAAAGCTTTGTCAGTTCGTTGGTTACATGGTGTATGGTCGGTGAAGGTTTTGTACAAGATACGGGTTTTTCCTTATTTGTGATCTATCAAGGGTTTCCTTTCAAGGATGGTATGCTCAAGACAGGCCTTTCTAATGGTCGTTTCCCTATCTACCATAGTCTAGAAATGGTGAAGCAACTCTTCTGGGACTGCTCCTTTGTGAGATCTTGTTGGAAGCTTATTCAGTCCGAGCTAGTAGCCATCCTACAGGAAGTCTTCACTGGTGGGTAGTCCTGTTTGGTGACTCCATATATTATTGTGTGGATTGCATACCATTGGATGATTCATTGTTGCTTGGAAAAGGCTTGTCTCAGCTTGGTGGTAGGGCATCTAGAGGTTATTGTAAGTACTCTTGTAGGATTGATACCAGTGGTTCAATATATGTGTAAATTTCCTAATCTCATAGTGAATACAAAGTGATTGTATGCTCAGTGATAAGTTTTTGAGTGGTAATGTATTGATCTTGTGTTAATAGTCTTTGCACTTGACTAACCATGTAACAATGTTGCATATCTTTGTATGATTTGAGAAGTATGACTTACAAGTTGTGTGGATCATGTTAGATGATTAACTTCAAGCTAGTAAGTGGTTGAGTCAACATACATCTCATAGATATGCATTTGGTACCTCTACATGAATGTGGCTTGCATAACAGTGAAGGAAATATGTGATTTCTCACTTTGTGGGAATGTGCAAGGAGTATTTTGTAGTGAAATGAATATTTGAGAGTGAATAAACAAATGCATGGGGTTGAAAATATCTAACTATGATCTTATTGTAGGATTAGGGGTTTTGAGAAGCATCCTAAATTGAGACTATCCTCTTGTAAGATGAACCAAAGCAAAAACTTTTATTTGGCACTGCATGTAATAAGAAAGGTTTGGCATCATTGAGTTGATTATAGGAGAAAGTAACTCAAATAAAAAAAGAATATTTTCTTCATTCTAGGTCCCCAATTTGCAAACTATGAAGTGATATTGTCTTTGACATGCACGATAGAAGGATTTGCTTGGATAAGAGGATATGCTTGTTGTCATGAACATCTACTAAAAGAAAAACAATAGAAATGATGGCACAGACCCTAAAAAAATTTTAGGTTCTAAATCCATCTAGGAATAAAGTTGTAATTAAATTCATCCTCTCGGGCTAGACTGTGTTCTATAGGCAGAGGTTAGCTAGGGCTTACAAATTGGAGCAGCAAATGAATACATTTTGCCTTGAAATTTCTCTAGATAATATTTTGATAGCATAGACAAGGAGATTATGAATAAAATTTACAAAGCCCATGGTGGAATTTGAAGGAAAATCTAACATTCCTTGACTAAGAAAGTGTGGTACAGTTTGGATCTAATTTAGAAGGGTGATTTACTAAGGAGCTAGGGTTTAAACATAGAGTTGTTTCTTGAAACTTGTAACAAACTAAGAAGTCCCTAATGGGTGCCTAAATCTGCCTTTAATTCATCTTGAAAGATCATATGTTGAAAGTTATACGTGACAGTCCTAATGTAGACCTAGTCCAGGGTTTAGATGGCAAATTGCAAAGATTCAATATTTTGCAGATGGCAAAGATTGAAGGAATAAAGTAAAAAAGAATTTGCAGATAGAATGGTAATTTATAAGTTAGATGGCATTGACAAGAAGGCGAGCTATATTAACAACATTGTAGGTTAAAGTGTTCAAGATTCCACAATCCATAATGTCAAGAAACCACAAATTCTAGATTGATTGTGTAAAATGCTTGAAAATATCGATGTTACAAACCACACTTTTTGAATCATCATCATATTAATTGCATGTGTCTACCCTTATATTAGGATAACAAGTAGACCATTTCAACAATGGTTCAAGAAGCACCTTCTGAATAGTTGATTATGGTTTTTTGTTTGTTGGTTATTAGTTATGCCTTTATGTTCTTTAGTCAAGGTTTGAGAAGCCCTTTGCCATGCTTCAGACGGGGACATTGTAAGGGTTGGATGTGGTAGAGGAGGACAATGTGTCTGACCATGTGTGATGTTGTACATTTGGTTAATTTCATAAGCTTTTGCACCATAGCAAATGGAGCGTATATGATAACTCCCATTTTTTATGGTTGTCTTCTTACATTGCTTTTAGGTTAGTATATTGCCTTTTATGGATGGTATATATTTTAAAAAGGTTCTGTAAGTTCTATTTCCTATCATTTATGTAACTGAAGCACTATGGTTGCATAACAATACAGAATCCTTGAGATGGGAGATTAAAATATTTTTATTCTTATTGTTTTTGAGTTGTTAATACATAACGGGGGATCTTGTATGCTTTTAGAATATGCTGATGAATATAATGTGATCTCATGGTTGTTTTTAGCAATTCATTTTCATTCCTTATACCCCTTTCCCCACAACATTTCATTACTATAGTACTTTGGAACACATTTGGGTGTTGGTGATACTATTGCATACTTTTTTCTTCAGATTTGCATTCCTTCATTAACTCCTTACCTTTATTTGAATTTTTGCAATTCCACCAGAAGACAAGGGATTTTTAATACTTCAAAGTTACATATGACTATGGTGCTGGTCTATAATGATGACATGGTTTTGCAGCTTTTTCCAATGCTAACACTGAAGAAAACATGATATTGTTGTCTAGTGGGGAATTTCATTCATCACAATGAGAGTGTGCACCTCCTTTCTTCAAGAGGAAGTGAGTTTCTTGGACCAAATTTATTTTTGAAGCCTACATCAGGAAAAATGCAGTGGCATGCTAGCAAAAAATTCATATGGCATAGGCAGCAGATGATAGATAACTTGTTATGGTATTTATTAGACATTAAGATGCCTATTGACAAATATCAACAATGGGAAATTATTTATCAGTTAACGGAGTATATTGCTTTAATATGTATAAGAAAACATAGTAATCTCCAAACACAATCATGTAACATGGCCTTGGTACATAATACAAGCAATGATTCACCTTCAATTTGTCAGTATCGTCACTTGACGGAGGTTTGAGAGGTTTGGGATGTTATCAACATTTATTCAGATAGATGGAAGAGAGTTTTGTGGCATGCAAGGAAAGAACAGGTGGTGATAAAATAAAAATTAAGAGTGCCTATTTACATCATTAGCATCTATTCTTAAGAATTTTGGTTAGTAAAAGGTGAAGGTAAAAGTAGTTTTTTGAAGCCTTTGTAAATTTACATATGCAATTCATGGAAAATATATTTTGGACAATTATTGATGTTACCACCGAATTTTGGTCCAAAAAGGTTTGGTAGTCCCTCCTTTCTTGGGAGCATGGCATCATTCCATTCACATGCACAATGACATGGTTCAACAAAAAATTCATGGGTTTTATGGCAATTTTAAAAAATGATATGATATTCATGAAAATAGTGAAATGCTTGATTTTATTATTTCATTCCAAATAGGGTACAACATCTCAAAGATTGGGCATTTTTAAAGAATTTTGGGTTTACTACACCAATTACTTGTGTTCTTTTAGCATAAGTAATGCTACTATGACTTGAAGTGGAACCAAATCCTGTTGTGTGATGATGTTTTGTAATTTAGTGGATATTCCATAGTTAATTCTTCAAACACGAATATTATGATCATTCCTAACAAGCTAGATTGTTGTAATTTGCTCCACAAGTACTAGACAAACAGATACTAATTGTGCTTAGAATTGCATTAAAAATTAGTGTAGCTGTAAAGGAAAACTGAATTCAAACATGGAGCAAGCAAGCTAATGCAAATGTACAGAAAATAAAGATTCAAAGGAGACAATATTATCTTGGAGAAAACCCAATGTGGGAAAACTCCATGATAGAGATTTCCTCCTATTCATTATCTCGTTCTGCAACTACCTATGTATTGCCTTCAAGGTGCCCTTATGGACATTCTTTACAATAACAATATGTCCAGTACTTGTATACTGCTCCACAACTTGTTGCAACTCACACTCGTTCACACACTCCCAACATCCCAAGCAAGACACCACCAAGAACTGCCAGGAATCAACAATTACACATATACCATAGGCATTTATTTGGGTATTATAGGCATTCCTTTATGCTGAAAAAGACCAACAATTATTATATAAAGAATAATTGATCAACAGTTGAACTGCACATGATGACCATTGCTTCTCTCCAGACTGTTCATCTCTCTCTTTTTAATAGGTAAGGGCATTCTATATTGAGGCACAGTGGTGGAGGTACATGTACATTCTCTGTGGTCTAGTGTCCATTTATGGATGTCCACACACAAACTTATCTTAATGTCGAAAGGCATTATACAACTAGCCAAAGTCGTCAAAGAGAAACAGATCAATGGCGAGCAGTTTTGCTGTACGGAGGGACGACCATCCAACCGATCACAGCCACTTGACTCATCCCACTACTATTCACTGTGTGATTTTAATGTTGGTAGGTGACATGTACAAGGGAAAATAGGTGCTGAAAATTAAATTATCAAAAACAGAGGCTTGCGCAATATAGGAAAAGCTTCATGTACTGCACTGCTATACTGGTATTCTTTTTGGCATTTGAATATTTGAAAAGATAGAAGTGCTGGTAAACAGACGTTCAGCGTTCAAACTGCACCATCACTGTTCATTGTGCCATTTTAATATTGGTAAATTTTTACAGTCATTTTGCAACATTCATACCACTTCCTTTTCACAGTTATTGAGTACTAATGTATAATTAATACATAAGTATCCTCACATATGCAAATATTACTAGTTGGTATGTGAAATGAAGTGGAAGCCATTACGAGTTTATGGCCGATCATTATTTTCTTGTTCAATTTTATTCATGTAAGTTGTTTCCAAATGCAAGCTAACATATAATATCATAGACAAAATGGACATAGGATAATCACAAGATATCTCCATGAATCATGTTGAGAATATGAATAATGAAAGCGATTATTTTATAATGATTCGATTTTCATGATTTCTATGACAAGGGTCAAACTCCCCACATTTTTGAAGTAGGATAGATTTCGGTCATCTACTATGAACATGATAAAATGCCTGGCTTGTATGCTTGTATTGTCAAAGTTGTTGTAGTTGAAGATTTCAAGGTTAAAATGATGTAGCTTGATCCTCTGCTAAAAAAAAGTTCTTGAAAGACTCTTGTCCTCTAAAATTTATGAATTTTGCGGGGGATTTCAGAGCTACAAATGTAGTCTCTATTAAATGGGTAAATATATTTTCTCATATGGTGACAAGGAAGAAAATCCCCAAAGTAGCCATCAGAATTGTTCCCCAACAAGGTGATATTTGGGTTGTGTATAGAGAATGGAGCTATGCTTGGTATGAGTTTATTCCTTTGGTAGAATAAATACATAGATATGAAATGGTGAGTCTTTTGAGTGATTTTTTTGAAGAAAATGGGGTGGTGGTCTATGCCCTCATCAAAGTAGAAGGCTTCAAATTTGTTTTCCGTAAAATAGAGGTGGTAAAGTTAATTCCAAGAAATCTTGCTAGATTTTCTCATCCAGTTCAGCGAAGAAGCTTTTGGGTTACGAGGCCCCTAATTTGCACAATAATTCTTGGGAGCCGGATCCTTCTGCAACTCCTCGTGATGAAGACAATGGTATTATTTTCTCTGTATTTTAGTTATTATAGGGTATTATATAGGAACTACACCCAATATTTACAAATCTTTGTTCCTTTAATATTACTTTTGGGGCCTTATAAATACAAGAACTACTGCAGATATCTTTAATATATGTATTTGGAAAAACATCTTGAGAGATGTCAATCTCAATGCACTTATATTGGGTTGCTTATGTTACACTTTGAATGAACAACCCATTCACACGTTTTTGAATTCACCATTGATTAGTGACAAACGATCTCAATCGAGCTGGCAGAAACTCTATAATATGAAGGGTGAGATTCAATGAATTGGCCTGCACAGTTCAGTTTTTTGAAGTCTCTGTGTTTTGACCCTTGGATTGATAGCCGATTTGTTGAAAATAGAGGTTTGTAAGCCAGTTTTATCTAAGCAAGGGGTTTATTAATTTAGTTTCATGAGATGGAGCCTTTGGATGGAGTGAGGTAAGTGTTTTTTATGGCCACCCACAACCACAATTTTAATGCAGGTCTGCAATACTTGAAGATATGTGGAATAAACTATAGGGGTTCACAGCGGTGGAGAGGCCATTAGTGTGCAAGGTTTTAGATTTAGTAACCACATTCACCGAATTTCAATGCTTAAATTTGAAATTCAGTGAATCTCAAAGTATAGAAAAAAAATTCACAAGAAATAGTGAATTTATTTGGATGACAAATTTCATTAAGATTTGTTTATAAAATTTGTTGAATTTTTTGTGAAAGTTGTTGAACTTCGTGTTTAGGGTTCTGCTGTTAGGGTTTTTATTTTTGTTGATTTTTTGGTGTATATTCACCCCTGTTACCATTTAAGAGTTATACACTCTTTGTTGCCTCAGTTGTGTATGCATCAATTGAGAGTGTGAATTTGAAGCTTGAATAAACAAATAGGATTGAATTGGCAAAGGAGCATGTGGAAAGCCCGTATAAGAGATCAAAGCCATCACTGAAGGACTATCCAAAGGACTAAAACAGTCATAGTTGCCATCGTTGTTGAATGCCTAAAGCCATTCCAAGACATTAGGCAAATCGAAGATGACTTCAAGCTTATTAAAACTAAAAGTTAGGCATTAATTTTTTAATTATTTAATGTTTGTATTAACTATTTTGTTAAGTTTTAAAATTATATGTAAATAACATAAATCTACAAGCTTATTAAAACTTAAACTTAGGCATTTTATTATTTTTTAATGTTTATTTGTAACATTGTAGATTATAAATTATTTTAATAAGTTTTAAATTAATGTATAGATAACATAAATTATTAACTATTATGTTATTTAAATGTAAACATGTATTTCTTTTAGTCGAATTTAATCATGAATTTTATTGTTGATTTTTTAAACAATTTTTTCATGAATTTCATGCTTGGTGAATATGAACACGAAGTTGAATGTAGCAAGTTAGGTTTTAGATATCTACAAAAAAATACTTAATATGTCAAAACTCTGGGACTATTATGAATGTACACAAAGAACCCATTTTTATTTGTCTATTTCTACTCTTGTTGATTACGAGTTGTCTAATAGATATCAATAGATATTTGGTACTCCTGCCTCAAATGGAATTTAATTCTATTCCATTTTTTTGTGTTTTCTTAAGAAATTGTTGGCATCAATTCCTCCATCTGTCAAGTGGAAACTCTTTGAATTTACTATTTATTCAATATTTATGGGTGGAAGATTTTGAAGTAGCTTTAATTGATGGAAAGAAGTTCTGGAGATCAAAGCCCAGAAGGTTAAAGTTCATACAACAAATAGAAATATGTCATCTTTAAATTTGACATGATCATTATCAGACATTTTTTCTTCTTGCTTGAAGGAGGTGATTGAATTACTGTGATATCTTGGGCATACTGTGGAGTTTGGACTTCATTTTTCCCCTAAAAGATGTTTTTGAGTCCAACGCAGTGGTGCAACTAGATTGAAAGCTGCACCAACTACAAGGACACCCATGGGTAGTTGATCCCAATAGTTCAAATGTCTAGGTTTCAGTCTGGTTTTCTTAGCTTGCCATTTCACGTGAGATTGATTGAATTCTAAAACCATTGACCTCTGTAAAGAAATGGAAACTCAAAATTGATTTACCTTTACCTGTTGACCATTACAGACAAGTACACTACAAGTACAAAAGGGAAGGCTTTGTGAGTATAATATGATCTCCGGAATGTAACGACATGTTGGAAGATCATGCATTCTCAAATATGATTTACAATGTCTGTTGAGGGTTCATTTAAGTATAACACAAGCCCAAGAGGGAAAAATTGCAGTTTTCCATGATATACTGAGCTTTAAGATTGAAAAAAAGGGACAATAAAATCTTACCACATAAGATTTTTTCCCTTAGTAAATAGTCTAGCCACAAGATTTCTTGGATCCTCTAAATGCTTCATCAATATCTCTAGAAATATGCATGGATGGATATGTTAGCAATTCATTAGATGAATTGCAGTTGTGGTTTGTCTTGTAATGTGTAAAAGTGTTTTCTAATGCAGGTGTGTGTGATGATGATATCACAACCATCAAGTTGATTGAAATTGTACTTTCCAATAAAAATCATATTTCATCTTTTGATTTTTTGTCCAAAATGTTATTTGTAACTTGATACTTCTCTCGGATTGGGCTGAGATTGAAAAAGCTCAGTAAAACAACTCAATGGGGAATACTTGACATGGAACAACTTGAGCACACTATCTTTGGGTGATTGGATCTATCTCGGGTTCTATGATGGAAGACCAGGTATATTATTGTACGCAGTCTAATGATAGAATATTTGTATATTGGGATTGGATTACCATTGATGGGTTTGTAAGTGTTACAGATTACATGTTATGTTTTGATATATATGCATTTCTCCCATTTTATATTATAATATTCATTTTCTGGACAAGTTTTCCTACACTTAGTTAATGGTGTCACATTTTAATATGCATATAATCGATAATTTCTCTTTACACATGTTAATGGTGGTGGTGAAGTGTAATGGTGTAAGATGTCAATAAAAATGGACAATATTATATTGAAGGTCCATATAACTTTCATGGAGCAATATTTATGTTTTCTTGTAGTGATAACAAATTATGTCCCAGTCTACGGGAAATGTGTGGAGAAGGTGATGGAGTTGTTAATCAATGCGGAACTCTTGAATGGGTGAAATTGTTTAACAATTCCAAGATAGGCACCTAGAGATTGAAAAATTACTTCATTTTTCAGATAAATGTATTTAAGATGTTTACTAGTTAATATTTTAGGATGTTCCACTGAGGTTTCAAATTTTAATCGCATTTCACTGTTAAAAGTGTTCAGAAGAAAATGGGATACTTACGCCACAATGTAGTTGGTGTGCAAACTATACTATTAGTAAGATAATTTGTCTTTCCAACATCGTATAAACTTGATTTATTTTTCATAATTTCTTTGCAAGTTTGAAAAACTAGAGTTTTTGCCCATTAATAAGAGAACTACTAGCAAAGGTGTTGGCTAGATTTTCTGCATAGCTGAAAACCTAGGCAGTCATGAGATAAATCTCCCTCATTTACCGGTGAGGCTCCCATGTAAGATTTGTCAATAAAATATGCTAGTATCTATTTAGGGGTTTTACTTTAACCATGCAGCTCATGAACCATAGTTGTATAGTTTTGCAGCAAGTAAGCAACTATTTAAAGAAATGAAATATTTAAAGAAGAAGGAAATAATAAACACAAGGAAGAAATAGGGAAGATGTGCAACCCAATCAATAGATAATAGAGTTGATTACATGCACATAGATGGAACCAATAGATATTAATACAAAAATTATAAGCAAAGGTAGCTTTCAAATCTAGATCTAGAATAACACAAAGTTTATAAGTAGATCTAAGACAAAAAGCTAGAAGCAAAATGTACCGTGACACAAAATTCTCTGGAAATCTACTCCTTTCTATTCCTTTTCTTCAAATAGCTATTAGGGGTTTCAACACAAAGTCTGGAACACAAGAATGTTGCTTACAAATTCTGATGATTCCTTAACCCGAAGGTTCTTCCTCTACTTATAGAATGTAGAGGGGCAATTACAAGTCGGAATCTTTTAGTTAAACTGACACATGTGGAAGTGGGAAAGGAAACAACTGGCAATCTCCCTCCTGGAATTCCTCTTTGCATGATATGAATGATTTGCAACTAAAAATAGAACCTTCTATTTTGCATGTTTGCCTACTATTTCTAAGTAGTTGACTTCTTCAAGTAATGGCTTTTAAACCAATCACTTAAGTTTTATAATTTAATTGATCGCTCAATTACTTTGTCGGAGGAAAGAAGAAGGAAGAGGAAAGTTGCAGTCTTGTTCTTTTTTCATATTCTGCATGCAGTTGATTCTTTTGCCCTTGATTCTCACCATACTGGATCTGGAAACAGCTGGATCTAGAAGCGGATGGATCTGCAATTTTGCTTATGGGTATTGTTTCCTTTGCCTTGTCTTCCTCTTATCATTGAAGCTTTTGCAGTTCTTCTCCAAGACATGCATGCATCGGTGCATTTTTGCCGTAAATAACTCATAATTTTTATTTTTAATTACATATGAGAAATTAAAATTTGGAAAGCACTCTGGGTGAATGCAAATTCAATTAAGGATTCAACTAGAAGATTGGGAGAACATGCATAAGGTCCTGGAAGGAATTCTCCATGAACTGACTTCTTCACGGGTTGTATTCAAAACAAGAGGATAAATCCTTTGCAATTATAGATCTGGATCTGAATCTGAATCTGGATCTATGCATGATTCTACTGATCTTTCTCATTCATCCCACTTTTCCTTGGCTAGAGCGATCTTTGTCTGAACAATTCTTTTTCTTTTTATTCAGCTGAAATTCTTTACAACCGCTGATGCAGATCTGGAGATTTCTTCATATTCGGAGGATATGTTCAATGTATTGGACATTGATTTGAGCTCCCTTTCTCTTATAAAAGCACCTGTAATGAATTCCTGCAATTAATTCAGACAAAGATGGCAACTGAACATGAACACTTGATTTTAATTATAAAAATATGCATATATCAAGCCTGCTGCCCCAAAATTTGATGTTTTGTTTGCATGCAAAGCAAGCATGAATTTTACCAATTTCACCTGAGCACTTGTACCACTATGCAAACAATTATTCAGACACAAATCAAGCTCCTTCAAACCTAGGTGCCAAATTTTGAAGCTTACAGCAGTAATTAAACCTTCTTCTGAGTAAAATTCCTCTTCAAATGGGGCGCCAAAATTCCCTGGGCTGCACTTCCTTGCTAAATAATTAATTAATTCATCCTTATGGTAGCCCTTATATAACCCTCATCATTCTATAATTAAATATTGCCCCTCCTATTCCTGGCAATTAATTAATTAATTAATAAGTTTTTCTCTTCAAATGGGGCGCTTATTTTGTGTATGTTCATGGCTGCCATTAAATAAATTAAATTTATTTAATTTTAGCTCTCTACTTCTAGTTCACTTAAGCTTCACAATATGCTTTGACCTCATCCACTGAAAATAGGAATTAATTATATCAATTAATACTTTAAAAAGCATTATTCTTCTTCCAAATGGGGCGCACTTTTTGACATGAAGGGGCTGCATTAAATAAATAATATTTATTTAATTTTAGAATTTCTAATTCTAATTTCCTTTATCCACTTTCCCTTTGTTGACTTTTCCACATGCTTGGGTGCCAAATTTGGAGAAGGAATTAATTAATTTAATGCATTTAAAGCTGCCCTTCTATCCCAAAAGGGGTCGCACTTTTTGACATAGGCATTTCTATTTTTAAAAGCCAATTTTCAATGGGATTATTCACCTGCAAACACAGCTCCAAAATCTCATGATCCACTTAAGTTGTTTGACTTTCATAATGAGATTATTTACCCTGCAAGGCAGGTAAGAAAATCCCATCAATGCCTTAAGTGATTTTTCTTTTATTTCACAATGGGAATTTTCACCCTGTAAGGCAGGTAAGAAATTCTCGTCTGCCTGCTACCTCTAATTTTCCCATTGTGACTTAAGTGGCGTTGCTTCCATGGGAAAAAGTACCTTGCTAGGCAGCTACAAAAATCCCACACCTGCTGTTGCTACCAAAAATCCCATTGTAGCTTTAAAGTCTTCTTTTTCCAAAAATGTGGCCTGCCCAAAAGAAGCTTTTTTGTGCATGACTTCATCTTTTCAGAGAGAACCAGACCTCCTGTGACAAATTCCTTCTAGCATAACATCCATAGGTGATCTCCAGAAACTCCAGGCAAGAAATCAGTTTAAACGGCAAAGGAATTGACCTAGAAAAATTTCACAGAAAACAAAATGGGAAAACACCAAAAACACAAAACATTGCAAGAAGCTATGTCACAAGGTTGAGTTCGTGTTTGAGTTCGACTAGGATAAAAATCGGTTCAAGTTTCGACAACTTGAATAAATTTTGAAAAAAATGGCATTATATTCGGCCGATGCATGAAATAATAATAAAAATTTAAGATAAAATTATCAAATGTAATTACATTTTAAAACATTAAAAAAGAAATAATATAATTATTTTTTAAAAACTTAAAATTTTTATTGTATTAAATAGATTATTAATAATTTGAAAATAATAATTAACAAATCAAATCATAATACTTTCTAAATTCTTAAAAAATAAAAAAAATATAATACAACTAATAATAAAAACATACATAGAAAAGTTAAAAAAACATATATAAATAACATCTAACTTAAATCAATTAATATTTTTATTAGTTCAACATGCAATCATCTTTAAGTATATAATTTTATTTAATAAACATAAAATTAAAAACCTAACCTAAAACCTAAAATTCAATATAATAAAAAAATATAAGACACAAAGCTAAAATGAAAAGCAAAGAATGAGAAAATTATTGTCGACCCTTCCGTGACGGGCTTCACGCAAGTGACAGGGCTTCACGCAAGTGACAGAGCTTCACACAAGCTTTGAGTGCTTCGAGCAGGCTAAAGGACGCTGGCTTTGAGGGCTTCACGCAAGTTAAAGGACGCTCGTTATCACCGCCAAAACTCCAACGACCCAAACAAAAACCCTATAAAAAGGACTGCAAACTTGGACGAATTTTGGTGAATTTTTGGTAACTATACAAAAATCAACGAATTTCAAATTTTTTCAGAAAAATTCGGCGAACCTTGTGACATAGGCCAGAAGTCATAGATAAAGCCCATGATTCATTCCTAGTTAAAACCCTACTAGTATATGGGAATATTGACATGTAAGATCACAACAGGGTTAAACTGGAGCATAATTTACCTCAAACGGGGTTCAAAATAATTAAATACAAATTTCCCGTAGGTAAACCCCAGTGACAGAATATAACGATTTTGGGCATCTGGGTATTTGTCAAAATTGGCTTATATGGCTCCTTGGGAATATCTTGACACAACACAAACACTTTTTGGCAAGAAAAACACAAAACGACCCATTATTTTAAAAGTATGAAATTTTTTACATAGGGTAGTCTTAGATTTCAGGGAGAAATCTGGGGACACCAAAAGGTTTCTAATCTTCCTATAATTTGTGCAATGATTTGAATCAGTATTCAATGGTTAGACTTTATCATTCTACTGACTTGAAATATTTGGGCGTTGACAAGAAAATTGGTTCTTGGTGACAGTTATTCGAGATTTATTCAACCTATGTGAAATCACCAATGGAAAAGATAATAAAGATGTATCTGCAAGTAACATCATGTAAGTGGCATTTCATTATGTAATTTTCATCATATCTATGCAATTTTTGAACTAATCCGACAATCTAGTGAATTGAACAAGTATGTATTGGGACAATAGCTAAGGTTTTTAAGAGCCCACTGGAAGTTTTTGAAAACTGTTGTTAATATGCTTTTTGAATTCATGCATGAGACTCATCCTGGAGTACAGGGGAGAAAACATGTATTCAAACTGAAATAAATTTCTTGTGAATTATCAAATTTTATTTTGTGAAGTATACATTTCATGGAGCAAATAATTTGCATAGAAAATTGAGGTATCAGGGAAGGGATTTGCGGTAATATAGAATCACTGAACATTATAGAATCTTTGAACCGTCTAAAAAAGTAATACATTTATTGGAG
The DNA here is from genome assembly GCA_018340775.1 of Taxus wallichiana var. yunnanensis. Lineage (NCBI taxonomy): Eukaryota > Viridiplantae > Streptophyta > Pinopsida > Cupressales > Taxaceae > Taxus > Taxus wallichiana. Next base: position 359,804,344 of record CM031244.1, read on the forward strand.
TGCAAGACATCTATCTTCTGTATTATCTAGACAAGCAACACACAAAAGTATTAAGAATATATACATTAATGAGGTGCAACTATGCGAATGAACATTTGCGATTAGAGAAATTAAGTGCAGGTAGTATTGCTATTGCTGACATATAGAGTCTACCAGTTCTTGAATTGGTTGGGTAAATCAAGTAGATAAAGAAATATGTAGGAAATGGCTAAGCCAAAATTTTGATGGCCACACTTCAAGAATAGTGTAATCTCTCTAGTCTAACTTATTGTCTTTGTGTTCACTCTTTTGAAGATCACCGTTTTTTCACATGTGTGCAATATGATATATTTTCAACTGGGAAACTAGATTTCAATGATATAGCTAGTAAGAGATGATTTTTTTATGTTCAGATGTATGAAATATTTGTACTCTTGGGTTTGAGTATTGGAGGTGTAGATATTAAGTCACCAAAGAATTAGATCACAATCTCCTTACAGACATGCATTCCCTTTTAGACATTTTTGCTAAAGTTATTCAAGCTCTCCAGATTGTGTAGTTCAATACAGACTTTTCTCATCCTGGCCTACAAAAGCTCGTGGTCAAGTTATGCTTAGAGGTGACTATACTCTTTGTTATGTGAGCTTGTATTATCAGAATAGCTTCAAGTATAAGTACAATGTTATTATGTATTGTCTTTTCAAGTTACCCGTCACATTATGCAAAGGCTCAACATAGGAATGCCTTTTTATTAAAGATGGCCTTTCTTATGAAAGGCTGATGGTTTCTTGTTATATGTTTAATTCAACCTCAGTATTTTAATGAGATGTTTTTCGGTTATAAATTTTCAAGTGACAGTTGATAAACACAACAAGTCATTATAATTTTTGTTTTGATGTAGACTACAGATGAGTTGCTTGGTGCTATTGATAGTAGAGAATTATATCAAAGTTGAGACAATCAAAGCGAAGAACATGAAATGACATCTTCGCAAAAGAGACAGTTGCTCAAAATAAAAGTTCAGAAAAAGAACCTCAAAGTAGCACCAGGGAAGTAGATGGATTGCTTGAAGCTGGTGGTGGAGAGGTGTTCATATTGTATGCGAAGGGATAATGACATTTAGGCACCCTTTTGTATTTTATCATTATATTTAAAGGGTTAATGGAATTTCGACACCCTTTTGTATTTTATCTTATTTGATATTAATAAAATGTTTGTGGACCCATTTGTTGGGCACAAGATTCAAATCAAATTGTTTTTAATTTAAAATATTAATTACTAGCCCATTTTGACAGCCGTCAATTGCACTATATGATATTTGGTTATTATTTATTCTTGAAATTCAGATTTTTCATTCTTTAAATTCATATCGTCTCTAGAGAGACAATAAAAATTGAAATTAGTATTGTCTCTAGAGAGACAAATAACTAGTATTCTGTATTGTCTCTAGGGAGACAATAATGATATTGTCTCTAGAGAGACAAAAATGATATTGTCTCTCAAGAGACAATATGTGTATCAATCTATATTGTCTCTTGAGAGACAATATTAGAGACACCCGCTTTGAGACAATAATAGAGGATATATACAACTTTTTTATTGTCTCTATTTGAGACAATTTGATCTAGTATTGTCTCTATTATTGTCTCAAAACACCCCCTCTTGTAGTAGTGAGTTATGGCCACAATTAGAATTTTTTATGCTTAATATATTTTCGTAATTGTTCACAGTGTGGAAGGGAATAATTTTTTTATTGTCGTTATATGTATGCAGCTCTTGTATCTCTCCCTATGGTTAATAAAACCTTAGCTTAGGGGTTTGGGTTGGAATCTTTTTGAAATGTGCAATTCCACACATCTAAAAGTACGAACAAGGGTATATCTATGATGTAGAGTATTAAAGTTACCTGTATATTTATAAATGGGTAGGATAAGATATCATTGAGAATAATGTAATAATTAATGACTAGTATTATTTTATACCTGCATCTAATTGGTATTAGTGCTACCAATATAGAGTTTGGCATGACCAAATATCATTGGTGTTGGTATATGAATTAAGGATTAATATTATTCGACATTTGTATTACTTGAGTGAAATTAAATTGATTGACCCCTATATAATCCTGGTTCCCTTAGGACGGTTTACTTAAATTATATTGATATAGGTTTAAGGGTAATTAAATTGATTGTACTGTAATTTAAATCTTTGTAATTGTGTTGACTTACTAAATATGGGTTATTTCCTTTATCGTACTATTTGATTGTTGTACATAGCTTGGCAACATGATCAGATTTTTGAACTTTCCTTTTAAACTTACTCATATGTTCTTGGTAAGCAATTAGGTGTAGGATTGTTGTGGGGTAAATTTTCTTTGAAAGGGGTAAATAGTGGTTAGTATATGATGTGGGATTTCTAACCTTTAATCTTTGGACCCTAGGAAATTGTTAGGAAAATTTTGATGATGTTGGAGTATTGGATTTCAATCATATAATCTATGTGATTATATGATTGAAATCCCAATATGCTTGACACTTTGTTTCAGACTTATCGGGTCATTGACCCCTACTTGTTATATGTTGATTAAACTTTTGTCATCCTTAAAATAATGTTCATATCAGATTCTTATGGCTCCCTTCTTAATTTTGACATGGTATATTTATAGCATGTGTAATGGCGTTGTTAGTATTTAGAACTTGGCATTCCCCCTTTCATTAAATAAAAGGTTATTTTTATGATATTGTTAATGGTAGAATTCTATTTCTATGTGTAGTCTTTATCATGCTCAGTTCTCGCGAACTGACTCAAGGCTAATAATTGTACAGATGGTTATTGATGGTAAAAAAAGAGAGAGAAAGTATTTCTATAAGTTGCTTCAGCTTTTTTCGATAAAGTGTTATTGTATGAATGCTTAATGTGTAGTCGGACTTTAAAATGATAATTGTGGAGAAAATTTAGAAGGGAAATACCTTAGTATTTTTTTTATATTTGTGGAGTAGGTTTTCCATTATTGATTGAAGCTAAAACTTATGAAATATTATTGTGAATGAAATAAAATGATCAATGAATTGTTACGAGCATATTTTTGTATGATTACAATGTTGAAAGATAGTTTATCCTTGATATGACCAATATTGTCTTACCTATTTAATCCCGAGTCAAAATACAATAGAATTTGTAGCCATCTTTCGATTGTGTGTCATCTTTGATAGGAAATTATGTATCTGTGACTCGTTATCAAAAGGATAATGGTAAGCAAACTGATTTATAACCTTGAGTTAGTAAACCCTTGTAGATTGCGACAATAATGCAATACTAGGTATCATCGAGTGGTTTTGTAATCCATACAAAGGTTATACTGAAGAGAAAATATTATGATGTTGTTAACTTATAGACGAAGCAAAGAGTCTTAAAATGGAATAAAATGAAACTATCTTCTTGTGTTAAAAGAGGATGTACCTTATTACTCTTAATCTATACTAATAAATTATTCTTCGTGTTTATGGGATGTAAAATGATATTTAAATTTAAACCAATGTTTAGTAATTTATGAGGTTGCAAGGTTATGTTGAACGGGGATAAATGATCAAGAACCCATTAAAGCCAACTTATCTGTTATAAAACCTGATTTTAACTTTTTTTATGAATTTAATCAAGAGATGACTAGTCGATGCACTTGCTTAATACTTATTATTTTATAAGTCTCAAAAAACTTATGGTTAATGTCGAGTGAGATGATGAAGATGAATGCATACTTAACTTCATACCACTAACCCTTGTGAAGGTGCATTGTAATCCTTTCTTCATTAATTTAACCGTTATGATCCCTGCTCAAAGGAATTTTTAATTTTGAACCTAAATGGCATTTTGCCTTAGTTTGATCTTACGCTCACCTCCTCGTGCAATGGAGGTATGAGATAAGATATTGTAGCTTGTGTGTGGGTAAATGGACTTGTGTGTAATATTTTCCCTCTTAATAAATGAACAAATCAAACAAGTACATAATTTAACTTCAATGAATCTTTTAAATGGGACTTACCGTAAGAATACATTATCAGATTAGAGGAATCCTAGCAAGAGGAAACATGATTGATTGATTGTATAACATGAATCTTCTAGATCGTAAAGTCAGGTCTTGAAAGATATTTTTAGTACATACATAATCTTAAAATACTTTCACCATGGGATGCCCCTAACTATAAGTTTGTTTGTGGTTGGACTAGTATGTGATGTCATGTCGAAAAGAGAAAATTGATTTGTTCATGTTGGGTGTTGTATGTTTTCTTGTTTCCTATGTGGTCAACGTTGTGTCAAGATTATTGAGATTTGGTCGTAACCCCTTTCGGTCACCTGTGTTGATGTGTAAACTCTAAGTAAGTCAAAAAAAGTTATCCTAGTTTTTTCATCGTTGTATCTATTTGTGTGTGTGATTGTACTTCTATATTGTTGTTATTATTTCTCATTTCTTTTACTTAAAGATATTTTTCTATGAATTTGTGGTTATGAATGGACTCTCACTAATGTAGTCATAGCTTCTTAAAGAGTTGGAGATGCAGGATCAGATCTTTCACTTGTAAATAACAATTCGAAGTATATTGAATTTTTTCTCATAAACCAGTCCTTTGTTAAGCTCTTTCGTTTCTTCAATTAATATCTATCTCTGGATCATGATTATTTTCAGTTAAACATATTTTTTCTCTTTCTCTATTTAAATACATCGCTACTCATCTTGACTCCAAGCATCACCCAATTTATTAAAACAAACTCTTATGATCAGACAAAATATCCCTGCTTTAAATTATAAATACCGACTATTATGATTAGATTAAATATCCCTGCTTTAACTCATAAGTATAAATCTTCCATCTCCAAATTAAATATTAAAATAATCTATTGGGGTAAGTTATATACATAAAAGACAAAGGAAAAAATATACAGTTAAATATTGTGTATATATATTTGTGTAACCATGGAATTTTTCCTAATTTTCTTTTCCATTACAGGATGGTTCTTATCATTGAAATGCATGGATTCAACGTCCTATGACCTTTTTTGTTGGTCAGAACTTCTTTTACATAAGCCTTTTAGAAATATTGCATCCCAATTTGGATCAACCCCACATGACATCAACGACACTTGGGACTGTATAAGCAAAACTACAGACCGTGGCATCTTTTACGCACTACCGCAGACACAAGACATGCTATACATGTTAGTTCTGACTATGAGGTTGAATGTAATATTCAACATGAAGTATTGCAAGAATGATAGGTCTTCGTACAAATTCATCTGGGAAACAACATGGGTCTTGACAGTCTTGAAATTTTGGGGAAATGAGATATCGACATACACAATAATTGGAACATACATGACGTTCCGCATGATTTGTAGATAATTGGTTCATCATTCATCAAGAGAGAAAAGGAAGACATAAATAACACCAGCATGTAGGCCACACCACCATCTTCCACACTTCCTTTGTCTTCATAACAACAACTAGCTCTTGATACCATACTACACCATTTAGCAAACAAAACCCTTCTATCTCCACTAAGATTAAGAATTCAAGGAACAGATGGCACAAGAAAACCATTCCTGATAAATAAAATCTAAAATTCATTCACATCAACATCAACCACATCTCCATCACCTCTCCTTTTTCTCGCCCCTACCGGTGTTTCAGCATTCAAAATCTCTGCATCCACAATCCACGCATCCCTTGGTATTCCAATCAAAGAACTGAAACCCTTTGAAGGCAGTGCATTATCGTATTTTCAAGAGTTTTTGAAACATATATAATATGTTATTATTGATGAAATGAGTTTCATCGGCCCAAAGTTGTTAAAAAATTTAAAGAGGCTACGCGAAGCTTTCCCTGACTCAAAAACCTCTAAATTTGGGTACAAATCAGTCATCCTCATTGGTGACCTCAGTCAATTACCACCGGTTTTGGACAATACTCTTTATGCAAGTAATTCCTATAGAGCTAGCCTTTGGAAGGAATTCCATTCCTCCATTACATTGCAAACGATATTTTGACAACAAGGAACAACTAATGCATAGGTTTCATTCCGGAATTTATTGCTCCACATGCTAGATTCAACTCCTCTTATTGAGGAATGGGACCTCCTAATGTCTCACACAGAAACACACCTAACTCAGCAAGAGCTCAAAATTTTAAGGACGCACCACATTTGTTTGCAAAAAAAGATCTCATGGACTCCCATAACCTTCAGATGTTGAAGGCATCGAACATTTCAATCACCCAATCCATTACTAAAAGTAACTGGTAGGCCTCAACATGAGATCCTGATAATGATCAGTTGGAACACAAAGTTCTATTGTGCAAACAACAAAAATCATGCTTATTGCAAACTTATGGGTTGACGCAGGCCTCGTGAATGGTGCTACAAGAACAATCACCAACATTGTCTACGATGCATCAATGCCACCGCCATCATTACCTTTATTTGTTTTAGTCAAATTTGATAGATACAATGACCCATGTTGGGATACCTCCAACCCGTTATATATTTTGATACCCCCTTTTTCAAGAGGGAATCAAAGACAATTGCATATTAAAATGGCGAGGGATTAACTATCCACAAGTCACAAGGACCTACTTTGCATAGAGCAACTGTCGACATTGGAACCACTGAAAGGCAGGGTCTGACATTCACAACTTTCTCTAGAGTTCTCTCGCTTGAAATCTGCGCATTTCACCTCCTTTTTCATTCGAAAGGTACTCAAAAATGGCACACGTACCAACACTTGGAGCAAGAAGAAAGGAGGAGTCAAGACTACTATCCCTCAACCCTTTGTAAATATAACCCTCTACTTTGATAGCACCTCCGCTACTACTTTACTCAACACTTATTTTATCGAAAGCGAAATTGTTGTTAGAGATGTATCAAATGTAATCATGTTTACTGAAAAAAAAATTGCCCACAAAAGGCTACCATTCATGATATAAATAGTGCAAATGTATACATGTTTCGTTATGTGTATGGAGGTATTCATGTATCTGATGTTGTGATATACGATTTACAACTTTATACGTACAAATTTGTAACAAAAGTAAATGTACACATACAACCTTTCAATGCAATGTTTCATCTATATTCCTACACTACCACTATCAATCACATGCCTTATTGAGTGTACAAAACATGTTTTTTCACCAAAAGACCAACCAAACAACCGATGCAACACTAACACATTTACCCTAGAATTAATACTAACCACGTCAACTATAAAAATCATTAACTATCGAAAACGATATCAAATATATTCATCTATGAATTTATAGCAAGTTTGAAATGTAGAGAGAACTGGTTCATCTATATTTCTACACTTACAAAATCAATCACTTATCAATATCAACTACAAAAGTAATAACTATCCCTTTCAAACAAATAATATATACCCTTTTAATTTGGCTTTACTTGATTTACTGTTTTAAAATAATTAATGTTTAATGCTATTATAAATATATGCCTAACATTGCTTATTGTCTAAGTAATGGTTGTAATATTGCTTATCGTCCAAGTAATTGTTTTAGTATTGCTTACAACCTAAGTAATCCTGTTATGTAATAGTGATCGGGTTAGGTTTTCTTACAACTCTTGTGGCGTTTTTTCTGTTGATTTTTTCCAACTATTTGGTCTGTTTTTGTTAATTTTTTATTTCCCGCTTTTTTAGGGTTTAATATGGAATGACATTATCATGAACTACTCTCCATAGACTTTTGGCTAAATTCTTCTCGTTTTGGATTATAAATCTCTATCTATCTCTTACAAAAGAACATAGGTCTTCTTTTTTTTTTTTTGAACAATAGGTCTTCAGGGTTTTGAAGTGAGTGAGATACAGTTGTTCCTATGCGAGAGCCTATGGAGTCTGAAAGGGAGAAGAAGACGAGTAATAGATCAAGTAAATTTGGCCGTAAACACCATGACGCCAGTTTTTTATCAAGGTTGTTAGCATTAGGGTTTCCTGTAGAGATTCAAGAACCTGATTACAGCAGCAGCGGTTCAGGATCATCTATATCCTTGTTGGAGCCTGTTTACCATCCAGTGCAGCTAAATAGCAGTACTGCTTCAGCATCAGGTGCAACTCATGTTTTGGAGTCAGATGAGAAGTTTCAAATGATAAGAGTGAAATTTTTGAGGCTGGTTCATAGGTTAGGCCAGAATTCCTCCAATGGTGTTTTTGCACAAGTCTTTTACAGGCTTGCGCTGGGGGAACAGGTAAAGAGAATGATGGATCTCAGTGGAGCCGGAGCCTTGAACTTTGAGTTCCGGAGAGAAAGTGCAATTGCAGAGAAGCAAGAAGCCGCTGGGCAAGACCTTGATTTTACCTGCACCATCTTGGTTTTGGGGAAGACAGGAGTTGGTAAGAGCGCAACGGTGAATTCAATTTTTGATGAGATGAAGTGTTTTACAGATGCATTTGAGTTGGGAACAGAAGAGGTCCAGGAGATTATTGGAACAGTTGAGGGAATTAAAATTAGGGTAATCGATACTCCTGGCCTCATAGCTTCTTCTTCCGGTTCCCGTCACAACAAGAAGATTCTGGAATCAGTCAAGAATTTCTTCCGGAGGAACCCCGGACATTGTTTTATATTTTGATCGGTTAGATATGCAGGGCACGGACCACTATGGAGATTTGCTATTACTGCGCACAATTACAGAGACGTTTTCTCCAGCCGTCTGGATTAATACGATTGCAGTCCTCACCCACGCTGCAAGCCCACCGCCTGATGGTGCCAATGGGGATCCTCTGGACTATGACATGTTTGTAGCCCAGCGATCTAATGTGATGCAACAAGATATTCGCCAAGCTTCGGGAGACATGGAGCTTGAGACTCCTGTATGTTTGGTGGAGAATCACTCCGCCTGCAAAACCAATAGTGCAGGGCAGAAAGTTTTGCCCAATGGGCAGATTTGGAAGCCAGAACTGCTGCTAATATCTTTTTCCTGTAAGATCCTGGCTGAAGCAAGATCTCTACTCAAGTTTAAAGACACACCAATGGCCACTCGTCGAAGGATTCTACCTTTGCCCTACTTGCTTTCCCGTCTGCTGAAATCAAGAGCTCCTCCAGAGATCCTAAAACCGATGCTTGTTCGCTTAAATCGTGGAGTGCTGGTAATATTGGTTAGAGACATAATTCGACCCCCATTCTATAGTGATAACTATCCTTGGCATAGGTATCGCAATCCTCGCACTATTACATTTATCGCTAATGCTTCTCGTCGCCCTCGCTATTATGCTGCTCCTACTCCTTGGATCGTAGACCCTGTTCGGGTAGTTAATGTTTGGGATAATGACATTGGATGGGACGCGGTGGAAGTCGGAAAGATGTTTGTGATTGGCAGCGAAATTCCTGTGGCAGTTTCAAGTGAAGTTACAAAAGACAAGAAGGAGACCGTTGTGAGAATGAAATGTGAGACATGCTTGAAGCTACAAGGGTTCAAATCCAAATACCTTGTGGGTGGACTCCATATTCATATTGTTGACAGAGAACAGAGTTACACATTGCGGAGTGAAACTGTGTTTCATAATTTTGAAAACAATAAAACCACAGCAGGAATTGCCATTACATCAATGGGCAGTGTCATAGCAGCTGGTATGAAGCTCGAGGATAAATTGAAGATTGGTGAAAAGTTTGAGCTCGAAGTAAATGCGGGCACCATTACTGGCGGTAAAGATGTAGAATATGGGGCAACTTTAAAAGCTACTTATATGAGAAACAACGACTTCCCATCTTGCTTGGCACTCTCTTTCATGGATAAGAGGCAGGGTGGATCACTCTCTGGTTCTTCTTCTATAATGGAAAAGAGTCCGGATCTTCATATCCTATGTCGCCTCCAATCTCAACTTTCGGTAGGACAGAATACAAGCATAATCACTAGTGCGAATTTGAATAATCGTGGTGCAGGGGTAATTCGTCTTAGCACACGTTGTTCAGAACATCATCAGCTAGTTCTGATTGGAATTGGAATTATACCACTTGTCAGGAGAGTTTTGATTCGAATTAAACCATTTTTCATTAAACTTAAAAAGAGCATCTTCAGCTAGTTTACCAAAATTCGGAGAAATTTTGATGGGAAATATAAAATTCTCAAGAACATTCTCATCTGTTTTGATTCGAAATATGAAATGATGTAGTTTTGATTGGAACTACACCAATTGTAAGGAATGGACCGGGTCATTATAATCTAATTTGTTATTTTCTTGTTTGAATCATCGCTTTTGCCTACTATTTTGCAATTAAACGTTGATACGATTCATCCACTAGTTTTATAGAGTGCGTGAGCTTCAATCCTTCAATCTATTATTAATGGCTAGAATTTTTTATGAAATTAATGGAAATAAGTAAGGGAAGACCCTCCTAAAGAAGGCATCATGCAAAGTGAGTTATTTTGGGTTTTAAAAGGACATTCCAAGGTGTATGAAATCGTTGGTTTCTATTGTTAGCAATTGAGTGAACATCCCCTTTTGGAAGCCATCACCATTCTCTCATGGTGAGGATTTGAGCTTTTCCAATATTTTTGATAGAAAAATAAACTTAAAATTTTAGTGAGAGTTTTAACAATGTTAAGATTGTGGAAGTTAATCTATTTTGATTTCTTTTTTCCTTTTTTGCTTTTTGCTTTTTGTTTTTGTTTTTTGTTTTTTGTTTTTTTTTTGTTGGCTCTAAGGCTCTTTTTCAACAAGACAATTGCACAAAAGAAATTTCCAAAGCTTCTTACCTTTTATTTGCTTTCGATAGTCCATTTAGTACAAAGTGCAGCACGGCCTAGTGACCAATGTCCAATCGACCCAACACATTAATTTCTTTGGGAAGATAATAAAACTTGACGAAATCTCTTTCCACGTTCATAACTAGACCATAAAATATCTCTCAACACCTTTTCAAAAAATTTAAAAGAGGCTTTTGTAGGCACTCTACATAAATAACAGTAGGCCCTTTGGTGGCAATGAGAACTTTATAGAAATTTTTAACTTTACCTACCATAGAGGGGATCATGATCCAACATGCGAGATTTTCCCGGTGTTCGATGATGTATTATCACAAAAGGGAAGGAGTATCTTGAAATTCAAATGGAATCCTGAAAAGTGAAAGACTTCAACTATATTGAATCTTTTCCCACTCAAAATTTCTTAATTAAGGAGGTCGTGTCAAGAAAGACTATCTATAACTTCGATTTTCCTCATTGTATGCTAGAGCTAGATGTGAGGCAATAAATATCCAAGAAATTCATAGCTTATTTTATAATGAAAGAAAAGAATCATCAACAAAATGACCATTGACAATATGTAACACACCAAAAATACCAACACAAGGACAACATAGTGAAATATAGGATAACTTTTTTTTTGACTTGCTTGACACATAACACGACATAACATGTCGTCACAAGGTTATAACCAACACTAGGAACCACTCGTTACGGGGAGGACCACAAGGTCAGCATGGAAACGTTCACACCCCAAAGGATAATACACCTTTCTTTGTTTTTGACAAGACAACATAGAAGTCCAACGACAGAGCACTCTAACAAATAGGGCAAGCCACAGTAAGAATGATTGAAGGTTACTTATTTTGCTATAACACCCTTTAACTCATGACTTATGTTTTCAGAAAGATTCAATATATGATTCACACAAATTCATCTTACCAACAGAGTTAATTTCTTATACACTGTGGAGAAGTTCACTAAAAGTCTTCACTTTACGACAATTAGTTGTTTCGTTCCATTATTTAATAAGGGACTAATTTAATTCCACAAGGCTATCTGTCCATACATACATTACAAAAAAATTCTCATTACCTTGCTACAACAAGAATTCGTGTTCAACAAAATCAAGATGACTTACAAAGTATCATGGGAAAGAGTTAAAGAGATAAGGTCGAGTTAAATTCCTCTTTAAGACGTCATTAGCTATTACCAAGGTTTAATTGGAGCTAGGGTTCTTAACCAGAACTAACAACAACTTTACTTAGGCTTTGCTAAAAGTATTAACAAGGAGTAAAAGAATTTACTTTCCAAATGGCTGAGAGATAGATTTTGTGGTTTCAAAATTTTTTTCTCCTGTTTATTAAATCTTATTATCTTCCAGAACTAACCATAGATTCCCTTTAAGTTCGTTTAAGAATTCCACCATGAAAGGGATAGTGTTCATTAGTGTAGCTAGGGGTATCAAGTTATATAATGTTACTTGCAATGATAGTCCCGCCCTTGATTCTTGTAACACACCAAAAATACCAACACAAGGACAACACGGTGAAATACGGGATAAATTTCTTTTTGACTTACTTGAAGATAATACGACACTACACAAGTTCTCTAGGGAATATAATTAACTAAAGACATGCTTTCCACAACACGGACCCACATTGGTCACAGATAAACATGAGGCACACACTTAGGACAAAATGGTTCATCTAAAGTATGTAATTTTACAACAAGGTTTTCCCACATAAGGTTTCTTTAGAATCATGTTTTAGCTGTAAGTGATTTTACATTCTTTACTTTTCCCAGAGAGATCATGATAGGAGAATCAAGTTCATGTCTCCTTTGAAAAATCTTCTCCTACCCTGTTAATGTTAATATACAGTGTAAATCAATTATTGGATAGCAAGAGGTTACTTCATTTACTTGATTAACTTATTCATTTGTGAGGAGGCGAGTTAATTTCTCAAGGCTCTTAACTTTATCAAACTGTTTTCAACGTTGTGCTTTTGAACATATATGTTTTACCTTTTCAAGCGGTCAATTTTATTTTATTCCAAGACATGATTGTCTAACTCTTGGATTCATCATTAAGATCTTATTAGTTGTTAATAAGATTTCATGGGGTCAAGAGTCTAATCGGAAGAATTAAAGGTTTCACTTGGGCTTCACTTGAAGAGATAGAAATAAGTATATCTGTTTACATTTTCAACGGGTAAGACGGATCGAAGAGTTTCTTAGGCAAGTTCCTTCTATTTATTATAATCTTGTTATCTTCCAAGAATTTAATCATTGATTTCACCTTAAGACCATTCTAAGGACTCACCACAATAAGAGATTGTTGATTTGTTTATGCGGGATCACAAGGTATATTTGTTTCTCTTGTTTTCTTTTTGCTAGGTTCAAACATAGTCCTCTACCAAACGACACATGACCAAAGGTAACCAAAGTGATGCAAGTTGATTCATGTTTTAGATAATTATAATTAGGCTGACAATTCAAGGATAAATCATATTCTGAAAGGTGAAAATTCAACGAAGGATACACATGTCGAAACAAGTTCATTTAATCTTATTGACAATAATATTTCTCAAATTGACTTTCAAACGATAACAACCTACATGAGAACAATACAAAATTATAACACAATGCCTTCTATATAGTCTTCACAATTTCCATACCAATGTTTTAAAGCAAGGAAAACATTGAGACAATAGATTCTAAGAAGGATGGAAACCACTCTCTACACGTGTTTCTTTTTCTCTCTCTCTTTTTTTTTCTTTTCTACTCAGAAATCCTCCCGCACATTTGTTAGCACATGTCAGTTCACAAGAAGCGAGCACGATAAAAGCTATAACATTAAGGCGATATGTTGTTATCTAACTGTTTCAAGGAAGAAGAAAACACCGTTGATTATGAAAAAAATAATCTAAGAGTCTAAACAAGAGCAATTACAGAGTTGTCCAATAGCATAAAATGTCCGAATAAAATGGAACAACACTAACTCTATTTAATTATCATTTCTCATAGGAGCAATTAATAAACATCATAGTGAATTTCACTCATATCACAATAATGACCGTCATTTTAACAAGATAACATTTCTAACAAAAACGATTACAAGAAGAGAATTAATTTCAAACGTGATTTGTCCCTATTTGTTTAAATTAGTTCACCAAGCCAAGGATTCACTATGCCACTGGAAGATCCCAAACAATCAATCGACATGAGAATATCTAACCCAACATGACTCATTCATATTAAGGTGATGTGCCTAAAACAGTTAATTTTATGTTAGTACAGAATAAATAAATTGAAAAGAAAAGGAATGAAACGCACAAATGACCCCGTATGGGCCACATCCTATCCTAACAATCCTTCTATTAAACTTTCTTCTAATCAAGAGGATGTCCTAAGAGAAAGGAAAAACTTGACAAGACCAAACATAACCATTATAAATCTTATAGGAGGGTTACTCGATCATTTCGAAAAACACAACATAGGATACATAGCTTCCAAAGGATCCGTCGTCAACAATAGGTTGACTTTAACCTTTCTGGTCAACATGTAACCATTGTACTACAATGACAGCAAGGAGGTTGTATCACAACGATCATCACAAAAACCAGTCAACCAAAGAGTTTCCAAACACAAAGAACCTCTAAGTCACAGGAGAATGAAATTTAAACATCTTTACGGAGCAAAACGTAGGGTAATTTCTTAGGCATAAAACCAACATCCCAATTTTAAGATTTGAAAACTTCCTCAATAATGATCCAGTAGATCTCGTATCCTCCAACATGTGTGAAACAAAAACAAGGTACGAAAAAGAGTATTTCCTCTGACATTTTAAGCTATCCAAAAGAAAAGTGAGTAACGTCTAAAGAAGACATTCCATAGGATCAGCTACATTCCTCAAAACAAACAACAGTCACCAAGGGAGAGAAGGTGAGTTCCAAAGAAAACAATCTCTAAACGGTGAACATGAATTGATATCAAATTATGAAGATCAACCATGACGCTTGAAGAATAAAGGTATTTCTTTGAGCGATTTTAAAAAAAATAACAAAAAAACTAACCTAGTTGAGAGTAATATCAACTTGGCTCAATTCAAAGTCAAGCTAAGCACACACTAAGCCAACCTGGAAAGGGTTACTAGAACCTAAAACAACTAAAAGAAAAGGATAGAGCGGGAATAGCATCATTTACCTATACACAATGCACTCGCAGTACTCAATCACTATTTCGTAAATACCCAACATAAACCAGAACTACAGATCTCGAACCGAAACAAGAATAAGAACAAAACAGGAACTATAAGGTTGAGTCCAACGACAATGTTGGATAAAACATTCAATCATGAGACCAACACAAAGAACTCGGGAATTTTCATTACAGGACCCCCGCCTCTTTGTTTTATTAGTCTTAAGGACAAATTTCACCCAACTAATATTTATTAAAACCCAGAAAACAATATAAAAGGCTTCAACCAGTAGTAATCATTTCTAACACCAAAACAAATACAAACGAGCCGGAAGGTGGAAACCAAACAGCATACCATCACACGAGACATTTATATGAAGAGTAGAGTTATTTAATGATTCAATTAAATAACAGCATAAGAATTAATGGTATAGAGAATATCGTGCCTGATTAAGCTCCCGCAGTCGATCACAAGATGGACGGGGCCTGCAACAGCAACCCAACCAGCGCAGCTTCTCTTCCTCAGCCTGCTGAAGGTCCAAACTCTGTTAACGGCCATGCTCTTGTCCTTGTCGGTGAACAAACTGGGTGCCACATCTATTACATACAACAGGGGATGAACCATACTGGTAACCATTACCATGAGCTATACTCTCTGAAAGAGGACCTTGCCAAGTGCAGCCGCTCTTGTGGTGCAGGCAATGAACTGTCACACGGCCTATAGCATCAGCCAATACCGGATTGTCCTCTTGCACTGCCTTCGAATCTGTATCAGTAACCAAATACCCGTCATAAGGGCAGGCCCTAGTAGTACTCAGCACATAAGTTAGGCAAGGCTTGCAGTAAGGATGTGTACATTGGGTTTGCATAGCCTCATTAGGGTAAACACGCTGCCTACCAACTAGACAGAAATATTCTCCAGGGAGTGATTGTATATTTATGATACTCTCGTTGTCAAAACCCATGACCTCCCCGAGAAAGCAAACCAAATGTATTTTCACCTGTGAAGAAGCTGCCACAAAATATCAAGTGTGTTGCTTGTGCAGCAAAACATTTCAGCTGTAGCTTGCAAGGTGCGACAAAACCAACAGAGACCTTTATGCCTACCAACTTGGTGACTCGTTGAAGCAGCTCAAATGATTGCAAAGCAAATTGTGTTTCATGAATATTCTGATCTTGAAACAGATCCGCCTCCATGGGATACTCTTCCATGAGTTACGTCGTAAGACAGCAAGAAATCAATAGAGAAACTTACAATAAATTTCATCAGGGCTTTTGGTAATACTCTCACTGTCACTTAATCGATTCTGACAGAAATATCTTGAAGTAGAATCCCGAATTTGAGGATGCATTCGACACTTTGAGCAGAAAACAACATGGCGGACTTTGACCGCTATTCATCTGCCCTGGTTCATTTTCGCCCTCAAACCTCGCTTTTCAGACAGAATTTTCTTTGGGATCTTACACCACGCTTTGTCTCTGAAAACTCTATGCAAATTCCGAAATTAATGATCCCTTGGGCTTCTGTCCGGTGGTGCATTTTGACTCCTGGTTGTCTTGGCTTTTGATTAACTTCATCTAGACCACTGACAATATAAAATGATAAGGTCCATACAACTAGAGCTACAAAAATTAGAAGAATAAGTAGTTCACCACCGGTAACAGTTCCAAGAGGTCCTCCTATGAAGATTGGATATGTCCACAAATTAACTGTCTGTTTCTTGGATTTCGGCTTGGAAATTCGCTGGTTTTTGCATATGTGGAGATAGATAGACCCCAAAATAACTAGCAAAAATATAGGAGCTAAAAACAGAAGGTTGACAGAACTAGCAGTTCCAAAATAAGACGAACTTGTCTTTTTTAACAGATTCACCCAGGGATTCTCCCACACTTTCAATGGCCTCAGAAACCAGAGAGCGATCCACCCAATAAAAACTATTGAGATGGTAAATTTCAGAGAATGGGTAATGAAAGCAGCGTTTTGGGCGGTCCGAGTGCCGCCATATTCATCTTAGCAGTTGAATCTCGCCAACAAAATGCCAAAAATACAGAGTTACGGAAGCAGTGTGATCTCAATTTGAATCAGCATTACACTTTGTATATATACAAGAAAACAAGTACAGTAAAATGCGAAGGACAAATGAAGGCATGCTTCATGTTGGAAAATGTTACCCAAATAATGGAGGTATTATTGACTTGGAGATATGGTGAATCATGCAAATTCCCTTCCCCGTAGGTATGCCATGAGAACTTTATTGCATAGTAAGTCTCTGATGTTACTGTAACGTATACTTGTGTTCTTTGGTTGAAGAGACTTGGGCATGCTTTCGATTCAAAACTACTCCGCGGCCAGGCATTTCATCTGTCATTCCATTCAGATATCGGTATGCATAGGATTTCAAGCAGGTCTCGGTGCAGGCAACAAGTGAGAAAAACAAGTGTCCTCCAAAAATACAGATCCGAAAAATCATTTTTGAGCCAGCAAGGGGGAACAAAGTCCTAGGACGCAGAGAGGGAAGATCTGTCCAACCACTATCCAACCACTCCTCTCACTAACTCGGGTCAGATTGGATACGGCTCCAGGATCTTAGAAGATTGCTTGTATTCTTATGCAAGGAAGGAGTCAAGTCTGAAAGGGACGTTGGGGGAGTCACCTCACACTCACAAAGAACAAAATAATTAACTGCCAGCATTGCGTTGCAGGGAAGGAAAATACACGGTGGTGGTTAGGAAAAATAATTAGTTTCATTGGTATGCCAAACAAGGCACTACATATTCATGCTTAGGAATAAAGAATAATTTACAAGCTAAAATATTATTATCGATTGTATGGCGGTTGGTGCATGTAATAATGGTGGTATTTAAAAAGTTTCAAATTCGGTGATAATGCTTTAAAAAGCTGGTTGTTGAGAAAATGATGTACTATAACATGATAATAGTTAAAATGCTCCAACATTACCATCCAAACAAAGCATGGATGGTAATAATGGTGGCACTACATTCTCCTCCCCTTAACAAAGCATCGTCCTCGATGCGACATAACCCCAGAGGGAAAGCAAGTTGTAAGCAAAGAGGAACATTTGGTAGAAATTTTAACTTTAAATGTTCTGTGAAGATTGGCAGTTCTTTCTTGTTCATCATTTCATTAGTCTCTTTCCATTAGCATTATTCTTAGTTTAATTGCTTTTAAAATTTCATCTTTGAAGAGTTTTGGTTTATTCCTTATTGTGGGTGCCCAAAATGAACTGCTAACACAACACCCTATCAGGTTCACAAGACCCTACAGATTCACAAGCACGCAAGTATATACTTCATGATTGTATTATACCACTAAAGGTTACTCAAATACGGAATAGAATAGGCACAGTCCACATAACGTAGTACTCATCACACATCAATGACTGACATACCAAATACTCAAACAAAAGAGTACTACAATCCACCAGACATTTCCTCAATTTGCATCAATGAAAGACTCACATAACACCAAACCATGCTACAGGTACATAGTGCCCACAAGGGAATCAATGACATAACCACAACATCACAACACATATCCATCTGACATGAGTAACACATACATCAAAAGACCACTACCAAACATCACAATAACTCAACATATATCCTGAAACATCAACCATACAGACAAATATCATAAGCCTCCCTCAAACTCTTATGCCTCCCTCAAGTCTCTTATGCCTCCCTCAAACTCTTATGCCTCCCTCAAGTCTCTTATGCCTTCCTCAAACTCTTATGCCTCCTCGAACTCTTATGCCTCCCTCGAGTCTCTTATGCCTCCCTCAAGTCTCTTATGCCTCCCTCAAGTCTCTTATGCCTCCCTCGAAGTCTCTTATGCCTCGAACTCTTATGCCTCAAACTCTTATGCCTCCTCAAGTCTCTTATGCCTCCCTCAAGGAGGCCGGTTGTCCCTATGGTCCAAGACACATAGAGTTCGAACACTCCTAACCCAAGTGACATAATAACGTGTGGTTCAACAACCCGCTAGTTATATGTACCCCTTGGGGACGTACCCCATACAACGAAGTGGGTCCATAGGTTCAACCAATCCATGGTGCATCCCATGACCCTATTCCACACATCACGACATTAGAACCAAAGACAACAATCCAATCAAAGTGCCTAGTGGCAAAGTACAAGCCTTGGGCAAGGCGGTAAAAAAATTCCAAATTTAAAAGAAGACCCCAAATCAAGCTAAAATAAATGGCCAAATAGCCAAAGTTAGTATCAAAATCCCCATGTTAGTGCCACAAACCAAGGAAATGCCCAAAATTGTAAAGCATTGCAATCAAGAAAAGATCTTTGGTCCTTGCAAAATAAAGTAAAAGCTCAATTTACGAATAAAATCAACTTATAATAATGTCACATTACGATAACCGTGTGGCCTTATCGGCCACCAAAGGGGTACTCAACGAGTTCTTGCTTTTCGGAACATCGAGCCTCGGCTTGTAAAATATATATCAATAATACAACCTGTCATCACCTCCATCTGAATCATCCCGCCACCCTTCGACAAGGCTAAACATAGTCATAGATACACTAAGGTTGCATACATA
This sequence comes from Taxus wallichiana var. yunnanensis, assembly GCA_018340775.1. Classification (NCBI taxonomy): domain Eukaryota; kingdom Viridiplantae; phylum Streptophyta; class Pinopsida; order Cupressales; family Taxaceae; genus Taxus; species Taxus wallichiana. The sequence goes on from CM031244.1 coordinate 359,823,836, forward strand.
CAACCACATAGGGAGAGAGGAAAGAATCACATGTTATCTACTAAACCGAGTTTTTGACTCGAGTTATTGACCCATGGTACACCATTCCTCACTCTTAACATACACTTCTACCGATTTCCCTCAGGTTCGGTTAGTGTAAGGTTCACAACATGACATACAACAACATCACTAACATAACGGTGGCACACACATAACTACCATAACGTCTCACGTATGGTATGTATACAGGGTAGATCACAATCATACATCCACAGGGCGCAATACATCACTTTACCACATTCTGCACCCAAAGTGCAATCACAATACGATAGGGTTCATACTCTCATCGTATGACCCTAAATCACGACATGAATCATTACATATCACATAACTCAGATATACGATGAACATAATAACATCACAACATAACATCCATTGCTACATAACAAGGTGGTACACACATTTCTTCAAAACATGGTAAAAACATCATGATACAACTCATCTCTTTTAACATCAATCTAGTCATACAATGCATTGATACACCTACATATCACAATATGTCACAATATTCCAACACTATGTCATCCACATTATAATTTTTTTCACACGCCACAAACAACAATTCACACGTGAACTCTTCATAGAATCCACAAAAAGGATAGAGAATACTCCCATCCCAACATATCAAAATGATCACAAACACGCACAAGGTGACATACCCATAATGTGCATTCACAATATCACAATTACGGCAATAATCACATCACGTTTAAAGCACATTACTCTTCCAATATCTACCACCATAATGCAACATCATCATCATCACATAGTATCATCATGTAACACCACCACCACCATGTAACATCATCATATAACACCCATCCAGCCCATAGGTTCGAGAGCATGAACCTACGCTCGATACCAAAGTGTAACACACCAAAAATACCAACACAAGGACAACACAGTGAAATACAGGATAACTTTTTTTTGACTTACTTGAAGATAATACGACACTACACAAGTTCTCTAGGGAATACAATCAACTAAAGACATGCTTTCCACAACACGGACCCACATTGGTTACAGATAAACATGAGGCACACACTTAGGACACAATGGTTCATCTAAAGTATGTAATTTTACAACGAGGTTTTCCCACATAAGGTTTCTTTAGAATAATGTTTTAGCTGTAAGCGATTTTACATTCTTTACTTTTCCCCAGAGAGATCATGATAGGAGAATCTGAAGTTCATGTCTCCTTTGAAAAATCTTCTCCTAGCCTGTTAATGTTAATATACGGTGTAAACCAATTATTGGATAGCAAGAGGTTACTTCATTTACTTGATTAACTTATTCATTTGTGAGGAGGCAGTTAATTTCTCAAGGCTATTAACTTTATCATTCTGTTTTCGACGCTGAGCTTTTGAACATATATGTTTTACCTTTTCAAGCGGTCAATTTTATTTTATTTTATTTTATTCCAAGATATGATTAATTTGTCTAACTCTTGAATTCATCATTAAGATCTTATTAGTTGTTAATAAGATTTCACTTTGGGTCAAGAGTCTAATCGGAAGAATTAAAGGTTTCACTTGGGCTTCACTTGAAGAGATAGAAATAAGTATATTGTTTACATTTTCAACGGGTAAGACAGATCGAAGAGTTTCTTAGGCAAGTTCCTTCTATTTATTATAATCTTGTTATCTTCCAAGAATTTAATCATTGATTTCACCTTAAGACCGTTCTAAGGACTCACCACAATAAGAGATTGTTGATTTGTTTACGCGGGATCAAAAGGTATATTTGTTTCTCTTGTTTTCTTTTTGCTAGGTACAAACATAGTCCTCTACCAAACGACACATGACCAAAGGTAACCAAAGTGATGCAAGTTGATTCATGTTTTAGATAATTATAATTAGGCTGAAAATTCAAGGATAAATCATATTCTGAAAGGTGAAAATTCAACGAAGGATACACATGTCGAAACAAGTTCATTTAATCTTATTGACAATAATATTTCTCAAATTGAATTTCAAACGATAACAACCTACATGAGAACAATACAAAATTATAACACAATGCCTTCTATATAGTCTTCACAATTTCCATACCAATGTTTTAAAGCAAGGGAAAACATTCGGACAATAGCAGTTCCTAAGAAGGATGGAAACCACTCTCTACACGTGTTTCTTTTTCTCTCTCTTTTTTTTTTCTTTTCTACTCAGGAAATCCTCCTGCACATTTGTTAGCACATGTCAGTTCGCAAGAACTGAGCACGATAAAAGCTATAACATTAAGACGATATGTTGTTATCTAACTGTTTCAAGGAAGAAGAAAACACCGTTGATTATGAAAAAAATAATCTAAGAGTCTAAACAAGAGCAATTACGAGTTGTCCAATAGCATAAAATGTCTGAATAAAATGGAACGGCACTAACTCTATTTAATTATCATTTCTCATAGGAGCAATTAATAAACATCATAGTGAATTTCACTCATATCACAATAATGACCGTCATTTTAACAAGATAACATTTCGAACAAAAACAATTACAAGAAGAGAATTAATTTCAAACGTGATTTGTCCCTATTTGTTTAAATTAGTTCACCAAGCCAAGGATTCACTATGCCACTGGAAGATCCCAAACAATCAATCGACATGAGAATATCTAACCCAACATGACTCATTCATATTAAGGTGATGTGCCTAAAACAGTTAATTTTATGTTAGTACAGAATAAATAAATTGAAAAGAAAAGGAATGAAACGCACAAATGACCCCGTATGGGCCACATCCTATCCTAACAATCCTTCTATTAAACTTTCTTCTAATCAAGAGGATGTCCTAAGAGAAAGGACAAACTTGACAAGACCAAACATAACCATTATAAATCTTATAGGAGGGTTACTCGATCATTCCGAAAAACACAACACAGGATACATAGCTTCCAAAGGATCCGTCGTCAACAATAGGTTGACTTTAACCTTTCTGGTCAACATGTAACCATTCTACTACAATGATAGCAAGGAGGTTGTATCACAACGATCATCACAAAAACCAGTCAACCAAAGAATTTCCAAACACACCAACCTCTAAGTCACAGGAGAATGAAATTTAAACATCTTTACGGAGCAAAACGTAGGGTAATTTCTTATGCATAAAACCAACATCCCAATTTTAAGATTTGAAAACTTCCTCAATAATGATCCAGTAGATCTCGTATCCTCCAACATGTGTGAAACAAAAACAAGGTACGAAAAAGAGTATTTCCTCTGACATTTTAAGCTATCCAAAAGAAAAGTGAGTAACGTCTAAAGAAGACATTCCATAGGATCAGCTACATTCCTCAAAACAAACAACAGTCACCAAGGGAGAGAAGGTGAATTCCAAAGAAAACAATTTCTAAACAAAGTGAACATGAATTGATATCAAATTATGAAGATCAACCATGACACTTGAAGAATAAAGGTATTTCTTCGAGCGATTTTAAAAAAAAATAACAAAAACAACTAACCTAGTTGAGAGTAATATCAACTTGGCTCAATTCAAAGATCAGTCAAGCTAAGCACACACTAAGCCAACTGGAAAGGGTTAATAGAACCTAAAACAACTAAAAGAAAAACATAGAGGCGGGAATAGCATCATTTACCTATACACAATGCACTCGCAATACTCAATCACTATTTCGCAAATACCCAACATAAACCGAACTACGGATCTCGAACCCGAAACAAGAATAAGAACAAAACGAGGAACTATAAGGTTGAGTCCAACGACAATGTTGGATAAAACATTCAATCATGAGACCAACACAAAGAACTCGGGAATTTTCATTACGGGACCCCTACCTCTTTGTTTTATTAGTCTTAAGGACAAAGTTCACCCAACTAATATTTATTAAAACCCGAGAAAACAATATAAAAGGCTTCAACGGTCATGCAATCATTTGTAACGCCAAAACAAATACAAACGAGCCAGAAGGTGGAAACCAAGCAGTATACCATCACACGAGACATTTATATGAAGAGTAGAGTTATTTAATGATTCAATTAAATAATAGGATAAGAATTAATGGTATAGAGAATATCGTGCTCGATTAAGCTCCCCATGATCGATCACAAGATGGACGGGGCTGCAGCAAAGAACCCAACCAAAGACAACTTCTCTTCCTCACCTGCTAAAGGTCCAAACTCGTTAACGGCCATGCTCTTATCCTTGTTAGTGAACAAACCTGGTGCCACATCTATTACATACAAACAGGATGAACCATCTGGTAACCATTACCATGAGCTATACTCTCGAAAGAGGACCTTGCCAAGTGTAGCCGCTCTTGTGGTGCGAATGAAGCTGTCACACGGCCTATAGCATCGGCCAATACCGGATTTCTCGCACCTTTGCCTTCGAATCTGTATCGGTAACCAAATACTGTCATAAGGGCAGGCCCTAGTAGTACTCAAAGACATAAGTTAGGCAAGGCTTGCAGTAAGGATGTGTACATTGGGTTTGCACAACCTCATTAGGGTAAACACGCTGCCTACCAACTGGACAGAAATATTCTCCAAGGAGTGATTGTATATTTATGATACTCTCGTTGTCAAAACCCATGACCTCCCCAAGAAAGAAAACCAAATGTATTTTCACCTGTGAAGAAGCTACCACAAAATATCAAGTGTGTTGCTTGTGCAGCAAAACATTTCAGCTGTAGCTTGCAAGGTGCGACAAAACCAACAGAGACCTTTATGCCTACCAACTTGGTGACTCGTTGAAGCAGCTCAAATGATTGCAAAGCAAATTGTGTTTCATGAATATTCTGATCTAAAACAGATCCGCCTCCATGGGATACTCTTCAATGAGTTACGTCGTAAGACAACAAGAAATCAATAGAGAAACTTAAAATAAATTTCATCAGGTCTTTTGGTAATACTCTCACTGTTACTTAATCGATTCTGACAGAAATATCTTGAAGTAGAATCCCGAATTTGAGGATGCATTCGACACTGAACAGAAACAACATAGCCGGACAGCCTGCCTGTTCATCTGCCCTGGTTCATTTTCGCCCTCAAACCTCGCTTTTCAGACAGAATTTTCTTTGGGATCTTACACCACGCTTTGTCTCTGAAAACTCTATGCAAATTCGAAATTAATGATCCCTTGGGCTTCTGTCCGGTGGTGCATTTTGACTCCTGGTTGTCTTGGCTTTTGATTAACTTCATCTAGACCACTGACAATATAAAATGATAAGGTCCATACAACTAGAGCTAGAAAAATTAGAAGAATAAGTAGTTCGCCACCGGTAACAGTTCCAAGAGGTCCTCCTATGAAGATTGGATATGTCCACAAATTAACTGTCTGTTTCTTGGATTTCGGCTTGGAAATTCGCTGGTTTCTGCATATGTGGAGATAGATAGACCCCAAAATAACTAGCAAAAATATAGGAGCTGAAAACAGAAGGTTGACAGAACCAGCAGTTCCAAAATAAGACGAACTTGTCTTTTTTAACAGAGTCACCCAGGGATTCTCCCACACTTTCAATGGCCTCGAAACCAGAGAGCGATCCACCCAATAAAAACTATTGAGATGGTAAATTTCAGAGAATGGGTAATGAAAGCAGCGTTTTGGGCGGTCCGAGCCGGTGCCCCCATATTCATCTTAGCAGTTGAATCTCGCCAACAAAATGCCAAAAATACAGAGTTACGGAAGCAGTGTGATCTCAATTTGAATCAGCATTACACTTTGTATATATACAAGAAAACAAGTACAGTAAAATGCAAAGGACAAATGAAGGCATGCTTCAAGTTGGAAAATGTTACCCAAATAATGGAGGTATTATTGACTTGGAGATATGGTGAATCATGCAAATTCCCTTCCCCGTAGGTATGCCATGAGAACTTTATTGCATAGTAAGTCTCTGATGTTACTGTAACGTATACTTGTGTTCTTTGGTTGAAGAGACTTGGGCATGCTTTCGATTCAAAACTACTCTGCGGCCAGGCATTTCATCTGTCATTCCATTCAGATATTGGTATGCATAGGATTTCAAGCAGGTCTCGGTGCAGGCAACAAGTGAGAAAAAAAAGTGTCCTCCAAAAATACAGATCCAGGAAAATCATTTTTTTGAGCAAAGAAGGGCGAACAAAGTCCTAGGGCCTTGAGAGGGAAGAGAACCACTATCCAACCACTCCTCTCATTAACTTGGGTAAGATTGGATACGGCTCCAATCTTAAAACATTGCTTGTATTCTTATGCAAGGAAGGAGTCAAGTCTGAAAGGGATGTTGGGGGAGTCACCTCACACTCACACCAACAAAAGAATTAACTGCCAGCATTGTGTGGCAGGGAAGGAAAATACACGGTGGTGGTTAGGAAAAATAATTAGTTTCATTGGTATGCCAAACAAGGCACTACATATTCATGCTTAGGAATAAAGAATAATTTACAAGCTAAAAATATTATCTGATTGTATGGCAGTTGGTGCATGTAATAATGGTGGTATTTAAAAAGTTTCAAATTCCAGTGATAATGCTTTAAAAAACTGGTTGTTGAGAAAATGATGTACTATAACATGATAATAGTTAAAATGCTCCAACATTACCATCCAAACAAAGCATGGATGGTAATAATGGTGGCACTACAATTCTTGAAAGAATTTCCGCCCTCAAGTTGGTGACCCCTACGTTACTTTATTTGAATGCAACTTTTAATTTAACTTCCAGAAGTGTTTAAAAATCCCATGTTAGTTTACTTATGACACTTTATTACTAAGTCATGGCAAGGTTTAACTCAGAATTTATTCTCAAGGCCAAGTTGAAGCAACACTCATTTACGAGAACAAAACAAGATTACATCATTTCTTAAAATATTGATACTCCACAAGTCACTCAACCACAATAACCAAATTTTCTTATAATTTCAAAGATGGTCAAACAATACAAGGTTTCCAAAGTGCAGATGACAAAGTCCACAATACTTTATACTAAGACATTAATCCTATTTTAAACTTTCCACTGGACGTTAACAAAAGTTGAACAACATAAAAGGTTTCGAGCAAGGATCTTCTCAACTGAGGTTGGTGACAAAATTCTACAAATCTATCCCTCATCTACACGCAAAATCCATCTGCAGCAAATTTTCTCCAAGAGTCAGTTCACGAGAACTGAGCAAGATAAGGCTACACAAAACCACCATAACTATTATCTAACAATATCACAAAAAGGAAGCACTTTATTACAAGAATTGGTTCAAACCTCTAAACACTAGTAACACATCAAGTTATAATAAATTCTTCATCATGCCAATCAAAGAAGGAGAAGACCTTGTACTTCAGTTAGGAGCAATACAACGAAAGTAATAATCGTATGAGAATGGCCCTTGGCCCTATAAGGAGATATAAACAATCTAGCAAAGATCAGAATTCCCATCAAGTAAGTAAATAACAATAATTACATGATTGAGATTTGATATAAATAGACCAACCATCTAGAATTTTATCAAAGGTACCAATGCATAGGCTAAAATAATACATTTCTAAAAGAATAAAAGTTGATCGGCCCAAGAAAGGGGGAAACACGGGTTTCAAAATTTAACACAAAAGTCACGTATAAATGAGTTTCAAACCGGAATCAAATAGAGTATACACACAACATAAGTTTCGAAGCGAAGGCAAGGTATACTAGTTTTGACCATTAACTACAAGATTTTCCAATCATCCAAGAAGGGTCAAAGTCTTACAAGGCTAGTAGCTAGCATGCGAGAGTAGAAGGGGGCTCTGTCTCACAATAGTATACAATAATGTCATCAACAATTTTTAATACACTAAAGGTTTGCAAACTTCCACAACAATTCTAATGTTTGATTAATTTAAAAATAAATTATCCATTTCCCGAAACAACCATATTTTACGGCAACCCTTGGTAACACAGTTAACCGTCGCACAAATAGATACAAGCATAATTTCTAAGGGACTTTATCAAAACAAAACCTTCCGCTATGAATTCATAAGATTATCACACGAAAGCTGAGTTTTTTTTTTTTTCCCGAAGGTCAATCACATTTAAGGAAATCTCCATCACAACCTATTACGTTAATTACGTGCATGAAAACTGACCAATATTAATTAATAGCATTAACATTACAAGGGAGAAAATAATGCAAGTTAGGAAAGATAGAAGAGCGCCATCAGAAATAATTCTGAGAGGGGGATTAGACCAAACTATTCTAGTGTCAATGAGGTATTGGATTCGCACAATGAAACCTTCCAGCTTAGTTGATCCGAAAAGCTAGTTATGATTCAAGTTGATAGGCATGGTCAAGGTACTTCTTGAGGATGGCCTTAAAAGCCTAGAAGCAAGATGAAGGATAGTATAAGAGTCTAAACACGCGAGACGGAAAAACACGTTGCACACGAACCCTTTTATTCTACCAGTTTTAATACCGAAACTCTAAGCTGGCTAGCCCACGCATTGCTCGCACAATCCTACAACCTTTCTTTCTCGATGCCAATAGGTTATCGAAGGGACTTGCGAAGGAGCTAACAAAAAACGTCAAGGACAAACTTGGGTGCTAGGACGGGGGGTTTCATAGTTATTGTAAACTTACTTCCATGATATCGAAAATACTAGCTTGATCAACATAATAACTTGCAACTCAATCACAGAGAAGAATTAATACATAGACAAACAGATGAAGTTCTATCATTCGAGTAATACAACATTCAGAGGAGAGGGCACACGCATTCTTTCAACCCACATACGGTCAACGATAAAAGCTAAAACAAGAAGACACAAGCAGAAAGGGAAATCTCCCATCATGACATCCAACTGACAAACAATGCAAGGAAAAGTGGTTCGATTTCACAATATTTTTAAATAAAATAACAGTAGAAAAGTGTAGAAATATCTTGCCTATTTCTCCAGCTTCAACAGGTCGTACAGACTCCACACGAGCCAGCATAAAACAATAGCATGAGACAAGGATGTGAGTACTGCTGCTGGCGATGTCAAAGGGCCAAATGTGATAACTGGATAGACAGATGGGGCAGAAAATTTAACAGTTGAGTCCTTTCACAAAACCACCTCACACCACCTCATAGTATGCTTCTGCACTGGAAACAACTCGAGGAGATTGTCTTCCATCTTCCCTCGCTTCAGCAGTCCTATGAGGTCATCAAGACTGTTATCAACCAAGTATTCCTTGAAAAAGTCTGTGATGAATAAAAGCACGATGCCCTTGGCCACAAGACAACCCAATTAATCCAGAGAAAAAGACCATACAGAATGACAAAGTTGGAGAAAAGAAATATCAAGAGACGCTCTCCTCGTAGTCTCCTAGCATTGGATTTACTGCAGGGTTTTTCTCACATTTCTTGCTCTGCCCAAGTAGCTTTCCATTTCCTTCAAGCAGTACTCTCCTGCTTTTCCCAATCTCCACCTACTCTTCTTCTTGCTTTTCATCCCAGAGATGCATACCATACATCAGATTTGATGAAGTAAATAGCACAGTCCAGTCTTCTTAACACTCAGAAAAGAATACTTTTTTTGAAAGTGAAAATAAAGTCTGATTCCTTCTTATCGCTGCAAGTTCCATATGATGCACCTTGTTATAGTGCAAATGTGCAGCCCATTGCTTACAGCCTGCTTCACTTAGCAGCACCAATAATCTCCATAAGAACATTGTCATTGGGATAAAAGTAGATTGAATAAAAAAACACATTTCCAACACTTCAATTACAATCATACAATGCCAATGCCATCCGGTGCCAATCTTAATCTTAATCTCACAGCATCATGTAGAGAGGGTGGGTTGAAGGTGTTACACATTCTCCTTACTACACACAACTCCCTTGTAAACACTTTACATATCTTCAACCATTGCAGACCTTCATTTCCGAGAAAGCCCTGTTCACTCAGCACGTGTTCTGAATCTGACAAGTATCCTGCTACCTTCATCTCCCAAGACGTTTTCTCCAACATTGCAGAGATCTCCCGTGCCTATGGGTGTGATCTGTCACCTACACAAAAGCATGCACCATTTTATTGCCTTTAAACCAACTACATCCGAGTTTTTTTTTTTTTTTAATTCCTCTATCCTTCATCGATCTCCTACAAGCTCTCTTGCAAGCAAACTGTGCTTCATGAATATTCCGATATGAAACAAATCCACCTCGATGAGATCCTCTTCCATGAGTAACATCATGGAACAAGCAAGATCTCAGTAGAGGATCTCTGTAATAAATTTCATCGGGTCTCCTGGTAACACTCACACTGTCACTTAATCGATTTTGATGAAAATATCTTGAAGGAGAAATCCCGAATTGAGGATGCATTCAAAACTGAACAGAAAACAACATAGTTGGATGAACTGCTTGTTGGAGGTGCTCCCAAAGGCTTCTACCGAACTGTAGCTCACCTGTTTCCTAGCTATTTACTGTTGCAGGCACCGATGTGGATCCTCGACAAGAACACACCTCGCAGCACCCAAGGAAAGAGGGGAAACACGCCTACTGCACTTGCTGGTAGCTGTGCGCGGCCAGGAGAAGGGAAACAGGCCTCCTTTTCACCCGAACGCCTCAGGAAATAATCAAGGAAACTCCATCCAGTCTCCTCACGCGGCCAGACCGAAAGAAAACCGTGGGCAGACCAAACAATCCTCCTTGTTCACGCGGTCAGAACACGTTAAGGGGAGCAGGTAGCACAGGGCGCAAGAAATTTGTGAATCAAAGGAATTAAAGGAAGTGGGGTGGCTGGCAGAGGTAAGGCCAGTGGGGGATGGCCACGTACCAGGTCTAGAAGGCAGGAAGGGGGGAGTGAGGGACAGTAGGGCCTAGGAAAAAGCAAGCAAAATTTGATTTTAAAACAGTCCCCTACAATCCTGCACCACACACCTACGCCCCCATCTTTCCACGCAACCCCTCCACACCAAGAAAGAGGTGAAGCTGACCGTGACAAGGTAGGTTGGGGGGCATTACACAATATGTGCAGGTGTTGAAGATTGCAATGTGATTCCTTTATCTAATCCCTAGTTTTTGGTGATTTCTAAAGATAATCAAAGCCCTCAAAGAACAACACATATAATTTAGGAACTAAAGTGCAACCTTATTGAATTGAGTGAAACATACAAACTTTCTATGAGCTAACTCCATTAATTGGGAAGTAAGCCAACATATGCAAAAATAGTTTGAATTTCTTTAAAAAAGTGAGGAAAATTTTTAAATCCTTTAAGGGAAATTCAATACAATCTACATAATCCTCAAAGTCAATCCTGACGAAAACACCTTAATGATTGGATGATATTCCTACTTGATTCCTTCTTGAATTACAATATTGTTTTCAAGAATATATCCAATTTAATAAAATTGATTTTCTATCGACTCACAATTGAATGAAGGATATGATGGATGCACAACACATGAGGGATTCAGAAATGATCTTGTAAGAGACATTTAGCATATTAGTTTTATGTTAATTGCCTATAATTTCATGATCTCCCATCTTGGCTATGAACTTGATGCCTCATTTATTGATAATTTGACCAAGGGGAATAAGTTCTAAATTCTTTTTGATACACTTGGTAGATTTCCTCTCTCGTTGTATCCCACAAGACCTCATAACATTCACATAGCAATGTAGACACCCCAAAGATATGCATTATGCATTATAACATTTTAAATCCATTAAACTCATATAACACTTGCATAACTAATTTAATTAATTATATTGCATTCATTATGCATTATACAACCCCTTGGATAATTTAATTAGTCATTTAAATAAATAAAATAAAGTATTTATTTATCCGCTATCCCATTAGCTAATTTAATATCGAATTAATTAGATAAATCCTCACCCATCCATTTCCACCTCATCTCTTATCCACTTCCTCAACTCAAGTTGAATAAAGTCATGACTAAAGCTAGAAAAAATATTAAATTCAAGAAGATGTGTATAAATAACATCAAATCATGCATTTCACTTAACTAAACATATCTCACAAATCATGGCATTCCTAAATTGAACTAAATCACTTCCAAGAAAAACTAACGTCACTTTTTTGGGTGAATAAAATAATACATGGAGTAATATTTAATTATAAGTTTAAATATTCAAAAGTATATGCAACCTTTTCCAACTCAATGATCACTCATCCAAATGGAAACTTAGAACAATAGTTAACCTCCACAATCAAATTAGAAAATAAAATAAATAATCCAATCATGTTTAGTTAGCTTCAATTCAATCCAATCCAATCATGCCCTGAGTATTCTCCTTCCTCAGCTATAAATCAATGGTCTTGTTGGTGCTCGTCTTGATCTCGCACCATTTTCCCCTGATTTTCCTTTGATTTCTTCAAAATCCGTGGGCTCTACCATTTTTCCTATTTTTCCTCGACCATGGAAGCTCAAGAATGATCAATTTGTATTTGTATGCCTTTGAAAATCCAAATCCGTGGTCAAAAGATGCTTGGGACCATGATTCACTTGGTTTTGTTTTTAAAAAAATCATCCTTAGTGAAAAATCAGATTCTGAGCATGAATGGTGAATTTATGCATTTTTGACGATCTCGCAGGCATCTTTTTCCTATCAAAATTTTTCCTCAGCATTCAGCGGTCACGTGAATTATGTTGCTTGGTCAGGGGACGATGGGAAAATCTTTTAACTTGTCAATTTTTTCCTTTTTGACAAAAGGGAAAATTTGGTCCCATAGCTCCATTCAATTTTGATTGGTTCTTTTGGTACTTACGTGGCTTCTTCTAATTGGATCGGGCATGGCGGGTTTGTTTTTGAACTTGTTCTTTTTGGCTACTTTGGAAAAAAATTTGAACCCCCGAGCCCTACCAGGCTTTGATTAAAGAAAAATTTAAGTTGGAAGGAAAAATTCTTACTTTGACCCCACCGAAGGGCACATGGCAAAGTTAAAGGAAGAGATGCAGGCCTTTGGAGGCAAGTTGGATATTTTTACCTTTTGGAAAAATGGAGTAAAAATTCTAAAATGGAAGCGCGCCCCCACCAAATCATATTGAAGCCTTATAAGGTTCTTGAAGTTGCGCCATAAAGACACGTGGAGGTTTTCGCTCGGGTCTTCTTTCCTTAGTTTTTTCAGCAAATTCCTAAAAGGCCTAAGACACATGGTGAGCCCACACTCATTTAGGGTCTCTACTTTTGGGGACCATCTCAAGATGCGCCATTAAGACACGTGGCGGTTTGAAAAGTCAAGAGGTGAGGAGGTGGGCCATCGAGGGAAACTTGGATTTTTTTCCCCTTCATATTCAAAATACTGAAATCATAAAAATGACCCACAGACGGAAGTGCGGACTCTCTGGGGAAGTGCGGACTCTCGGGGAAATTTGGAAAATTTTCCTTTTGGGAGAAAGGAGTTATAAGTGAAAAAGGAAGCGTGGTTCCGTTGGGACCCACATTAGAAACTTGAAACGGAAGGGAAATGGTGCTTTGAATGTCTATAGTTTTGGGGGGGAAAAGTTGTTTTAAATGAAGTATTATAAATTACATGAATTTTCGTGCAAATGGTTGGAGTGTTAGAAGTTGGGACTAATTTTTCTAAGAGAAAATCTTGATAGAACCCGTCCTTCCGAGAAATCGTCTGAAGAAACCTGTTTATCTACTTTGTGTTAAATTTGATCATGTCAAGGTGGTTGCGAGTGTACAACCATTGACAAGCTCGAGATTTTCTAGAAACTTTCCCCTTCTATTAAATTTAATCAAACATGAGTTAATCTACGTTATTTTTGGGAAAAATTTGTGTTTGCTTCATTGTTGAATGTCTGTAAGTAGTTTTCTTATTCTACCGTTGCAATATTACATTGAAATATTTTGAATCACACAAGATCTTATCCGTGTGATAGTTTGGTGGCATTTGTAATTTTATTTATTGGAAGAGCTTTCATTTGATAATGAAATAAACAAATTTAAAATCACTGTGACTCCTAGCATGACTATAAGATTGTTTTTTAGCCTTTGAGGGTATCTTAGGCGTGATGAAACAGAGGTTGATAATGTTTAGTTAAGTTTTCTAGTTTGAGCCTTCATTTTGGATCCTTGAAGTTTGTGTGAAAGTGGTGATTTGGGCCTTCATTGAAGCACATATTCTAGTTAAAGGAACATCCTAGCTATCCCAAAGCATTATGTTGTTCAAGATCTCCTTTTTTGTAAAATTTCTCAAGAATCTGGTGAATCAAGTTCATTTTTGCCTCACCTCCCACTAAAAATTCATTTAAAAACAACCAATCATACCCATATTACCTCTGTTTGTCATGTGTGTATACAAATGCATAATTTTTACTACCAAAACATGCAGAAACAATCAGGTTTTCATTATCTTTAGTGGCCTAAACCTTGCTTAGAAAATATCTCCATTATCTAGAGTGACAACTCGTGAGAATTAGGTTTCATTGCATTGATCATATTTTCTTCAAGGTCTTGTTAATAATTTCACAAGGAAGGATATATCCATCTCCTCCACAAACAACAAGCTACAAAAAGGGTCCTCTCACCTTGGTTGAAAGGAACAACCATAAAGTGGTGAGGATAGGTCAAATCCTCTTGAGGGTGCTACCCATTTCTCCACATCTAAGTGACAAAGAGCAAGATGCATTTCATCCCTGGAAATAGAATGACACACTACATGTTTTGCTTGTCTCTAAACTTCCTGATAAACCTTTGATGCTTCTCAACTTCTGAGGGAGAATCAATTTGGGTACCAACAGGTCTTCCTTTCAAGATTCATCCACCAACAAGCTTGAAATTTCATACTTTTATTTTTGTAAAGTGTTTAGTGAATCAATCATTCTCATTACTCGTGGCTTGAATTCAGCTCCTGTGTCGAATATTTATTAGATCATCCACAAAACTTGATTAGGAGGTTCAACAAGCCTAGTGCTTGATTCCACTCTTCAATAGTCTCATGTAACACCCACTAGTTAAGACACACAAGACTACATAGAAAAACACAAGATTTTTTTTTGACTTGCTTGACACATAACACGACATGACATGTTGTCACCAAGGTTACAACTAACTCTATGAACAAATTTGACACAAGGATGACCACAAAGGAAACATAGAAACATTCACACCCTTGAAGGAAAATTCACTCTTCTCTTTGACAAGACACCACAAAAGACCAACCACAATACATAGTTACAGCTCAGGACATCCCACTGTGAAAATCTTCTTAAGGTTATTTATTCACTAACAGTCTTCCAAGACTTGACTTTGGAATCTAGAAGGTTCATGTTATGATTCTTACAATTCTTCTTATAGGGTTAGGTTTATTTTCTTTTATACTATTAAGGTCTATCCTAGGATCATCTCTAATATGACAATTACTTATTTAATTCATTTACAAAACCAGGAGGTAATTGATTCCACCAGGCTCTCTATCCAAACCCACACTACTGAGACTTATTTCATACTTCCTTTGCATAAGGAAGCAAGCATAAGTTCAAAATAAGTGGAGTATTGTTTAGGTTCAGAACCATAATCTTCTTTGTTCAAGGATTATCATTTATCATAACTTAGAAAAGGGTTACAAGGTCTACAACAAGGATTAAGGGTAACAGGTTAAGTAGAGTTCATCATCATAATTTCATAAGATAAAGACCAATATTTTACTGGGGCTAAGAATTTATCAAGAGGGGTTCAAGTTTCATCTAGGTTTTACTTTATTAAGTTTGGCAAGTTAATATAATTAGGTTTAAAAAAAAATTAAAGAGTCGGACTTATAGTTTCTTAACTATTCCCTTTACTTATGAAGATCTAGAATTCTCGCAAGGGTTAGATATTGATAACACTTTAATTCCATTTATCATTTCACAACAAAAAGGTTAAGGTTAACGGTTTATTCTATGGGTGGAAAGTAATTCCTTTTTGCACAAGTAGATAGTTCCTCTTCTTCCAGTTAAAGACCGGGATTTTATCCACGAGATCACCAATTCTTATATTTTATTTTTATTTTCATTTTTTTATTTTTTTGTTCATTTATTTATTTTTGATTAAATTTTATTGAGATTTCCAACCCACTTGATTATGCCTAAAATTACAACCATGCCAAGACCATGGAGGGTTATCATACAAGAAGGTTTTATGGCTCGATAGAGACCATTTACCATTGCTTGTCGAGAGAACAAGAAAGTGAAAAAATTTGTCAAATCATGATACATGATTTCATGATCGATATAATATCACAAAAAAATACACATAACAAAGTGATGATCAAGTTTAAATCCTCACAATAATAATTACAAGATTTTCTACAAAAGGACAAGACAACCTTATTTCAATACTATAGAAAATCCATGGCAAGAGGCTTTCCAAACTCCCTTACAAGCACCACTCCCAAATTTATGACACTATAGACATACATAGAAGGAACTTCAAAAAAATCAAAATGAATGAACCTTTACAAATCTTTCCTTCTTCTACCCGCACAAGCCATCTGCAACCAATTATGCACATGAGTCAGTTTGTGAGAAATGAGCATGATAAATGCTATAACATTAAGACAATATGTTATCAACTTGTTTCAAAAAGAAGAACATTGTTGCTTATGAAAATAATCCAAGTTTCTAAAACAAGAGAAATTAAAAAGGTTGTCCAAAAGGATAAAAAGTCATAATTAAAAGGAAGGCACTATAATTGAGTATCATTTTCTCATAGGAGAAGTTAATAAACCATCATAATTAATTCCACCTAATGACCATCATGATATTGACCGTCATTTTAAAAAGATAACATTTCGAAAAGAAAACACTTACAAGAAGAGAATTAGTTCAAAACGTGATTTGTCCCCATTAGTTTAAGTTAGTTCACCAAGCCAAACATTCACTATACCACTATCAGTTCCCAAACAATCAATCAACATGAGAATATCTAAAAAAAAAATGACTTAATAATATTAAGATGTTGTGCCTATAACAATTAATTTTATATTAGTACAAAATAAATAAATTGGAAAAGAAAAAGGATGAAATGAACAAATGACCCAGTATGGGCCACATCCTATCCTAACAATCCTACTATTAAAACCTTTATTCTAATCAAGAGAATGCCTTAAGAAAAGAACAAACTTGACAACACCAAACATAACCATTATATATCTTACAGGAGGTTTACTCAATCATTCACAAGAACACAACATAGGATACATAGCTTCTAAAGGATCTGTTGTCAACAACAAGTTGACATCAAACCTATCTGGTCAACACATAACCATTCTACTAAAATGACAGAAAGAAGGTCGTATCACAATGAGCATCATGATAACTAGTAAACCAATGAATTTCCAAATACACCAACTTCTAAGCTACAGGAGAATGAAATTTAAACATTTTAAAGGATCAAAACGTAGAGTAATTTCTTATGCATAAAACCAAGATCCCAGTTTTAAGATTTGAAAACTTCCTCAATAATGATCAAGTAGATCTCGCATCTTTCAACATATGTGAGACAAAATCAAGGTACAAATAAGATTATTTATTCTGACATTTTAAGTTATCCCAAAGATGCAAATATCATCTCAAGGAGACATTCCGTAAGGTCAACTACATTCCTCAATACATACAACGGTCACCAAGGGAGTAAAGATGATCCCAAAGACAAGAATCTCCAAAAGATGAATAGGGACTGCTACCAAGTTATGATGATCACACATGAAACTTGAAGACTAAAATAGTTCTTCAAGGGGTTTACAAATAACAAAATAACTAACCCAATTTTGAGAGTAATACAAACTTGGTTCAATTCCAAAATCAGTCAAGTTAAGCACACACTAAGCTAATCGGAGAAGGGTAACTAGAACCTGAAACAAACTAAAAGAAAAATATAGAGACATAAATAACATCATTCACCTATACATTATGCACTTACAGTGCTCAATTACTATTTTACAAATACCCAACATGAGCCAAAATGACAGATTACGAACCGAAACAAGAATATGAAAACAAGCACTATAAAATTGAGTTGAACAACAATGTTTGATAAAACATTCAAATCGTAAGATTGTCAAAAGAACTAGGAATTTTCATTACAAGACCTCCCACTTTTATTTTATTAATCTTTTGAAAAAAATTGACACACCTGGTATTTATTAAAACTCAGAAAACAATATAAAAGTGTTCAAACAATACAGTCATTTCTAACAATTTGAAACTAATATCCTCCCAGAAATTACGAAAGAGCAAGAGAAGTAGAAACCATACAACAAAACCATCACACGAGACATTTATATGAAGAGCAGGGTCATTTAATGAATCATTTAAATAACAACATAAGACTCAAGGGTATAGAGCATATCATGCCTAATTAAGCTCACACAATTGAGCACAAGCTGAACAGGGTCTGCAACAACATCTCAAGCCCAAACTCCACTGTCCTCCAGCTTGTTGGGTGGTCCACACTCTTCTCACAGCCAAATTTTACACAAGAAAGTTATGGCCAGAGTATGGAGTCTACCAAAACATAATCTACATACCTTGAAGGAAAAAGTGTTCTCTAGGACAACAAAGTGATAGAAATCTATGCATAAAACTTGATCTATGACCCTAATTCCACCATATATGACCAACAAAACAGTGTCCAACCTGCCCAACCCACCTTTTCAGCAGCTTAAACACCTGGATTACATGTAAAATGTGGAAGAGTAAAAAAAGAGGAAAGGTGAACTGCTTGACAAAGTGACTCAAAGAGATGTGGTCTGGAAATGACACAACTGTAAGATATGCACAACAAGACCAGAAAAAAAAATGACCCAGATAAACAAAATAATGCGCCAAAGTGAGGAACTATTATGCAAATCACGTTGATAGGAATGAATTCAATGGCTTCTCTACCCCCAAACAGTCTAAAAATCGCTCTCTCTGCTCAGGTGGCCAAGATAAAGTAGCATACCGACGCACCAAGGAAAAGAAAATCGGAGCAGAAAGAATAAAACAAAACCAAACAAGTACGCAGCCAAGAGGAAAAAGGTGTTTCATCCCAGCAAACATATGTCAAAGCATGATTTAATTAAAAACCACAAGGAAACGAATAGGCGACCAATAATAAATTCACACAGGAAGGGAGGGGGTAAGTGGCAAGGTAAGTGATCAAGCCCGTAAAAGGATTGGCTGGAACTTTCAACGTATTCTTCCCAACCTCCAGTCTGCAATCTCCTCACAAAACAACACACACGGCCAACAACTCAGGTTTGGAATTTTTGTCCCTCAACGCAAGCCAAGTAGTCTAAATGAAACTAATAAAAGAAATGACAGGTTGCCATAAATTTCACCCACCTCCAGCCAACAAAGACCACAACAAACAAGGTCTTAGAGCTCACGTATCCCTCATGCCAGGTATGAACAAAAAGGACCATAAAGTGGGGGTCAAAGTTGGTGGCTCCAGCAATAAATTCACCCTTAATTAGAAATTTGAAACAACACAAGGTATGAGTGAATTATAGTCGACCAAAGAGGAGCAGGTGAGTAGTCAATAATTTAAAATTTAATCCTAGCAGTCCCCTCCAACTTGGCGCCACCACCAACCTTTCTCTATTTCCACACATGCCAAGGTCGGTAGAAGACTAGTTTAGGTGGGAGATAACTCCCTTTTATTATTATTATTTTTATTTATTTTACCTTACTTTTATTTATTTACTTATTTTTAAACCTGGTTCAAAGGCTAGGTATATTTTAATAATTACGCCTAAAACAACTAGAAAATATTTTAATATTCCATCGAACTTTCCCACTTGTTATTTTTAAATGACATTGTGCATTCTATAGCTCAAATGCATGATTAGATCACTAGAAGAATGTTAGAAAAGTAATCTACCAAAGACCCTCAACAACTGACAATAGACCAAGATAGCATGATGGAACGAAAGAAGGAAAGAAAGATGCTTTAAAAAAAAAAAGACTTCACACTAGGGTCGCATCACAAAATGATCGAAAAAGGGCTCGATTAAGCAATCGATGTTAATCAACAAGGTAAAGAAGAAAATGCAGATAATGAAATCGAATGGGGCATTACATCCTCCTCCCCTTAAGAAAAGCATCATCCTCAATGCGACATAACACAGAGGAAGGAAGAGGCAAGCAACAAGGAACATATGGGGGCAAAGGTACACTCTATGGTTAACATTTGAGATGCTAAAGCAGCCATGGGGTGGCCTTGGGAACATTTGGTAGAAATTTGAATTTTGAAAGTTTTGTGAAGATTGGCAATTCTCTCTTATTCATTATTTCATTAGTCTCTTTCCATTATAATTATTTCTAATTTTAGTTCTTTTAAAATTTCATAGTTGTAGAGTTTTGGTTTATTCATTCTTGTGGGTTCCCAATATGAACTGCAATCACAACACTCTACCAAGGTCATACACAACACTAAATATTCACAAGCATACTTTTACATAATTTCATGTGTGTACCGAATCACAAAGCTTGACCAAATATAGAAGAGACAGACTCGGTCCACAAGCATAACACTTGTCACATGTCTATGACCGACGTATAATTCTTGAGCAAAAGTGTATTACAACAACCTGAATTTTCCACAATTACACAGATGAAGATTTTACATAACTCAAAAATTAGCTACATGTACATTGGGTCAACAAGGGCATCAACGCCATATCCACAACATCACAAAACAAATCCAACTAACATGAGTAACACATATATCATAACACTACAACCAAAACATCATAACAAATCTACATGCATCCTAAAGCATCAGTCACTCACACACACAAATCTCTTACGCCTACCTCAAGTCTCTTATGCCTCCCTCAAATCTCTTATGCCTCCCGTCAAGGATGTCGGTTGTCCCTATGTCCCTAAGCACATAGAGTTCTGAACACTCCTAACCCAAGTGACATAATAATGCATGGTTCAACAACCCACTATTTATCTGTAACACCTTGGGGCGTACCCCCATACAATGAATCGGGTCCATAGGTCCAACCATTCCATGGTGCATCCCATGACCCTATTCCACACATCACGAAAATAGAACCAACATAGCAATCCGATCCAAATACCAAGTGGCAAAGTAAAATCCTCGGGCAAGGTGGTAAAATCTTAAAATTTAAAAGAAGATCCAAAACCAAGCAAAATAAATGGCCAAATAGCCATAGTTAGTGTCAAAATTTGCATGTTAGTACTACAAACCAAGGAAATGCCCAAAATGTAAAGCATAAAAATCAAGAAAATTGTTGGTCCTTGCATAAATAAATTAAAAGTTCAATTTACGAAAAAAATACACATATAATAATGTCACATTACGATAACTATGTGGCCTTATCTGGCCACCACGGGGGTACTCAATGAGTTGCTGGCACTCGAAACATCAAGCCTCAGTTCGCAAAATAAAATAGCAATAGTACAATAGTCATCATCTCTATCAGAATCATCCCCACAATTTTGACAAGGCTAAACACAGTCATAACTACACGAAGGTTGAATCCATAAAACAACCATATAAGGAGAGAGGGAGGAGCACATGCCACCATATACTGAGTCTAAGGTTGGCTCTAGTGATTGGTCAACCATACACCTTTCCTCACTCTAGACATACACTTTTACCGATTTCCTTTAGGGTCGGTTAGCGCAAGGTTCACAACATAATATGTAACTACATCACTAACACAATGGTGGCACACACATAATTATAATAATGTCTTACGTATGGTACATATATAGGGTAGATCACAATCATACATTCATTGGGTGCAATACATCACTTTACCACATTATGCACCCAAAGTGCAATCACTATACAATAGGGTTCATACGCTCACCATATGCCCCCAAATCATGACATGAATCATTACATATTACACAAATCATACATATGATGAACATAATAAGTAACATCACAACGTAACATTAATTTGCTACATAACAAGGTGATACACACATTTCTTCAAAACATGGTAAAAACATCATGATACAACTCAATTCACTTTACATCAATCTTGTCATACAATACATCGACACACCTACATATCACAATATGCCACAATGCTCCAACACTGTCATCCACAATAGCATTCTTTTCACACACTATAAGAAGTACTTCACACGTGAACTCTTCATAGAATTCCATAAGAAGGGAGAGAATACTCCCATTCCAGCACATCAACATGATAAAAAATACACACTAAGTGACATACACATCATGTGCATTAACAATACCACAATTACGACATGGATCACATCACGCTTAAACCACATTACTCTTCCAATATCAACCACCAACATGCAACACCATCACCATCACACAACACCATCATGTAATATCATCACAACTCCAAAATGGCCCAGAGGTTCAAGAGCATGAACCTCCGCTCTGATACCAAGTGTAACATCCACAAATTCAGACACACAAGATTACATAGAAAAACACAGGAATTTTTTTTTGACTTGTTTGACACATAACACGATACAACATGTCATCACCAAGGTTACAACTAACTCTATGAACAACTTTGACATAAGGATGACCACAAAGGTAGCATAGAAACGTTCACACCCCTCAAGGAAAATTCACTCTTCTCTTTGACAAGACACCACAAAAGACCAACCACAATACATAGTTACGGCTCAGGATGTCCCATTGTGAAAATATTCTTAAGCTTATTTATTCACTAACAATCTTCCAAGAGTTGACTTTGGAATCTAGAAGGTTCATGTTATGATTCTTACAATTCTTCTTATAGGGTTAGGTTTTTTTTTTTCTTTATACTATTAAGGTCTATCCTAGGATCATCTCTAATATGACAATTACTTAATTAATTTGTTTATAAAACCAGGAGGTAATCGATTCCACAAGGCTCTTTATCCGAACCCACACTACTGAGACTTATTTCATACTTCCTCTGCATAAAGAAACAAGCATAAGTTCAAAAGAAGTGGAGTATTGTTTAGGTTCAGAACCATAATCTTCTTTGTTCAAGGATTAGCATTTTATCATAACTTAGAAAAGGGTTACAAGGTCTACGGCAAGGATTAAGGGTAACGGGTTAAATAGAGTTCATCATCCTAATTTCATGGGATAAAGACCAGTATTTTACTGAGGCTAATAATTTATCAAGAGGGGTTCAAGTTTCATCTAGGTTTTACTTTATTAAGTTTGGCAAGGTAATATAATTAGGTTTAAAAAAAAAATCGAAGAGCCGGACTTATAGTTTCTTAACTATTCCCTTTACTTACAAAGATCTATAATTCTCCCAAGGGTTAAATATTGATTACACTTTAATACCATTTATCATTTCACAACCATAAGGATAAGGTTTATTAGTTTATCTTAGGGGTGGAAGGTAATTCCTTTTACACAAGTAGATAGTTCCTCTTCTTCCACTTAAAGCTCAGGATTTTATCCACGAGATCACCAATTCCTATATTTTACTTATTTATTCATTTATTTGTTTGTTCATTTATTTATTTTTGATTAACTTTTACTGGGATTTCCAACCCACTTGATTATGCCTAAAATTACATTGATGCCAAGACCATGGAGGGTTATCATACAAGAAGGTTTTATGGCTCGAAGGAAGAATTTACCATTACTTGTCGAGAGAACAAGAAAGTGACACAATTTTTCAAATCACGATACACAATTTCATGATCGATATAGTATCATAAAAAAATACACATAACAAGGTGATGATCGAGTTTAAATCCTCACAATAATAATTACAAGATTTTCTACAAAAGGACAAGATAGCCTTATTTCACAACTATAGAAAATCCAAGGCAAGAGGCTTGCCAAACTTCCTTACGAGCACCACTCCCATTTATGACACTATAGACATACGTAGAAGGAACTTCAAAAAAAAATGAAGAAACCTTTACAACTCTTTGCTTCATCTACCCGCACAAGCCATCTACATCCAATTATCCACCTGAGTCAATTCGCAAGAACTAAGCACGATAAACACTATAACATTAAGACAATATGTTATTATCTAACTGTTTCAAAAAGAAGAACATTGTTGCTTATGAAAATAATCCAAGTGTTTAAAACAAGAGTAATTAAAAAGGTTGTCAAAAAGGATAAAATGTCATAGTTAAAAGGATGGCACTATAATTGAGTATCATTTTCTCATAGGAGAAGTTAATAAACCATCATAATTAATTCCACCTAATGACCATCACGATAATGACCATCATTTTAACAAGATAACATTTTGAAAATAAAACACTTACAAGAAGAGAATTAGTTCAAAACGTGATATGTCCCCATTAGTTTAAGTTAGTTCACCAAGCCAACGATTCACTATACCCTTTGTCAGTTCCCAAACAATCAATCAACACGGTAATATCTAAAATCAAAATGACTTAATAATATTAAGATGTTGTGCCTATAATGATTAATTTTATATCAAGTATGAGAATAAATAAATTGAAAAGAAAAAGGATGAAACACACAAATGACCTAGTATAGGCCACATCCTATCCTAATAATCCTACTATTAAAACCTTTCTTCTAATCAAGAGAATTCCTTAAGAAAAGAAAAAACTTGACAACACCAAACATAACCATTATATATCTTACAAGAGGTTTACACAATCATTCACAAGAACACAACATATGATACATAGCTTTTAAAGGATCTGTTGTCAACAACAAGTTGACATCAAACCTATCTAGTCAAAACATAACCATTCTACTAAAATAACAGTAAGAAGGTCATATCACAACGAGCATCATGATAACTAGTCAACCAAAGAATTTCCAAATACACCAACCTCTAAGCTACAGGAGAATGAAATTTAAACATTTTTAAGGATCAAAACATAGATTACTTTCTTACGCATAAAACAAAGATCCTAGTTTTACGATTTGAAAACTTCCTCAATAATGATCAAGTAGATCTCGCATCTTCCAACATATGTGAGACAAAATCAAGGTATGAACAAGAGTCTTTATTCCGACATTTTAAGTTATCTTGAAGATGCAAGTATCATCTCAAGGAGATATTTCGGAAGGTCGTCGACATTCCTCAATACATACAATGGTCACCAATGGAGTAAAGATGATCCCAAGGATGAGAATCTCCAAAAGATGAATAGGGACTGCTAGCAAATTATGATGATCACGTATGACGCTTGAAGAATAAAATAGTTCTTCGAGGGGTTTACAAATAACAAAATAACTAACCTAATTTTGAGAGTAATACCAACTTGGTTCAATTCAAAAATAGTCAAGTTAAGCACACACTAAGCCGACCCGAGAAGGGTAACTAGAACCTGAAACGAACTAAAAGAAAAAGATAGAGACAAAAATAACATCATTCACCTATACACTATGCACTTACAGTGCTCAATTACTATTTCACAAATACCCAACATAAGTCAAAATGATGGATTACGAACCGAAACAAGAATCCAAAAATAGGCACTATAAAATTGAGTCGAATAACAATGTTTGATAAAACATTCAAATCGTAAGATCGTAAAAAGAACTAGGAATTTTCATTATAGGACCCCCTTTTCTTTTATTAATATTATGAACAAATTTGACCCAACTGGTATTTATTAGAACTCAAAAATAATATAAAAGGCTTCAAACAACACATTCATTTCTAACGCTGGAAACTAATATCCTCCCAGAAATTGTGAAAGAGTAAGGGAAGTAGAAACCATACAAAAAAACCATCACACGAGACATTTATATGAAAAGAAGGGTTATTTAATGAATCATTTAAATAACAACATAAGATTCACGGGTATAGAGCATATCATGCCTGATTAAGCTCCCGTAGTTGAGCACAAGTTGAACAGGGTCTGTAATAGCATCTCAAGCCCAAACTCCACTATCCTCCAGCTTGTTGGGTGGTCCACACTCTTCTCACAGCCAAATTTGGCACAAGAAAGTTACAGCCAGAGTATGGAGTCTACCAAAACATATATCTACAATACCTTGAAGGAAAATGTGGTATCTAGGATGGCAGTGATAGAAATCTGTGCATAAAATGGCTTGATCTATGACCCTGATTCCACCATATATGACCAACAAAAACAGTGTCCAACCTGCTTAGCCCACCTTTCAGTTGCAGCACCCTGGATTGCATTTAAAATGTGGAAGAGTAAAACATGAGGAAAGGTGAACTTCCTGACAAAGTTCCTCAAAGAGATGTGGTCTAGAAATGACACGATTGCAGGATATGCACAACAAGACCAGCAAAAAAAATGACCCAGATAAACAAAACAATGCACCCAGGGAGGAACTATTATACAAAATGCATTGACAGGAATGATTTCAATGGCTTCTCTCCCCCCCCCAAACCAGTATGAAAAACTACTCTTTGCTCAGGCGGCCAGGATAAAACATCATACTCATGCACCAAGGAAAAGAAATCAGAGCATAAAGAATAAAACAAAACCAAACAAGTATGCGGCCAGGATGAAAAAGGTGTTTCATTCCAGCAAACATATGTCAAAGCATGATTTAATTAAAAACCACAAGGAAACAAATAGGTGGCTGATAATAAATTCACACAGGAAGGGAGGGGGTAGGTAGAAAGGTAAGTGATCAAGCCTGCAAAAGGATTGGCTGGAAGTTTCAACGCATTCTTCCCAACCTCCAGTCTACAATCTCCTCACAAAACAACACACACGACCAGTAACTCAGGTTTGGCATTTTAGTCCCCCAACGCAAGCCAAGTAGTCTAAATGAAAGAAAAAAAATAAATGGCAGGTTGCCATAAATTTCACCCACCTCCAGCCAACAAAGACCACAACAAACAAGGTCTTAGAGCTCACATCTCCCTCACGCCTGTATGAACAAAAATGACCATAAAGTGGGGGAAAATTTGGTGGCTCCAATAAATTCACCCTTAATTAGAAATTTGAAACAACACAAGGTATGAGTAAATTCTAGTCGGCCAAAGAGGAGCATGTGAATAGTCGTTAATTTAAAATTTAATCCTAGTAGTCCTCTCCAACTTGGCGCCACCACCAACCTTTCTCTATTTCCACACATGCCAAGGTCGGCAGAAGACTAGTTTAGCTGGGAGATAACTCCCTTTTATTATTATTTATTTTACCTTACTTTTATTTATTTACTTATTTTTAAACATGGTTCAAAGGCTATGTATATTTTATTAATTACGCCTAAAACAACTCGAAAATATTTTAATATTCCATTAGAACTCCCCACTCCGAGAGGGGATTTTTTTTTAAACAACGACATTGAGCATTCCATATATCGAAGGCACGATTAGATCGCTAGAAGAATGTTAGAAAAGTAAGCTACCAAATACCCTTGAAAACTAATAGACGAAGATAGCATAAGGGAATGAAAGAACGAAAGAAAGAGGCTAAAAAAATAGACTTCACACTAGGTCGCAACACAAAATGATCAAAAATGGGCTCGGACAAACAATCGATGTTAAGTAATGAGGGTAAAGAAGTAAATACGAGATAATGAAATCGAATGGGGCATTACATCTCATTTGAGGTTGCGAGGAGATACAAAGAAGGATCCAGTTTGTAATTTATTATTTTATTTCATTGGTTGTATAGTTATGCCTTTTATACATTTCTAGCATGCCCAATGGGACAAAACCCACATATTTTTTTGTTTCTTCATTATTTTTTTTTGAAATAAACATTATTTTATGTTCTTCTTACTTTAGGAATGAGTGACCAATTTTTAGGGGTTTTCATGGATAAACTATGAGTATTTTTAGAAAATAATAAAATTGGCTATTATTTCATATTTTTGTGTGGGTAAAGGTGATTTGCACTTCCATGACATGATTTACAGTGTTGGTGTAGATCATGATTTTTGTTAGTTTTCGAACTTCTCGTGCCTCTATCAAAAATGGTTGTTTGTTTTTCCATTCTGTGTTGTAGATATGTGTTTTAGTAAGATCTTGTGCTTCTATCAACATTGAGCACACTGCAATTTCAATTGGGTTCACCACCACTTCTATTATGTGTGTTTATGTGAAAGTGCATTAATGTTGCATAAACATGTGCGACCATTTCAAATGGGAGTGCTACCATTAGTTTTACGAGTTCTTTCATTATTATTATGTGTGTTTCCGTGAAAGTTTGTTTGTGTGTTGATAAGGTGTGTTTCAATAAAATTGAGTTTACATGTTATTACATATCTCATTCTAAGATTTCTAATGGTATAAAGTAGACATCAAACGGAGTAACATGTGAAAATTTATGCCTTCTACAAGGTACCCTAGTCAAAACTAAAATTTAAAGTATTTCATTTTTATTTTCAGTTTCTAATTGAAATCTTTTAGCAGGTCTTAGAGGTGTGTTGATGCAGGAGGGCAGAGTAGTTGCCTTTGAGTCTTGTAAAATCAAATATTATGAGCTCAATTATCCGAAAAATGACCTTGAGCTTTCATCAGTTGTACATGCCTTAGTGCGGTGGAGACATTTTCTTCTTGGCCGAAGATTTACACTTACGACTGATCACTTAAGTCTTCGTCACCTCTTCACGCAACCCAATCTCAACACTTGTCAGAGGAATTGGATGGAGTTTCTTTGTGAGTATGACATGGAGATTGAGCATGTGAAGGGGAAGGAGAATGTGGTTGTAGATGCCTTGAGTAGACGGAGACATGTGGCTATGGCCACATCAGTGGGCACAGATTTACGGAGTAATATTTTGCAGCAGCTTCCTCAGGACAGTTTCTACCTTGCACCCAGAGTAGAGATTGAGTCATAGATACCCCTTGAGGAGAGGTTTGATGGATTTTCATTAGAGTTAGATGATCTTCTTAGACATAGAGTTCGGATATATGTTCCTAGAGATGGAGGATTGAGACATGACAATTTTTCGAGAGGCTCATCGTGTGCCTTATTTAGCCCATCCTGGGGAGAAGAAGATGCATGCCACCCGAGACAATTGTATTTCTGGGGAGGACTTCAGAGAGATGTGGCTTTTTTTGTGTCACACTGTTTAGAGTGCTAGAGGGTGAAGGCTAAGCATCAGCATCCATTTGGCCTTCTTTATCCTCACACCATACCAGAGTGGAAGTGGGACACCATTTCCATGGACTTCATCGTTGGGTTACCTACGTCGAGATACCACCATGACGCCATCATGGTCATGGTGGATAAATTGACGAAAGTAGCTCATTTTTCTCCGGTGAAGACCACCTATACAGCTAGTGCAGTGGCACGAGTATATCTTGATGAGATAGTCAGATTACATGGGATTCCATGGAAGATCATTTACGACCATGATCCTTTGTACACTTCCCATTTTTGGACCACCATGCAGTATGCTCTCGGGACGAGGATCAATTTCAGCACAACATATCACCCTAAGATAGATGGACAGACTGAGTAGGTGAATTAGATCCTAGAGGACATGCTTAGGATGTACATTATGGATCACCAGTCGAGATGGGAGGAGTATCTGTATTTGGTGGAGTTTTCCTACAATAATAGTTTCAGAGTTTGATAGGCATGGCTCCTTTTCAGGCATTATATGGGAGAGAGTGCAGGACACCTCTTAGTTGGGACAGATTGAGGACAGGGTTTCCCTTGGGCCAACATTATTACAAGATATGGAGTAACAGGTTACCTTGATCAGACAAAGATTACAAGAGGCACAAGACAGAAAAAAGAAGTATGCGAACCAACATAGGACAAATCATAGTTTTGAGGTGGGCACGAAGGTGTTTCTTCATGTCAGACCGTATAAGATCCCTATCCATTAAAGAAAAGGTTCTAAGCTTGCTCCTAGGTTTGTGGGTCCCTTTGATATCTTGGAGTGTCTCGGTCCCTTGGCCTACCGTCTAGGATTGACACTTAGCTTATCTCACATCAATGATGTGTTTCACATTTATGTGCTTAGGGGATATATTTATGATCCTTCTCACGTGCTAGATTGGACCGCATTACAAAAAAAAGTGCGGGATAAGGGGTAGATGATGTAGAGCTGGTATGAATTATAGAGCATAGGACCCTAGGCCTTCACAAAGAAAGAGATTGATCAGGTTTGGGTATAGTGGGACAGATATGATGAGATTGCAACTTCTTGGGAAGGATGCTACATTGTTATGAGTGCAATTCCCACACCTCTTCTAGTGACTTCCAGGAGGAAGTCGAATCTAAGGGGAGGGGGATGTAGTGCCCACTTCCCTTTGACACCTTTTTGATTATTAGATACTATCATCTGCACTTATGGATATATTATAGTTTTTGATATAGCATGTTAGTATATATCGGAGATACTAAAATTTTATTGATTTGATTATTATATGATGCATATGGACTATTGGAGACTTTTGTTGTTGATATTGATATACTTTTGACATGGTTATTTATGGTAATTCGGCATGTGATATATTTAGTCATTTTGAGTAGATCTTGATAATTGGATTAATGTGATGATCATTTTGACATGAATGAAATGTGGAATAGAAATGTGCTAGAAATTTTAAGTGATATTTTATTTTCATAGATGATATTAATTCGTATATAGTTGATTTCAAATTTATATTGCATATTTGACATAAATGTTTTAATGTGGCCACGAGGCCGAAGGAGGTATCCTCTGTTTTGCGGGTATATTATATTCACAACAACATTGGGGGAGTAGAGACCAACCACATCAGAATTAGAGAAGAATCCAACTAGGGTGACCATGGCAACAAGTAATTGTGTGTGTGTGTTAGAATTAATTGGTTAGGAGAAAATTGTGACTTAGGGGTCATGTGTTGTTTTTTTTTAATTTTCCCTTTCTATTGTGTTAGTATGTGTTTCTCTTACTAGTGAAATATTTACTTGTTTTATTATTTATATTTTTGGAATTGTGTTTACCCCTTTATGTGTCATGGGTTGTAGTGTCTTAATTAAGCTAATTTTAATTTGTCTTAAACTAATTAAAGATGTGACTAAAAGGAGTTCATTTATTGGAATTAATTTACTCTTGGATTTTGTGTTGAGTGAAGTGTGTTTGAGTTTTGAGTGTAGCACACTCTAACCCACATGAGAAACTGGAATTTGGCCTTAGAGGCACAATTTGGAAGCTTGTGGGACAAGTCAAACTTGTCCCATACCTCTTAAATGCCCATCCTAACCCTACCTATGGGTTGGGGGGTCAAATTTAGGCTCTTTTAGGTGTTTTTGGGGGATAAAAAGGTAAAATGTTAATTGCACTTTCTTTCAAACATTTAATTTTGTCCTTTGGGGGAGTGGGCTTAGATGGAGTGTGTAAGGTTCTTTTCATTCCTCCAACCACTTATTAACTGTGCATTGGAATAGGAGGTTGACCAAGTGATGTGGAGTGGAGAGGAAATGAGGTGGCATCCTACTTGGAGCCACATCATCCCTCCCTCTCTTTTCTCTATTTATTGAATTCTTGTTGCTTGTTTTGGGGTTGGATAATCATTTTTAGTCTCTTGAATTTTTGGAGAGTGAGAGGATTTTGAGAGAGTTGTGGATTTTTGGAGCTTTGTGGATGCTTGCTTGATCTTTGGAAAGGCTTAGAACTTCATACTTGGAACAAGCTCTACCATGGAGAGGTAGGAGCTTCACCTTAGTTTAAAATATGTTAATTGTTTTATTGTATGTGTGTATATGTTGTGTTGCATGTTGTTGTCTCTTTGAAATGCTTGTTGGGTATGGGTAAAATGCCTAATTTGGGAATGGGAGGAGACTATGGGGAGTTGCTCTTGTAGGGAGGCATAAGAGATCACTTTCTTGAGGGGGGTTTGGGTTGGGTGCCTCATCTAGTATGAGGAATGCTTTCATTTCTTCTTGTTCTTCTTATGAAGGAGCCATAATAGTTTTTGAGGGAGGCATTAGAATATATATGAAGAAACATTTGGAGGCATTTGAGGGAGGCATTTGAGGCATTTAATATGGTTTTTTGAATGAATAAACATTGTAGTAAAATGAAAGAGGAAAATAAGTTAGATTTTATTGCATTTGGAAAGTTGAGTTTATATGAAGAAATGAAAAAGAAATAAAATAGATTATATTTCCTTCTTACTCTTGAAATGATAAAGCAAGATCTAGTTAAACTAATAGAAAATATTCTTGTAATTAGATGAATTTTATTAGAAATGGAAACACTTTAAAATGACTAATCTTAACTAAGAAATGAGTAAATGAGTAACAAATCTCAATTCGGAACTTTGAAATGAACAAAGACAACTTGTAATGCATTTTTAACACCTTTAGATTTTTGTAAAATTCTCGGCATTAAGGTTCTCTTTTCCAGAAACAAGACAACCGCCCTATGGAGAATGGCAGTCCCATAACCGCCGCTCAAGCTAAGGTGGCGGTCTCAAAACTGCCGCCCAAGAAGGCAACGGTTTCACAACCACCGCTCTTAAGGGCGGCGGTCCGCTGTTTGTTAGCCAGGCAAAGCGGCGGTCCCAGAACTACCGGTCTACTCTGGGTGGTGGTCCTGTCACTTATGACAGAATTCTACAAACCCATGCCTGTGTGTGAAATTTAAACATATTTAACTAATTACTAAGTTGAAAAATTTAATCTAATAGAACCAGCAAGTAAAATGAAGTTGAATGCTTAGGAATAAGACAACAAAGCACTCAAATGGTGAATCTTAAAATATTCTTTCATTTATATCAAAAGGGGGTAGGGTTTACCCCAAATTTAAAACCCAATACACTATAATCTTGGAATAAAAAAACCAAATTGGAGGAAGAAACCCCTCCTAATATTTAAATGAAATAGATTACATAAATGAAAGACAAACTAAGCAAAATCTAGACTAAATATTCATGTAGAATCCTCCATGGCTTCTTCCCTTTGCTCCCATGGCTTCCTCCAACAAAAGAAAAATAACCAAATGAGAAGAATAGATTGATAAAAGTTTTTAATAGACTCCCATAAGTATCTAATAGATTGAAAACCCTGGATCTAGTGGCTAAGATGGATTTGATCCAAGAATGGAGAATTGACCTACCTTTTTAAAGAAGAAATGTATTTTAAATGTTTTAATTTACAATCCTTAAGGGTATGTGTAGATGATTCGGTGGGGATTTTTATTTGCCTAGGGGTGTAATGTTTCCTTACCCTTTTAAACCCTTAGTGTGTGTAGGAAATTTATTAAAGGATCTTTAAGCTATTAATGTAATGAATTTCATAATTTGGCATAAATTTAACCTTGTTAGGAATGAACTTAATCTAAGGAAAGAAAATATTTAATTAAGTAAACTAATCGTTCTTACCTTCCTATAGAACATCTGAGTAATGTGCCCTTGATGCATCCTTGTATCGTAACCTTCTCTTTTAGCTAAAACAAAAAAAATATTAGTTGCATTTTCTGGTTAAGTGCTTGGTTGAAGCGAGTTCCTAGAACATCATTTTTGCGGGCATTACAATTATCGTTAATCTATTCTATTGTTTTGTTGGTCACTTCCGTAGAACGAGCCTCAATTTGTGCAAAAGAGGAGGAGCTTGTTTTTTTGGTGGCACCACGGTTTGGGAGTAGTGTTCGTGTTTAATAATTAATTAAAGGCTTTGGCCACCGCATTCCATCTTGGCCGACCAATCTTTCACGCATGGGTTGTTTTAATTGCTAAATTTAAGAGTGAATTTAGGGTGAGATCCAGATGCATCACTTTAATGGCGAGTGTTTGAAGGTGGAGGGTTCGAGTCCGTGGAAGGTGGAGAGATTCATAAAGCGTGCGAGCTCTAGGGGGTTGAGGGATTTGTGTACGCCTTTGTGTTCTGCGCATCAAATGAGCAGCTGCAGAATGGGGGTGGACGAGCGTAGTTCGGTGGTGGATTGGAGAGGAGAGATGTGGGAAGTGGAGGGATTTCTTTTGGTGGGTGCGAGCGTTATTCCCATAGCTTTGAGCATGAAATCTGCATCCCATGGTTACTGTACAGGTTTGAGACATACATTTATATTCGTCACTATGGTTTTTTCTTTTCATGTGCTATCCTAGCGTGCATGGAAAGGAAATTAGGGCCCCTAGAATTTATAGTACATGTAACAATTTAGGGGCAACTGATTTTTTGATTATGCTAGAGTGATTAATATGTAAATGTATTTATTGCAAACCGTGAGTATTAAAAATCTTGTCCATCTTTGTATTTTCACAGACTACAAATGGGAAAGACTTTCCCGAACTAGAATAATGGTTTTATTCTTGTGCGCAAATCATTATTGTGGTTACAATTCAAATCTTTATATGCTCTAGAGATGGCTGCATTCACATACACATTTAGGAAAATGGGTCATTTAAACAGTTCTAACTCTCTCCAGAGGCCCGTGGAAGGTAAGTAATTTAGTTAACCATGTAGAGCATCTGCTTTTTATATCCCATATTATTTGTTTTCACACTAAAATTTCCTCTTATTTATGCAGGGCTATGTTTTGTAACACTTTAAAAGGGATTTCATTAAAATGTGGGTATGTAATAATTATTTAAGCACTTGTATGGAAATATCTCACCCATCTCTACTGCTTTTTTCCATTGCTTACATGCGTTTTCATCTTACTTCTCCTTTCTATAATGGTATTTGGGAAGGTGATGAAGTAATGACAGTGCTTAATGGCTACCATTTAGGTATACGAAAGAAAGAGGACATATATAATATGAATCCATTTGTGATCCGATTCTGGAAGCAAAATCTATAAAGTGATGGTTAGTTTTTTCTAAGTTATAGCTTATATTCCTTGTTTTTTTGTCTAATGAAAACTATAACTTGTATTTCTTTGTGAGTTTGCAATTGATTAGATTTTGTAATTTAAACCAGAGGAAATCAATCTGTGTCAAATAGACATTGAGATTAGTGATGCACATTGGGATGAAACAGAATATGTCCCTTCTAGCATACTTCTGGGCTATCCAAAACTCCTTTTGTTGGCGATAAAACACTATCATCCTGCATTGTTGTTTTTCATGGCATTGGACATGAAGGTAGGATTTGTATTTTTTCTCGTACTCTAGAATTGTTCTGTGTTTGATTTTTTATTTCCATGTGTAATGACCACAACATCTTACAAAATTCCTCTATCCTTTATACATTTATGGATTTCCATACCCTGTTTCAAAGCTCCGATTTTGGCACATACAGATAGGATGTTGACAAAGGTTGTGAAATTTAGCTTTAAATATACCAATTACATTTGCTTGAAACTTTCTAAAGTATATTCAACAAATTTGTTTTACAAATAACCTTCAATCAATGTTTTCCATGCGAGCACATCTCTTTGAGGCATTTTGTGAACTATACATCTAACAAAAAAAATCTCTTCCATTATTCTTTGTTAGTTGTCCATGCCCTTCTCCAATGTTCCCACTTTGTGAAGTTGGGAGGATTTGGAAAAGGTTGTGAAGTCTAGCTTTACAAGTTTACACCAACTAATTGAATTTGCTTGAAAGTTTCCAAGGCCTTTTCAACGAACTTCTTTTTCTCAAATCCTACAATCATTGCAATCCATGAGACCACATTATTTTCAAGAAGTTTTTTGAGGATTTCAAATGCTTCCACTAGTGGTCCCATTGAAAAATGAAGCTTGTTAAAAATATTGGCTTAAATGCAACACATAACCTCACCCAGAGTGAACAAACTAGCTGGACATTGGTGGCTGTGAGTGTGGGTTGTAGAGAAAATACTATCCTATTTCTATATTTCAAACATACAAGTGTGGATACTTAAAAGGTACATGTGTATTCAAACTTACACAGAAACTCGCATGCCCGAAAATATATTTGAAATCAAATGTTATACCATTTTTTTCCCATCTGTTTAGCCAATTATTAACATATATTTAAGGATTTACATGACGGAAAAAATCATTATTACTGTGCAACCAAAATAATTCAACAATTTAGTAAGAATTTGATAAATAAGAAGGCCTTAATATTAGAAAAAAACTATTATTATTGACAAATGAAGATGGTTAAGTTATAACTAGATAAGAAATATACCTATGATGTGAGGTCGCAGGGAAGGGAAGACATGAGAGGAATCCAATCCATGCATGTTGTAAGTGAAGGGTAAAATAGATCCACTTACTCACAGTGGAACGACAAATTGGACATGTATGTCAATGATGGGATAGAAGAATTTGTGCTTTTCCCAAAATTTTGACATGTACACACTTGCATGTTGTTATGCCATATTAATTCAGTGGATAGTGTTACATTTATTAGTATAGCATTGTGTGTGATTATTTAAATCATCGCCAGTTTATTAGAACTTAAGGATTTGATATTGAAATTTCATGGGAGGTCACATTAAAAATGAAGCTCCTCTACGTAGAAAAGAGATCACAGAGGAAATCTGTACAATTTAATGGAGGAGATGGATTGTAATCTGTGATGAAGTGGTGATGTTCTTTGTATATTTTGACTAATGACCAAGATATCACGAAGAATCAAGTCTCACAGTGTAGGAAAATTAATGAGCGGTTGGTTCCAGTAGTTTTAGAGCCCCACATGGTATGGGTTGCCATGTTTCACATTAATGTAGAATTGAAGTGACCAAAGGATATTCCCAAAGTGGAGACATTCGAGAACCTTCGATGATATTTTAAAATAGATTTTTGTAACTATTTGGAGGTTGATTGGTTGATCACATTTATTGGTTGTATGAGATACTTTCATGCTAGAAGGTAGGAGAAAAATCTCAAATGATCCTTTGTATATCAGAAATGGAAAATAGAGTGGCTTGAAGGAACTTAGCTTGGAGAGAGACGGGAAATTATCATTGTAAATTCTATAACACATTATCAATCCACGAATAAAATGTGAGTGTGTAATAAATAGTTAGGGAAAGAGTTATCTTGTAATGTATGTATCCTTCATTAACTCAATTTAATAAAGATAGTTGTTGTTATTGTTGTTTTTTGTGTAACTCTTAAGTTTGTATAATATAAGGTAGTTGTTCACTTGACCTTTTAACTATCACTACATAAAATTGTATCAAAACATAGAAGATAACTCTTGTAAAAAAATAGAAAGAAAAGAGGAGAGATTATGAAAAGTTTGTTTTCTAAAAAACAAGACGTGGATAGAATATAGAGATGAAGTGAGGAAAGAGTTAATGAGAGTGTATACACATATTCTAACTTTGGAATATAGCATTTGGGTAGAAGATGTTAGGATTGATTGTCGTTAGTTGTGAAAAGAGTGAGGATCAATGGTGGTACTGCAACCACAATAAGCACTGAACGGGCATGGGGGTTTCATTAACTAAGTGGTATACTACCATGTCCATTCATATTGAGGTATTAAAAATGGCCAAAAAATAGCCGAATATACCGGTATGCGAATGGGGGTGGAAGGGTTTCATTTTTTAGTATTTCAAATTAGGTATTGGGGATCAGGTACAGAGGCAGGAGCTAGGAGGGGAGGCAAAGTCACAACAAAGGTTTCTCATCTGCA
This sequence comes from Taxus wallichiana var. yunnanensis, assembly GCA_018340775.1. NCBI lineage: Eukaryota > Viridiplantae > Streptophyta > Pinopsida > Cupressales > Taxaceae > Taxus > Taxus wallichiana. Next base: position 359,861,159 of record CM031244.1, read on the forward strand.
TGTCATTCTGGGAGCTAGGAGGAGAGGCAGGCGTCAGGAGCGGGATTTGGCTAGAATGCTCATTTGGAACTTAATCCCTATTTTTAAGCTGAGAGATTAAGAAGAGGATTAGCCTATGGATGGACTTGTTGGATGCTAATTTCCACTCTTGGAAGGACTGGAATTTCTTAGCCCCTGAGTTTACCCTTTGCTCGGCTGATCGACCCACTATATTGGAGATTCAGAACCTCATCCCGCTGGAGAATCATTTTAAGATGAATATTGATATGAGTGGGCCCATTTGGTGAGATTGGAGATGGAGCTTTGGTCACCTCTTAGCTTAATATGACACCCATTGTGTCTACTCCATTATTCATCAATGCAGTGATTTTGGTCTTGTTCTTAGTGTATATGGGTGTCTTGCAATGCTGAAGCTTTTTCAGTTTGTTGGTTACATGGTGTATGGTCGGTGAAGGTTTTGTACAAGATACGGTTTTTCCTTATTTGTGATCTATCAAGGGTTTCGTTTCAAGGATGGTATGCTCAAGACAGCCTTTCGATGGTCATTTCCTATCTACCATAGTCTGAAATAGTGAAGCAACTCTTCCAGGAACTGCTCCTTTGTGAGATCTTGTTGGAAGCTTATTCGAGTCCGAGCTAATAGCCATCCTACAGGGAAGTCTTCACTGGTGGGTAGTCTTGTTTTGTGACTCCATATATTATTGTGTGGATTTCATACCATTGGATGATTCATTGTTGCTTGGAAAAGGCTTGTCTCACTTGGTGGTAGGGCATCTAGAGGTTATTGTAAGTACTCTTGTAGGATTGATACCCGGTGGTTCAATATATGTGTAAATTTCCTAATCTCATAGTGAATACAAAGTGATTGTATGCTCGGTGATAAGTTTTTGAGTGGTAATGTATTGATCTTGTGTTAATAGTCTTTGCACTTGACTAACCATGTAACAGTGTTGCATATCTTTGTATGATTTGAGAAGTATGACTTACAAGTTGTGTGGAGCATGTTAGATGATGAACTTCAAGCTAGTAAGTGGTTGAGTCAACATACATCTCATAGATATGCATTTGGTACCTCTACATGAATGTGGCTTGCATAATAGTGAAGAAAATATGTGATTGCTCACTTTGTGGGAATGTGCAAGGAGTATTTTGTAGTGAAATGAATATTTGAGAGTGAATAAACAAATGCATGGGGTTGAAAATATCTAACTGTGATCTTATTGTAGGATTAGGGGTTTTGAGAAGCACCCTAAATTGAGACTATCCTCTTGTAAGATGAACCAAAGAAAAAACTTTTATTTGGCACTGCATGCAATAAGCAAGGTTTGGCATCATTGAGTTGAGTATAGGAGAAAGTAACTCAAATAAAAAAAGAATATTTTCTTCATTGTAGGTCCCCAATTTGCAAACTATGAAGTGATATTGTCTTTGACATGCACGGTAGAAGGATTTGCTTGGATAAGAGGATATGCTTGTTGTCATGAACGTCTACTAAAAGGAAAACAAGGGAAATGATGCCACAGACCCTAGGGAAAAGTTTGAGGTTCTAAATCCATCTAGGAATAAAGTTGCAATTAAATTCATCCTCTCGGGCTAGACTGTGTTCTGTAGGCAGAGGTTAGCTAGGGCTTACAAATTGGAGCAGAAAATGAAAACATTTTGCCTTGAAATTTCTCAGATAATATTTTGATAGCATAGACAAGGAGATTATGAAGAAAATTTACAAAGCCCATGGTGGAATTTGAAGGAAAATCTAACAGTCCTTGACTAAGACAGTGTGGTACAGTTTGGATCTAATTTAGAAGGGCAATTTAATAAGGAGCTAGGGTTTAAACATAGATTTGTTTCTTAAAACTTGTAACAAACTAAGAAGTCCCTAATGGGTGCCTAAATCTGCCTTTAATTCATCTTGAAAGATCATATGTTGAAAGTTATACGTGACAGTCCTAATGTAGACCTAGTCCAGGGTTTAGATGGCAAATTGCAAAGATTCAATATTTTGCAGATGGTGAAGATTGAAGGAATAAAGTAAAAAAGCATTTGCAGATAGAATGGTAATTGATAAGTTGGATGGCATTGACAAGAAGGTGAGCTATATTAACAACATTGTAGGTTAAAGTGTTCAAGATTAAACAATCCATAATGTTAAGAAACCACAAATTCTAGATTGATTGTGTAAAATGCTTGAAAATATCGATGTTACAAACCACACTTTTGAATCATCATCATATTAATTGCATGTGTCTACCCTTATATTAGGATAACAAGTAGACCATTTCAACATGGTTCAAAGCACCCTTCGAATAGTTGATTATGGTTTTTTTGTTTGTTGGTTATTAGTTATGCCTTTATGTTCTTTAGTCAAGGTTTGAGAAGCCCTTTGCCATGCTTCAAATGGGGACATTGTAAGGGTTGGATGTGGTAGAGGAGGACAATGTGTCTTACCATGTGTGATGTTGTACATTTGGTTAATTTCATAAGCTTTTGCACCATAGCAAATGGAGCTTATATGATAATTCCCATTTTTTATGGTTGTCTTCTTACATTGCTTTTAGGTTAGTATATTGCCTTTTATGGATGGTATATATTTTAAAAAGGTTCTGTAAGTTCTATTTCCTATCATTTATGTAACTGAAGCACTATGGTTTCTTAACAGTACAGAATCCTTGAGATGGGAGATTAAAATATTTTTATTCTTATTGTTTTTGAGTTGTTAATACATAACGGGGATCTTGTATGCTTTTAGAATATGCTAATGAATATAATGTGATCTCATAGTTGTTTTTAGCAATTAATTTCTATTCCTTATACCCTTTCCCCACAACATTTCATTACTATAGTACTTTGGAACACATTTGGGTGTTGGTGATACTATTGCATACGTTTTTCTTTAGATTCTGCATTCCTTCATTAACTCCTTACCTTTATTTGAATTTTTGCAATTCCACCAGAAGACAAGGGATTTTTAATACTTCAAAGTTACATATGACTATGGTGCTGGTCTATAATGATGACATGGTTTTGTGGCTTTTTCCAATGCTAACACTGAAGCAAACATGATATTGTTGTCTAGTGGGGAATTGCATTCATCACAATGAGAGTGTGCACCTCCTTTCTTCAAGAGGAAGTGAGTTTCTTGGACCAACTTTATTTTTGAAGCCTACATCAGGAAAACTGCAGTGGCATGCTAGCAAAAAATTCATATGGCACAGGCAGCAGATGATAGATAACTTGCTATGGTATTTGTTAGACATTAAGATGCCTATTGACAAATATCAACAATGGGAAATTATTTATCAGTTAACGGAGTATATTGCTTTAATATGTACAAGAAAACACAGTAATCTCCAAACACCATCATGTAACAGGCCTTGGTACATAATACAAGCAATGCTTCACCTTCAATTTTCAATATTCGTCACGACGGAGGCTGAGAGGTTTGGGATGTTATCAACATTTATTCAGATAGATGGAAGAGAGTTTGTGGCATGCAGGGAAAGAAGAGGGTGGTGATAAAAGAAAAATTAAGAGTGCCTATTTACATCATTAGCGTCTATTCTTAAGAATGTTGGTTAGTAAAAGGTGAAGGTAAAAGTAGTTTTTTGAAGCCTTTGTAAATTTACATATGCAATTCATGGAAAATATATTTTGGACAATTATTGATGTTACCGAATTTTGGTCCAGCGAAGGTATGGTAGTCCCTCCTTTCTTGGGAGCATGGCATCATTCCATTCACATGCACAATGACATGGTTCAACAAAAAATTCATGGGTTTTATGGAAATTTTAAAAAATGATATGATATTCATGAAAATAGCGAAATGCTTGATTTTATTATTTCATTCCAAATAGGGTACAACATCTCAAAGATTGGGCATTTTTAAAGAATTGTGGGTTTACTACGCCCTGTAATTACTTGTGTTCTTTTAGCATAAGTAATGCTACTATGACTTGAAGTGGAACCAAAGCCTGTTGTGTGATGATGTTTTGTAATTTAGTGGATATTCCATAGTTAATTCTTCAAACACGAATATTATGATCATTCCTAACAAGCTAGATTGCTGTAATTTTCTCCACAAGTACTAGACAAATAGATACTAATTGTGCTTAGAATTGCATTAAAAATTAGTGTAGTTGTAAAGGAAAACTGAATTCAAACATGGAGCAAGCAAGCTAATGCAAATGTACAGAAAATAAAGATTCAAAGGAGACAATATTATCTTGGAGAAAACCCAATGTGGGAAAACTCCATGATAGAGATTTCCTCCTATTCATTATCTCATTCTGCAACTACCTATGTATTGCCTTCAAGGTGCCCTTATGGACATTCTTTACAATAACAATATGTCCAGTACTTGTATACTGCTCCACAACTTGTTGCAACTCACACTCGTTCACACACTCCCAACATCCCAAGCAAGACACCACCAAGAAGAACTGCTAGGAATCAACAATTGCACATATACCATAGGCATTTCTTTGGGTATTATAGGCATTCCTTTATGCTGAAAAGACCAGCAATTATTATATAAAGAATAATTGATCAACAGTTGAACTGCACATGATGACCATTGCTTCTCTCCAGACTGTTCATCTCTCTCTTTTTAATAGGTAAGGGCATTCTATATTGAGGCACAGTGGTGGAGGTACATGTACATTCTCTGTGGTCCAGTTTCCATTTATGGATGTCCACACACTAACTTATCTTAATGTCGAAAGGCATTATACAACTAGCCAAAGTCGCCAGGGAGAAACAGATCAATGGCGAGCAGTTTTGCTGTACGGAGGGATGACCATCCAACCGATCACAGCCACTTGACTCATCCCACTACTGTTCACTGTGTGATTTTAATGTTGGTAGGTGACATGTACAGGGGAAAACAGGTGCTGAAAATTAAATTATCAAAAACAGAGGCTTGCGTAATATAGGAAAAGCTTCATGTACTGCACTGCTATATTGGTATTCTTTTTGGCATTTGAATATTTGAAAATATAGAAGTGCTGGTAAACAGACGTTCAACGTTCAAACTACACCATCACTGTTCATTGTGCCATTTTAATATTGGTAAATTTTCACAGTCATTTTGCAACATTCATACCACTTCCTTTTCACAGTTATTGAGTACTAATGTATAATTAATACATAAGTATCCTCACAGATGCAAATATTACTAGTTGGTATGTGAAATGAAGTGGAAGCCATTACGAGTTTATGGCTGATCATTATTTTCTTGTTCAATTCTATTCATGTAAGTTGTTGCCAAATGCAAGCTAACATATAATATCATAGACAAAATGGACATAGGAGAATCACAAGATATCTCCATGAATCATGTTGAGAATATGAATAATGAAAGCAGTTATTTCTATAACAGATTCTGATTTTCATGATTTCTATGACAAGGGTCAAACTCCCCACATTTTTGAAGCAGGACAGATTTCGGTCATCTACTATGAACATGATAAAATGCCTGGCTTGTATGCTTGTATTGTCAAAGTTGTTTCAGTTGAAGATTTCAAGGTTAAAATGATGTAGCTTGATCCTCTGCTAAAAAAAAGTTCTTGACAGACTCTGTGCCCTCTAAAATTTATGAAGTTTGCATGGGGATTTCAGAGCTACAAATGTAGTCTCTATTAAATGGGTAAATATATTTTCTCATATGGTGACATGGAAGAAAATCCCCACAGTAGCCATCAGAATTGTTCCCCAACAAGGTGATATTTGGGCTGTGTATAGAGAATGGAGTTATGCTTGGTATGAGTTTATTCCTTTGGTAGAAGAAATACATAGATATGAAATGGTGAGCCTTTTGAGTGATTTTTTTGAAGAAAATGGGGTGGTGGTCTATGCCCTCATCAAAGTAGAAGGCTTCAAATTTGTTTTCCAGAAAACAGAGGCGGTAAAGTTAATTCCCAGAAATGAACTTGCTAGGTTTTCTCATCCGGTTCCAGCAAAGAAGCTTTTGGGTTAGTAGGCCCCTAATTTTCCCAATAATTGCTAGGAGCCGGATCCTTCTGCAACTCCTCACGATGAAGACAATGGTATTATTTGTTCTGTATTTTAGTTATTATAGGGTATTATATAGGAACTACACCCAATATTTACAAATCTTTGTTCCTTTAATATTACTTTTGGGGCCTTATAAATACAAGAACTACTGCAGATATCTTTAATATATGTATTTGGAAAAACATCTTGAGAGATGTCAATCTTAATGCACTTATATTGGGTTGCTTATGTTACGCTTTGAATGAACAACCCATTCACAAGTTTTTGAATTCACCATTTATTAGTGACAAACAATCTCAATCGAGCTGGCAGAAAATCTATAATATGAACGGTGAGATTCAATGAATTGGCTGGCACATTTCAGTTTTTTAAAGTCTCTGTATTTTAAACCTTGGATTGATAGCCGATTTGTTGAAAACAGAGGTCTGTAAGCTAGTTTTATCTAAGCAAGGGGTTTATTAATTTAGTTTCATGAGATGGAGCCTTTGGATGGAGTGAGGTAAGTGTTTTTTACGGCCACCCACAACCACAATTTTAATGCAGGTCTGCAATACTTGAAGATATGTAGAATAAACTATAGGGGTTCACAGCGGTGGAGAGGCCATTAGTGTGCAAGGTTTTAGATTTAGTAACCACATTCGCCGAATTTCAATGCTTAAATTTGAAATTCGGTGAATCTCAAAGTACAAGAAAAAAATTCACCAGAAATAGTGAATTTATTTGGATGACAAATTTCATTAAGATTTGTTTATAAAATTCGTTGAAATTTTTGTGAAAGTTGTTGAACTTCGTGTTTAGGGTTCGCTGCTGTTAGGGTTTTCATTTTTGTCGATTTTTGGGTGTATATTCACCCCTGTTACCATTTAAGAGTTATACACTCTTTGTTGCCTCAGTTGTGTATGCATCAATTGAGGTAGCGTGAATTTGAAGCTTGAATAAACAAATAGGATTGAATTGGCAAAGGAGCCTCTGGAAAGCCTGTATAAGAGATCAGAGCCATCGCCTGAAGGACTATCCAAAGGACTAAAACAGTCCATAGCTGCCATCGTTGTTGAATGCCTAAAGCCATTCCAAGACATTAGGCAGTCGAAGATGACTCCAAGCTTATTAAAACTAAAAGTTAGGCGTTAATTTTTTAATTATTTAATGTTTGTATTAACTATTTTGTTAAGTTTTAAAATTATATGTAAATAAAATAAATCTACAAGCTTATTAAAACTTAAACTTAGGCATTTTATTATTTTTTAATGTTTATTTGTAACATTGTAGATTATAAATTATTTTAATAAGTTTTAAATTAATGTATAGATAAAATAAATTATTAACTATTATGTTATTTAAATGTAAACATGTATTTCTTTTAGTCAAATTTAATCATGAATTTTATTGTTGATTTTTTAAACAATTTTTTCACGAATTTCATGCTTGGCGAATATGAACACGAAGTTGAATGTGGCAACCTAGGTTTTAGATATCTGCGAAAAAATAATTAATATGTCAAAACTCGGGACTACTATGACTGTACACAAAGAACCCATTTTTATTTGTCTATTTCTGCTACTGTTGATTACGAGTTGTCTAATAGATATCAATAGATATTTGGTACTCCTGCCTCAAATGGAATTTAATTCTATTCCATTTTTTTGTGTTTTCTTAAGAAATTGTTGGCAGCAATTCCTCCATCTGTCAAGTGGAAACTCTTTGAATTTACTATTTATTCAATATTTATGGGTGGAAGATTTTGAAGTAGCTTTAATTGATGGAAAGAAGTTCTAGAGATCAAAGCCCATAAGGTTAAAGTTCATACAACAAATAGAAATATGTCGTCTTTAAATTTGACATGATCATTATCGGACAATTTTTCTTCTTGCTTGAAGGAGGTGATTGAATTACTGTGGAGTTTGGACTTCATTTTTCCCCTAAAAGATGTTTTTGAGTCCAACGCAATGGTGCAACTAGATTAAAAGCCGCACCAACTACAAGGACACCCATGGGTAGTTGATCCCAATAGTTCAAATGTCTAGGTTTCAGTCTAGTTTTCTTAGCTGCCATTTCACGTGAGATTGATTGAAGTCTAAAACCATTGACCTCTATAAAGAAATGGAAACTCAAAATTGATTTACCTTTACCGTAGAGACCATTATAGACAAGTACACTACAAGTACAAAAGGGAACACTTTCTGAGTATAATATGATCTCCGGAATGTAACGACATGTTGGAAGATCATGCATTCTCAAATATGATTTACAATGTCATGTTGAGGGTTCATTTAAGTATAACACAAGCCCAAGAGGGAAAAATTGTAGTTTTCCATGATATACTGAGCTTTAAGATTGAAAAAAAGGGACAAGAAAATCTTACCACATAAGATTTTTTCCCTTAGTAAATAGTCTAGCCACAAGATTTCTTGGATCCTCTAAATGATTCATCAATATCTCTAGAAATATGCATGGATGGAGCTATGTTAGCAATTCATTAGATGAATTGCAGTTGTGGTTTCTCTTGTAATGTGTAAAAGTGTTTTCTAATGCAGGTGTGTGTGATGATGATATCACAACCATCAAGTTGATTGAAATTGTACTTTCCAATAAAAAATCATATTTCATCTTTTGATTTTTTGTCCAAAATGTTATTTGTAACTTGATACTTCTCTGGATTGGCTGCAGATGCTGAAAAAGCTCAGTAAACAACTCAATGGGGAAGACTTGACATGGAACAACTTGAGCACACTATGCTGGGTGATTGGATCTATCTCAGGTTCTATGATGGAAGACCAAGTATATTATTGTATGCAGTCTAATGATAGAATATTTGTATATTGGGATTGGATTACCATTGATGGGTTTGTAAGTGTTACAGATTACCTGTTATGTTTTGATATATATGCATTTCTCCCATTTTATATTATAATATTCATTGTCTGGACAAGTTTTCCCTACACTTAGTTAATGGTGTCACATTTTAATATGCATATAACTGACAAGTTCTCTTTACACATGTTAATGGTGGTGGTGAAGTGTAATGGTGTAAGATGTCAATAAAAATGGACAATATTATATTGAAGGTCCATATAACTTTCATGGAGCAATGTTTATTTTTGCTTGTAGTTGATAAAAAATTATGTCCCATCTATGCGGGAAATGTGTGGAGAAGGTGATGGAGTTGTTAATCAATGCGGAACTCTTCAATGGGTGAAATTGTTTAACAATTCCAAGATAGGCGCCTAGAGATTGAAAAATTACTTCATTTTTCAGATAAATGTATTTAAGATGTATACTAGTTAATATTATAGGATGTTCAACTGAGGTTTCATATTTTAATCGCATTTCACTGTTAAAAGTGTTCAAAAGAAAATGGGATACTTACGCCACAATGTAGTTGGTGTGAAAACTATAATATTAGTAAGATAATTTCTCTTTCCAACATCGTATAAACTTGATTTTTTTCATAATTTCTTTGCAAGTTTGAAAAACTAGAGTTTTGCCCATTAATAAGAGAACTACTAGAAAGGTGTTGGCTAGATTTTCTGCATAGCTGAAAACCTAGCGTATCATGAGATAAATATCCCTCATTTACCGGTGAGGCTCCCATGTAAGATTTGTCAATAAAATATGCTAATATCTATTTAGGGGTTTTACTTTAACCATGCAGCTCATGAACCATAGTTGTATAGTTTTGCAGCAAGTAAGCAACTATTTATAGAAATGAAATATTTAAAGAAGAAGGAAATAATAAACACGGGGAAGAAATAGGGAAGATGTGCAACCCAATCAATAGATAACAGAGTTGATTACATGCACATAGACGGAACCAATAGATATTAATACACAAAATTATAAGCAAAGGTAGCTTTCAAATCTAGATCTAGAATAACACAAAGTTTATAAGTAGATCTAAGACAAAAAGCTAGAAGCAAAATGTACCGTGACAAAAAATTCTCTGGAAATCTACTCCTTTCTATTCCTTTTCTTCAAATAGCTATTAGGGGTTTCAACACAAAGTCTGGAACACAAGAATGTTGCTTACAAATTCTGATGATTCCTTAACCGAAGGTTCTTCCTCTACTTATAGAATGTAGAGGGGCAATTACAAGTCAGAAGCTTTTAGTTAAACTGACACATGTGGAAGTGGGAAAGGAAACAACTGGCAATATCCCTCCTGGAATTCCTCTTTGCATGATATGAATGATTTGCAACTAAAAATAGAACCTTCTATTTTGCATGTTTGCCACCTATTTCTAAGTAGTTGACTTCTTCAAGTAATGGCTTTTAAACCAATCACTTAAGTTTTATAATTTAATTGATCACTCAATTACTTTGTCGGAGGAAAGAAGAAGGAAGAGGAAAGTTGCAGTCTTGTTCTTTTTCATATTCTGCATGCAGTTGATTCTTTTGCCCTTGATTCTCACCATACTAGATCTAGAAATAGTTGGATCTAGAAGCGGCTGGATCTGGAATTTTTCTTATGGGTGTTGCCTTTGCCTTGTCTTCCCTCTTATCATTGAAGCTTTTGTAGTTCTTCTCCAGTACATGCATCAGTGCAATGTTTTCCGTAAATAACTCATAATTTTTATTTTTAATTGCATATGAGCAATTAAAAATTCTAGAAAGAACTCGGGTGAATGCAAATTCAATTAAGGCTTCAACTGGAAGATTGGAAGAACATGCATAAGGTCCTGGAAGGAATTCTCCATGAACTGACTTCTTCACGAGTTGTATTCAAAACAAGAGGATAAATCCTTTGTAATTATGGATCGGATCTATGCATGATTTTACTTGATCTTTCTCATTCATCCCGCTTTTCCATGGCTAGAGCGATCTTTGTCTGAACAATTATTTTTCTTTTTATTCAACTGAAATTCTTTACAACCGGTGTAGATCTGGAGATTTCTTCATATTCGGAGGATATGTTCAATGTATTGGACATTGATTTAAGCTCCCTTTCTCTTATAAAAGCACCTGTAATGAATTCCTGCAATTAATTCAGACAAAGATGGCAACCGGAACATGAACACTTGATTTTAATTATAAAAATCTGCATATATCAAGCCTGCTACCCCAAAATTTGATGTTTTGTTTGCATGCAAAGCAAGCATGAATTTTACCAATTTCACCTGAGCACTTGTACCACTGTGCAGACAATTATTTAGACACAAATAAAGCTCCTTCAAACCTAGGCGCCAAATTTTGAAGCTTACAGCAGTAATTAAACCTTCTTCTGAGTAAAATTCCTCTTCAAATGGGGCACCAAAATTGCCTGGGCTGCACTTCCTTGCTAAAGAATTAATTAATTCATCCTTATGGTAGCCCTTATATAACCCTCATCATTCTATAATTAAATATTTCCCCTCCTATTCCTGGAAATTAATTAATTAATTAATAAGTTTTTTTCTTCAAATGGGGCGCTTATTTTGTGTATGTTCATGGCTGCCATTAAATAAATTAAATTTATTTAATTTTAGCTCTCTACTTCTAGTTCACTTAAGCTTCACAGTATGCTTTGACCTCATCCACTGAAAATAGAAATTAATTATATCAAGTAATACTTTAAAAAGCATTATTCATCTTCCAAATTGGGCGCACTTTTTTACATGAAGGGGCTGCATTAAATAAATAATATTTATTTAATTTTAGAATTTCTAATTCTAATTTCGTTTATCCACTTTCCCTTTATTGAATTTTCCACATGCTTGGGCACCAAATTTGGAGAAGGAATTAATTAATTTAATGCATTTAAAGCTACCCTTCTATCTCAAAAGGGGTCGCACTTTTTGACATGAAGACATTTCTATTTTTAAAAGCCAATTTTCAATGGGATTATTCACCTTGCAACACAGCTCCAAAAATCACATGATCCACTTAAGTTGTTTGACTTTCATAATGAGATTATTTACCCTGCAAGGCAGGTAAGAAAATCCTATCAATGCCTTAAGTGATTTTTCTTTTATTTCACAATGGGAATTTTCACCCTGTAAGGCAGGTAAGAAATTCTCGTCTACTGCTACCTCTAATTTTCCCATTGTGACTTAAGTGGCGTTGCTTCCATGGGAAAAAGTACCTTCTTTAGAAGCTACAAAAATTCCACGCCCTGTTGCTACAAAAATCCCATTGTAGCTTTAAAGTCTTCTTTTTCCAAAAATGTGGCCTACCTAAAAGAAGCTTTTTTGTGCATGACTTCATCTTTTCAGAGAGAACCAGACCTCTGTGACAAATTCCTTCTAGCATAACATCCATAGGTGATCTCGAGAAACTCCAAGCAAGAAATCAGTTTAAACCGGAAAAGGAATTGACCTAGAAAAATTTCACAAAAAACAAAATGGGAAAACACCAAAAACACAAAACTATGCAAGAAGCTATGTCACAAGGTTCGAGTTCGTGTTTGAGTTCGACTAGGATAAAAATCGGTTCAAGTTCGACAACTTGAATAAATTTTGAAAAAAATTGGCATTATATTCGGCCGATGCATAAAATAATAATAAAAATATAAGATAAAATTAAAAAATGTAATTAAATTTTAAAACATTAAAAAAGAAATAGTATAATTATTTTTTAAAAACTTGAAATTTTTATTGTATTAAATAGATTATTAATAATTTGAAAATAATAATTAAAAAATCAAATCATAATACTTTCTAAATTCTTAAAAATAAAAAATATATAATACAACTAACAATAAAAACATATATAAAAAAGTTAAAAAACATATATAAATAACATCTAACTTAAATCAATTAATATTTTCTATTAGTTCAACATGCAATCGACTTTATATAGTTTTATTTAATAAACATAAAATAAAAAACCTAACCTAAAACCTAAAATTCAATATAATAAAAAAATATAAGACACAAAGCTAAAACGAAAAGCAAAGAATGAGAAAATTATTCTCGACCCTTCCGTGACGGGCTTCACGTAAGTGACAAGGCTTCACGCAAGTGATGAGCTTCACACAAGCTTTGAGTGCTTCGAGTAGGGTAAAGGACACGGGCTTTGAGGGCTTCACGCAGGTTAAAGGATGCTTGTTACCACCGCCAACACTCCAGCGACCCAGACAAAAACCCTATAAAAAGGACTGCAAACTTGACGAATTTTGGTGAATTTTTGTAACTATACAAAATTCAACAAATTTCAAATTTTTTCGAAAAAATCAGCGAACCTTGTGACATAGGCCGAAGTCATAAATAAAGCCCATGATTCATTCCTAGTTAAAACCCTACTAGTATATGGGAATATTGACATGTAAGATCACAACAGGTTAAACCTGGAGCACAATTTACCTCAAACGGGGTTCAAAATAATTAAATACAAATTTCCCGTAGGTAAACCCCAGTGACAGAATATAACGATTTTGGGCATCTAGGTATTTGTCAAAATTGGCTTATATGGCTCCTTGGGAATATCTTGACACAACACAAACACTTTTTGGCAAGAAAAACACAAAACAACCCATTATTTTAAAAGTACAAAAAATTTTACATAGGGTAGTCTCATATTTCAGGGAGAAATCTGGGGACACCAAAAGGTTTCTAATCTTCCTGTAATTGGTGACAATGATTTGAATCAGTATTCAATGGTTAGACTTTATCATTCTATTGATTTGAAATATTTGGGCGTTGATAGGAAAATTGGTTCTTGGTGACAGTTATTCGAGATTTATTCAACCTATGCGAAATCACCAATGGAAAAGATAATAAAGCTGTATTTGCAAGTAACATCATGTAAGTGGCATTTCATTATGCAATTTGCATCATATATATGCAATTTTGAACTGATCCGACAATCTGGTCAATGGAACAGGTATGTAGTAGGACAATACCTGAGGTTTTTAAGAGCCCACTGGAAGTTTTTGAAAACTGTTGTTAATATGCTTTTTGAATTCATGCATGAGACTCATCCCGGAGTACAGGTGAGCAAACATGTCTTCCAAACTGAACTAAATTTCTTGTGAATTATCAAATTTTATTTTGTGAATTATACATTTCTTGGAGCACATAATTTGCATAGAAAATTGAGGTATCAGGGAAGGGATTTGCAGTAATATAGAATCACTGAACATTATAGAATCTTTGAACCATCTAAAAAAGTAATACATTTATTGGAGTGCAGGACATCTATCTGCCTGTATTGTCTAGACAAGCAACACACAAAAGTATTAAGAATATATACATTAATGAGGTGCAACTATGCGAATGAGCATCTGCGATTAGAGAAATTAAGTGCGGGTAGTATTGCTAATCTTTGACATATAGAGTCTACCAATTCTTGAACTGGTTGGGTAAATCAAGTACATAAAGAAATATGTAGGAAATGGCTAAGCCAAAATTTTGATGACCACACTTCAAGAATAGTGTGATCTCTCTAGTCTAACTTATTGTCTTCATGTTCACTCTTTTGAAGATCAGCGTTTTTTCACATGTGTGCAATATGATATATTTTCAACTAGGAAACTAGTTTTCAATGATATAGCTAGTAAGAGATGATTTTTTTATGTTCGGATGTATGAAATATTTGTACTCTTGGGTTTGAGTATTGGAGGTGTAGATATTAAGTCACCAAATAATTAGATCACAATCTCCTTACGTATATGCATTCCCTTTTAGACATTTTTGCTAAAGTTATTCAAGCTCTCAGTTGTGTAGTTTAATATAGAATTTTCTCATCTTGGCCTAAAAGGCTCGTGGCCAAGTTATACTTAGACGTGACTATACTCTTTGTTATGTGAGCTTGTATTATTAGAATAGCTTCAAGTATAAGTACAATGTTCTTATGTATTGTCTTTTCAAGTTACCCGTCACATTATGCAAAGGCTCAACATAGGAATGCATTTTTATTAAAGATGGCCTTTCTTATGAAAGGTTGATGGTTTCTTGTTACATGTTTAATTCAACCTCAGTATTTTAATGAGATGTTTATCGGTTATAAATTTTCAAGTGAGGTTGATAAACACAACAAGCCATTATAATTTTTGTTTTGATGTAGACTACGAGATGAGTTCTTGGTGCTATTGATAGTAGAGAATTATATCAAAGTTGAGACAATCAAAGCGAACAACATGAAATGACGTCTTCTGCAAAAGAGACAGTTGCTCAAAATAAAAGTTTAGAAAAGAACCTCAAAGTAGCACCAGGGAAGCAGATGGATTGCTTAAAGCTGGTGGTGGAGAGGTGTTCATATTGTATGCGAAGGGACAATGACATTTAGGAACCCTTTTGCATTTTATCATTATATTTAAAGGGTTAATGGAATTTCGACACCCTTTTGTATTTTATCGTATTTGATATTAATAAAATGTTTGTGGACCCATTTGTTGGGCACAAGATTCAAATCAAATTGTTTTTAATTTAAATTATTAATTACTAGCCTATTTTGATAGCCATCGATTGCACTATATGATATTTGGTTATTATTTATTTTGAAATTTAGATTTTTCATTCTTTAAATTCATATCGTCTCTAGAGAGACAATAAAAATTGAAATTAGTATAGTCTCTAGAGAGACAAAAAACTAGTATTCAGTATTGTCTCTAGGGAGACAATAATGATAGTCTTTAGAGAGACAACAATGATATTGTCTCTCAAGAGATAATATGTGTATCAATCTATAGTCTCTTGTGAGACAAAATTAGAGACACCCGCTTTGAGACAATAATAGAGGATATATACAACTTTTTTATTGTCTCTATTTGAGACAATTTGATCT
The DNA here is from genome assembly GCA_018340775.1 of Taxus wallichiana var. yunnanensis. Lineage (NCBI taxonomy): Eukaryota > Viridiplantae > Streptophyta > Pinopsida > Cupressales > Taxaceae > Taxus > Taxus wallichiana. The sequence continues at coordinate 359,876,867 of CM031244.1, forward strand.
AGTATTGTCTCTATTATTGTTTCAAAACACCCCCTCTTGTAGTAGTGAGTTATGACCACAATTTGAATTTTTATGCTTAATATATTTTCGTAATTGTTCACAAGTGTGGATGTAATGCCCCGTTCATCGTTGCTCCTTTGCTTCTGCGACGACCGTGCTTCTTAGAGTTGAACGTTGTTGCATTTCCTTTGAAACGTTAGTGTTTCACCTTGTCGAGTTTAACTGTTGGTTGCTAGTAATAATGATAATAATAATAATGACATTATGATTGTATTATCGATCAACGATTGTATTTTGTTATTATTTTCTTTATGTCGATTGTTATCGACATCATCCTTTGATATCTTTAAAACTATCCTTTTAAATTGGTTGTCGCTCCCGCTGATTGAGCCTCGTTGCGCAAACGAGGAAGAGCATGATTGTGGTGGTGCCTTTGAAGGTGGGGACTATTTTTTTTAATGTTGATGGACCCTTGTTAATTTCTAAAATCAATGTTTTATATACCAGCCTTGTTTCTCCTGGCAAGCGGCCTGTCCCCAAAGCGTGGGCTCCAAAAATAAAATAAAAGGAAATGTATTATCCATTGTGGAGGTGATTAATCTTTTCATTGGAAAAACCCGCAAAAATATTTTAACCTCTACCATTGAATTAGTAGGTCGTGGTGAGGACTGTGCAGTTTTTAAATCTTTTAATTTGCTTGCACCTACCCTCCACTGCCACCTTGGCCGACCAGGTCCATTCGCAGGTCTTGAATTGCAAGTGGATGACTTTAGTCTCCTCCCAACCACCCAACCTGCAGACTGTAATGGCCATCATGTTTCTACCTTGCGTGAGGGAGATGGGAGTCGGTGGAGGCCTGTTTTTCTTCACCTGGATCTCCTTTTGATTCTCTTATTCAATGCATATGGGCGCAGTCTGGTTTGACATGATGGAACTAGAGCAGCTAAGGCTATAATTTCAGGCATTCTGCCCTTAATGTTCTCCACTCTTTGAAGGCCCTGCTTGATAAAAATCAGCATTTGATGAGGGAATCCTGTAGGTTTCGATGCTTCTATTACTTTGTGTTCTTTATGTGCTGTGAAAACGGACAAAGGAGTATTGTTGTTAGCACAAGTATAGAGGCATGGAGATTGGTGTTTACAGGAAGGTTTCGGTTGCTAGATCAGTGGTGTGACTTTGTACAGAAAAATCAACGACATAGTATCTCTGAGGATACATGGAGAGGACTGCTGGATTTCAGTCGATCTGTACCTGAAAATCTTGAAGGCTATGATATAGAAGTAGGTTCTGGCCTCTACTCATTGACGAGTTTGTCAATCATATGTACAGGAAGTCGGGTCAAAATAACAATAGCAATGTGTTTCCTGGGTTGAAGTTATCTGTTGGTAACAAGAGAAGGTCATCTACTGGAACAGAGACAAAAATTCAAACTGTAAATTGTATCAGTGAGAAGCCTGAAGAGATCCCCGATCCACTACATTCAAAGCGAGTGTGCTTGTGGAAGGGACATATCTGGAATGGTGGTTATGTGCTTAGTGGTCTCCATTAATTCTTTATGTATAATAATATCTTTTTGCAAGAGTCCTAACACCCTTGAATCAGCGCACAAGCTTACAGTCTATTCTTCTGTGGGTTTATTGGGTTAAAGAGAGGATTCGACCATGTTTAACTCTCCCTTCAAGAGAGCATGGGATCGAAATTAGGGAAGGAAATTCTGTCCAAGAACAGGCTCTTCTTCTCCCTCTGTCACTTCATTTTCCCCACACTTTGTGAATGCAGACACCCCATGGCATGTCACGGCTCCTCCTCATCGGATGGACGACACCGTTGCAGTCGAGTATGGAAGAAATGTAGCGGCGAGGCATGTCATAAGTATAGTAGAAGTTTTTCTTTGAGTGCTTCCAAGAAAGCAGGAGTTGTCCAACTATGTTGTTATCTATTCAGTATCAGATGCATCCTTAAATTCGGGTTTCTCCTTTAAGGTATTTTTATCAAAATCGACTACGTGACAGTGAGAGTGTTACCAGGAGACCTAATGAAATTTATTTGCAAAGATTCTCTATTGAGACCTTACTTGTTTTAGGATGTAACTCATGGAAGAGAATCTCATAGGCGTGGATCTATTTCATATCAGAATATTCATGAAACACATTTTCTTTACATTTATGAGCTTCTTTGGAAAACGTGGCATTTGTTTAGAACCGGCTCTTGTGTGTTTTTTTCTGGGAAATCCTCCTCTTCTTACCCTGCGCGCATGGATGGATGTCCACACCTATTCTAGTCTGTCTTTTGACTTGGTTGCATGGGCAGAGAGGCCATAGAAATCCTTTCTGTCAGGGTGTTTTTCTTGCACTGCTGGCCCTTGGAAGAAGGGAAGTATGTTTGGGTGCTGTTCTACTTCCCTCTGCTCAGTTTTGTTCCTGTTTCCTGCAACAAACCCTCTTCCTTTCATTATCTTCTCCTCTGTGACTTGGGCAATGGATGCCTCGTCTCCTCCAACATTCCAGCTTCCTTGGCTTCCTCTGATCCGGCATGTTTTGTTGGGTGTGGGATTTCGGGAGGCGTCCAAAGTAAGTGGGAAGAGGCGGGAGGGCGCCCAAAGCAATGGAAGAGACAGGAGGATGATGTTGAACGGAGAAAAAGGAAAGATATTTCTACACTCTTCTACTTTGTATACTATATTTAAAATTATTGTGAAATCGAACCACTTTTTCCTTGCATTGATTTGTCAGTTGGATGTCATGATGGGAGATTTCCCCTTTCTGCTTGTTTCTTCTTGTTTTAGATTTTATCATTGTCAGTATGTTGGTCGAAAGGATGCATGTGCCCTCTCCTCTGGGTGTTATGTTTCTCTTGCTCGAGTGATAGACCTTCATCTGTTTGTTTATGTATTTATTCTTCTCTGCGATTGAGTTGCAAGTTATTATGTTGATCAAACTAGTATTTTCGATATCATGGAAGTAAGTTTACGATAACTATGAAGCTCCTCCCTAGCACCCAAGTTTGTCTTTTGACATTTTTTTGTTAGCTCCTTCTCAAGTCCCTTTGATAACCTTTTGGCATCGAGAAAGAAAGGTTGTAGGAGTAGTGTGATCAATGCTTGGGCTAGCCAGCTTGAGTTTCGGTACTAAAACTTTTAGAATGAAAAGGTTTGTGTGCAATGTGTTTTCGTCTCACGTGTTTAGACTCTTATATTATCTTTCATCTTGTTTCTAGGCTTTTAAGGCCATCCTCAAGAAGTACCTTGACCATCCCTATCAACCTCAACCATAACTAGCTTTTCGGATCAACTAAGCTTGAGGTTTCATTGTGCGAATCCAGTACCTTGTTGACACTAGAATAGTTTTGGTCTAATCCCCCTCTTTGAATTATTTTTGATGGTGCTCTTCTATTTTTCCTAACTTGCATTATTTCTCCTTTGTAATGTTAACGCTATTAATTAATATTGGTCGGTTTTTATGCACGTAATTACCTTAATATTTTGTGATGGAAATTTCCTTAAATGTGATTAATATTCGGGAAAAACTCATCCTTCATTTGATAGTCTTATGGATTGAGTGGAAGGTTTTGTTTTGATAATGTCACTTAGAAATTATGTTTATATCTATGTGTGACGGTTGACTGTGTTACCAAGGGTTTCCTTAAAATATTGTTGTTTTGGGAAATAGGTAATTTATTTTAAATTAACCAAACATTAGAATTGTTGTGGAGGTTTGCAAATCTTTAGTGTTATAAAATTTTTGATGACATTATTGTATACTCTTGTTTGATGGAACTCCCTTCTTCTCTCGCATGTTTGCTACTAGCTTGCTTTGTAAGACATTGGCCCTTCTTGAATGATTGGAAAATCTCTTGGAGTTAATGGTCAAAACTAGTATACTTTGCCTTCACTTCGAAACTTATGTTGTGTGTATACTCTATTTGATTTCCGGTTTGAAACTCAATTATACATGGCTTTTTGTGTTAATTTTTGAAACCCGTGGTTTCCCTTTCTTGGGCCGATCAACTCTTGTTATTTTAGCCTATGCGTTTGGTACCTTTGATAAATTTCTAGATGGTTGGTCTATATATCATATCTCAATCTTGTAATTATTATTTAATTACTTACTTGATGGGAATTCTATTTTTGCTAGATTGTTTATTTCTCCTTATAGGGCAAGGGCCATTCTCATACGATTGCTTTATACTTTCATTGTTTTTACTCCTAAGCTGAAGTACAAGGTCTTCTCCTTCTTTGATTGGTATGATGGAGACTTTATTATAACTTGATTTCTTGATAGTGTTTAGAGGTTTGACCCAATTCTTGTAATAAAGTGCTTCCTTTTTTGGTATTTTTAGATAATAGTTATGGCGGTTTTGTGTAGCCTTATCTTGATCGAGTTCTCGAACCGACTCTTGTGGAAAATTTGTTGCGCAGATGGATTTTCGAGTAGATGAGGATAGACTTGTAGATTTTTACATCAACCTTAGTTGAGAAGTTCTTTTGCATTAATCCTTTTTATATTGTTCAACTATTGATAACATCTAGTGGAAAATTTAGAAGAGGATCAATGTCTTAGTGTATTGTATCGTGGATTATGTCGTCTTAACTTTGGAACCTTGAATTGTCTGTCTATCTTGGAAAATATAAGAAAGTTGGATTACCACTTGTTGAGTGACCTTAATGGATTATCGGTATTCTAAGAGTTGATGTAACCTTTTTCACTTTCGTAAATGAGTATTTTTAAACTTTACCCCTATGATTAAATGTTGAGTTAAATCTTTCTAATACTTAGTAATTGTGAGTTATAAGTAAAATAAAATGGGTTGTTCAATACTTATAGAAGTTAAACTAAAATTTATATTGCAAATAAATTGGTGTAGAGGTGACCAACTTGAGAGCATGTAATTCCATAAGTGATCAAAGATGAAACTATCCTTTGTTAAGTAACATTATATAACTTGATATCCCTAGCTTCACTAGTGAACACTATCCCTTTCATGGTGAAATTCTTAAAAGAACTTAAAGGAAATCTGTGGTTAGTTTTGGAAGATAATAAGATTTAATAAGCAAGAGATAACACTTTAGAAACCGCACAATCTATCTCTCAGCCATTAGAAGGTAAATTGTTTTATTTTTATAAAACTCATTTAGTAAAGCCTAAGTAAAATCTTTAATAATTCTGGTTAAGTTCTCAAGTTTCAATTAAATCTTGGTAATAACAAATGAGGTCTTGAAGATTATTTCAACTCAAATTTCTCCCTCTATCCTTTTTCAAAGGTGCCTTGTCTTTCTTCTCTTAAGTCTGTGGAAACGCAAACCCATGTTGTCATATGGGCATGAACAAGTTCTAGTAGCGTAAGTGTAAATAGATGGCCTTGTGGAATTAAAATTACCCCTTTCTCCAAATAAATGAATTAAGCAAATAAATGTCATAATAGAGAAGATTTAAAGATGATTACTCAGTGTAAAAAAAAAAAAGAATAAACTTAGCTTGGTAAGATGAATTGTATGAATCATATCTTGAGCCTCCTTGAAAACGTAAGCTAAGAATTGCAAGATGTCTTTTTAAGATAAATAACCCTCAAGAATATCTCATTGTGGTTGGCCCTAAGCGTAAGTGTGTTATGTGGTTGGACTTCCATGGTGTCATGTCTAAAAGAAAAGTAATTTGCCCTTGATAGGGTGTGAACGTTTCCGTCTTTGCCTTTATGGCCATCCTTGTATCAAGTTGTTCATAGAGTTAGTTGTATCCTTGGTGACGACATGTTGCATCATGTTATGTGTCAAGCAAGTCAAAAAAAAAAAAAAAATCTGTCTTTTCTTGTGTTGTTCGTGTGTGTGAGATTTTTGGGTAGTTACACTTGGTATCGAGCATAGGTTCATGCTCTCGAACCTATGGGCTAGATTGGTGGTGGTGGTGGTGTTACATGATCTTGTTTAATGGAGATGATGGTACTACATGATGATGATGATGTTGCATGATGGTGGTTTATATTAGAAGAGTAATGTGCTTTAAGCGTGATGTGATCCATGTCGTAATTATGATATTGTGAACGCACATGATGTGTATGTCACTTTGTGCGTGTTTGTGATCATGTTGATATGTTGGGGATGAGAGTATTCTCTCTCCTTCTTGTGGATTCTATGAAGAGTTCACATGTGAATTATTGTTTGTGATGTGTGAAAAGAATTATAATGTGGATGACGTAGTGTTGGAGCATTGTGGCATATTGTGGTATGTAGGTGTATCAATGTGTTGTATGACTAGATTGATGTTAAAAGAAATGAGTTGTATCATGATGTTTTTACCATGTTTTGAAGAAATGTGTGTACCACCTTGTTATGTAGAAATGGATGTTATGTTAAGATGTACTATGTTCATCATATGTATGATTTGTGCAAATATGTAATGCTTCATGTTGTGATTTAGGGTCATACGGTGAGTGTATGAACCCTATCGTATGGTGATTGCACTTTGGGTGTAGAATGTGGTAAAGTGATGTGTTACACCCGGTGAATGTATGTTTGTGATCTACCTTGTATATGTACCACCATTGTGTTAGTGATGTAGTTACTTGTTACGTTGTGAACCTTACGCTAACCGACCCTGAGGGAAACCGGTAGAAATGTATGTTCAGAGTGAGGAATGGTGTACCATGGGTCAATAACTTGAGCCGAAACTTAGTTTAGTAGATAACATGTGATTCTTTCCTCTCTCCCTATGTGGCTGTATGTACACAACCTAAGTGCAACTATGACTATGTTTAGCCTTGTCGAAGTGGTGGCGGGATGATTCAGATAGAGGTGATGACAGTTGTATTATTGATATGTATTTTACGAGTGAGGCTCGATGTTCCGAGTGCTTAGAACTCGTTGAGTACCCCTTTGGTGGCTAGATAAGGCCACACAGTTATCGTAATGTGACATTATTATAAGTTGATTTTATTCGTAAATTGAGCTTTTTACTTTAATTTGTAAGGACCAACATCTTTTCTTGATTGCCATGCTTTACAATTTTGGGCATTTCCTTGGTTTATGGCACTAACATGTGGATTTTGATACTAACTGTGGCTATTTGGCCATTTATTTTGCTTGATTTTGGGTCTTCTTTTAAATTTGGAATTTTTACCACCTTGCCCAAGGCTTGTACTTTGCCACTTGGCACTTAGATTGGATTGTTGTGCTGGTTCTATTGTCATGATGTGTGGAATAGGGTCATGGGATGCACCATGGAATGGTTGGACCTATGGACCCACTTCGTTTTATGGGGGTACGCCCCAAGGAGTTATAGATAACTAGCGGGTTGTTGAACCACGCGTTATTATGTCACTTGGGTTAGGAGTGTTCGAACTCTATGTGTCTCGGGCCATAGGGTCAACTGGCCTCCTTGAGGAAGGCATAAGAGACTTGAGGGAGGCATAAGAGTTTGAGGGAGGCATATGATATTTGTGTGTATGGTTGATGTTTCGGGATATATGTTGAGTTATTGTGATGTTTTGGTAGTGGTCTTTTGATGTATGTGTTACTCATGTCAGATGGATATGTGTTGTGATGTTGTGGTTATGTCATTGATGCCCTTGTGGACCCTATGTACATGTAGTTTTTATGAGTCATGGAAAATCCTCATACATGGAATTGAGGAAATGTCTGGTGGATTGTAGTACTCTTTTGTTTGAGTATTTGGTATGTTAGTCATAGATGTGTGATGAGTACTATGTTATGTGGACTGTGCCTATTCTATTCCGTATTTGAGTAACATTTTGTGGTGTAATACAATCTTGAAGTATATACTTGTGTGCTTGTGAATCTGTAGTGTCTTTTTGAACCTGTTAGGGTGTTGTGTTAGCAGTTCATGTTGGGCACCCACAATAAGGAATAAACCAAAACTCTTCAATGATGAAATTTTAAAAGAAATTAAACTAGGAATAATGCTAATGGAAAGGAACTAATGAAATAATAAATAAGAGGGAACTGCCAATCTTCACAGAACCTTGAAAGTTAAAATTTCTACCAAATGTTCCTAAGGCTACCCTGTGGCCGTGCTTTAATCGACTAAAATTTTAAACCATAGGGTGTGTTTTCTTCTTTATCTATTCCTTGTTGCGTACCATTTCCTCTCCTCTGTGTAATGTCGCATCGAGGATGATGCTTTCTTAAGGGGAGGAGAATGTAATGCCCCGTTCATCGTTTCTCCTTTGCTTCTACGACGACCGTGCTTCTTAGAGTTGAACGTTGTTGCATTTCCTTTGAAACGTTAGTGTTTCACCTTGTCGAGTTTAACTGTTGGTTGCTAGTAATAATGATAATAATAATAATGACATTATGATTGTATTATCGATCAACGATTGTATTTTGTTATTATTTTCTTTATGTCGATTGTTATCGACATCATCCTTTGATATCTTTAAACTATCCTTTTAAATTGGTTGTCGCTCCCGCTGATCGAGCCTCGTTGCGCAAACGAGGAAGAGCATGATTGTGGTGGTGCCTTTGAAGGTGGGGACTATTTTTTTTAATGTTGATGGACCCTTGTTAATTTCTAAAATCAATGTTTTATATACCACCTTGTTTCTCTGTGCAAGCGGCTGTCCCCAAAGCGTGGGCTCAAAAAATAACATAAAAGGAAATGTATTATCCATTGTGGAGGTGATTAATCTTTTCATTGGAAAAACACCGCAAAGTATGTTAACCTCTACCATTGAATTAATAGGTCGTGGTGAGGATGTGCAGTTTTAAATCTATTAATTTGCTTGCACCTACCCTCCATCGCCACCTTGGCCGACCTGAGTCCATTCGCAGTCTTGAATTGCAAGTGGATGACTTTAGTCTCCTCTCAACCACCCAAACCCGCAGATGTAATGGCCGTCATGTCTCTACCTTGTGTGAGGGAGATGGGAGTCGGTGGAGGCCTATTTTTCTTCACCTGGATCTCCTTTTGATTCTGTTATTCAATGCGTATGGGCGCGCAGTTTGGTTTGACATGATGGAACTAGAGCAACTAAGGCTATAATTTTAGGCATTACGCCCTTAATTTTCTCCACTATTTGAAGGCCGTGCTTGATAAAAATCAGCATTAGATGAGGGAATCCCTGTAGGTTTCAATGCTTCTATTACTTTGTGTTCTTTATGTCTTTGTGAAAATGGAAAAAGGAGTATTGTTGTTAGCAGGTATAGAGACATGGAGATTGGTGTTTACAGGAAGGTTTCGGTTGCTAGATCAGTGGTGTGACTTTGTATAGAAAAATCAACGACATAGTATCTCTAAGGATACATGGAGAGGACTGCTTGATTTCGATCGATCATGCACTGAAAATCTTGAAGGCTATGATATAGAAGCAGGTGCCTGGCCTCTACTCATTGACGAGTTTTTCAATCATATGTACAGGAAGTCGGGTCAAAATAACAATAGCAATGTGTTGCCTGGGTTGAAGTTATCTGTTGGTAACAAGAGAAGGTCGTCTACTGGAACAGAGACAGAAATTCAAACTGTAAATTGTATCAGTGAGAAGCCTGAAGAGATCCCCGATCCACTACGTTCAAAGCGAGTGTGCTTGTGGAAGGGACATATCTGGAATGGTGGTTCTGTGCTTAGTGGTCTCCATTAATTCTTTATGTATAATAATATCTTTTTGCAAGAGTCCTAACACCCTTGAATCAGCGCACAAGCTTACAAAGTCTGTTCTTTTCTGCGGGTTAATTGGGTTAAAGAGAGGATTCGACTGTTTAACTCTCCCTTCAGAGCACATGGGATTGAAATGCGAGAAGGACGTTCTCTGTTCTAGTCACAGGCTCTTCTTCCCCCTCTGTCGCTTTGTTTTCCCTGTGCTTTGTGAATGCAGACACCCCATGGCATGTCACGGCTCCTCCTCATCGGATGGATGACACCGCAATCGAGTATGGAAGAAATGCGGTGGCAGGCATGTTTCAGTATAGTAGAAGCCTTTGTGAGCGCTTTCAGCAAGCAAGTTGTCCAACTATGTTGTTATCTGTTCTGTATCAGATGCATCCTCAAATTCAGGTTTCTCCTTCAAGGTATTTTTATCAAAATTGACTATGTGACAGTGAGAGTGTTACCAGGAGACCTGATGAAATTTATTTGCAAAGATACTCTATTGAGACCTTACTTGTTTTACGATGTAACTCATGGAAGAGAATCTCATAGGCGTGGATCTGTTTCATATCAAAATATTCATGAAACACATTTTGCTTTACATTTATGAACTTGCTGGAAAACGTGGCAGTTGTTTAGATCCGGCTCTTGTTGGTTTTTTTTGTTGGAAATCCTCCTCTTCTTACCCTGCGCGCGTGGATGGATGTCCGCACCTATTCCAGTCTGTCTTTTGACCTGGTTGCATGGGCAGAGAGGCCATAGAAATCCTTTCTGTCAGGGCATTTTTCTTGCACTGCTGGCCCTTGGAAGGAGGGAAGTATGTTTGGGTGTTGTTCTACTTCCCTCTGCTCAGTTTTGTTCCTGTTTCCTGCAACAAACCCTCTTCCTTTCATTATCTTCTCCTCTGTGACTTGGGTGATGGATGCCTCTTCTCCTCCCACGTTCCAGCTTCCACTGGCTTCCTCTACAGTCTGGCATGTTTTGTTGGGTGTGGGATTTCGGGAGGGCATCCAAAGTAATGGAAGAGGTAGGAGGGTGTCCAAAGCAATGGAAGAGACATGAGGACGATGTTGAATCTGGAGAAAAAGGAAAGATATTTCTACACTTTTCTACTGTTACTATATTTAAAATTATTGTGAAATCGAACCACTTTTTCCTTGCATTGATTTGTCAGTTGGATGTCATGATGGGAGATTTCCCCTTTCTGCTTGTTTCTTCTTGTTTTAGCTTTTATCGTTGTCACTATGTTGGTTGAAAGGATGTGTGTGCCCTCTCCTCTAGGTGTTATGTGTAGCGCCGCAAAAGCGAATGAGCGCGACAATGAAGAACTTGCTTTCACAAACATACAACCCGAAAATGCGACTAAATTTTTTTTTTTGTAAGAGGATCAAGATTTAAGAGAACCAGTTTAGAATTGCAATACATTTAAATCGGGTCACTTTGCTAGTGTGTCAAGGGCAGGATGATGAAAATAGAGTCTAGTTATGTCGCAAAGAGCCTCCCTAATGTTCTTCTCGGCACTAGCATTGTCGTGGCCAAAGCTTGCGTCATGAGCCGATTTTTATCCGAGGAGTCAATAAATCTTGGCACTAAATAAATGTTAAGAGCATGCATCGGTGAATAATTATTCTCATGACAAGATCGTAATTCTATAAATGAACATTAAGAAGTGGGGGTTATTAAGTACTCATCTTTATCTATTCATTTTAATTTAGTATAAAGGGGATGAATTTGAATTTCAAAATTTAAAATGATATATATATATATATATATATATATATATATATATATATATATATATATATATATAATCAAAAGTTACATAAAGTAATTCTATACACTTAAACATCAATTTGAAATTTGAACAAAGGGCAAGATTTTTGTCGATGGGAAGCATTCAAGTTTAAGTTTGAAAACAAGGTTGAGGTGGGTGGCTTTAGTAGCCACCGCCAATACATCTACTCACTATCTTGCGTGCGAGCTACAAAACACGGCCGCATACTTTTTCCCCATTTATTTCACTAAAATTAAGCAAGTCTAACACTCTACACGGTCATGGCCGGCGGTTTTGATCTCGTCTGAGTCACGTGGAAAATTATATGGTGGTTAAAGGTGAAGCTACATGCCAGTGTAGCAGGTGTGAGATCTGATTTAATCGCCCCCGGCCGCGTGAGAAAAAGGGAGGGTGTAGAAGACACTCTGGCGAGGGGGGTGGGTTACCTCCACTTTGTGATTGGCGTTTGTGAAGGTGAGATCTTGGCGGGGATCCACGGCATTGGCTGCGGCGATGAATCGACCAGGCAACAGTCATGGCCACAGTGGAAATGACAGCTCCTTTGAGCGCTTCCAACAAGTAGGTTACCAACTATGTTGTTATCTATTCAGTATTGAATGCATCTCCAAAAACGGGACTCACCTTCAAGAACTTTTTAACAAAATCGATCAAGGGACAGAGAGAGAATTACCAGAAGACCTGGTGAAATTCATTACATAGATCCTCTATTGAGATCTTACAGAGGTTACGGTAAAGGGCGTGGAAGAGAGACTCACAGAGGTGGATCTGTTTATATCAGAATATTTATGAAGCATAATTTTTTTGCATTTATATGAGCATTTCCGCGTGAATTTTTTTATTACAGTCTGCTTGCAAATTAGTGCGAACATTTCAGTGTGGAGGTGGGTCTGTTTCACATCAGAATGTTCATGAAGCACAGGTTGCCTTGCAATTATGTGATCATTCATAGACCTTGGGAGGCGCATACACTACTTGTACATACGTATGTTCTATTTCATATATCATTAATAAAATTTCATGACTGCGATTCATGTTAATACACTTTGTTAATACAAATAAATATTAATGGTATATTGTTATAATTAGAACTTAAAAATAGTAAATACATTAGTTGTAATATTACTTAGATATGAATTATATTGAAAATATTAGTTTCCTTATTATGTATTAAGGAGGATTGGGTAATAAACTTAATAAGTTTAAAGTCTTTGCATTAAAATTTCCTTCTACACAATTCAATAAACATTGCATGGGATTTCAAATAGGTTGATTTCATTTCCTTTAATAATTTGTAAATGGATTTTCAATAATTTCTTAAATGGGGAAGAACATAATGAAGCTAGAACTAAAATTACTTCATTGGCATATTGAAAGCTATCTAAAAACTTAAGTCTTTCCATCAACAATGTAAGAAGAGAAAATACACTAACATTCCACTTTTTCAATACATCTCTTTTAAGCAACAAAATGGAATTTAATGTATATATTTTTTTAAGGTAAATTTCCCAACATCCCTCAAGAGGGTTTCAAAAATATTTCCATTAAGTTTTAAAGCAAGAACTACTAACATTTCAACAAGATCAACATACTCATATGAGGTTCCAAGCCAAGCAAAGGAGAATAAATAAATTGTCTTTCCTTCAACTCTTGTTACAACATTTTCCACTTAATGTGGGAACAAAATTTACAATGATGGAAGCTAAAATACAAAGCAATATTACATTTTTCTTCCACTCAAGGTGGGTAAAATACAAGGTGGTTTCACATTATCATCAACAAGGTTCCAATGCTCCAAATATCAACAAGGTGGCTCCTCCATAGTTTTCTTGATTCACAACAAAATAAGGGAGAGGCAACGCTCTCCTCCTAACCAAGATACCCAATGGAGAAGAGAACCCATCCTCTCCATTGGCCCCTGAGCCCCAACCACATTATAATGGGAGAAAATCCAGCTCATGGCAACTACTAGTGTCCACATAACTCAACATAAAATTTCACATTCATTCCATAATCCTTCAAAACAAAATCAACAACACAACAAGAGAGGGAAAACAATCACAACAACAAGTCACAAGGCTTATCAAAAAGCCATAAGAGTAAGACCTATGGGAGGCCACTTATGCCTCCCAATGGGAATGGGTGCCACCTAAAAGCCTCCAATTCAAAACACAATACCCCAAACAACTCTTATGCCTCCCTCAAGTACCCCTTATCCCTACATCCACTCTTATGCCTCCCTCAACTCTTATGGCTCCCTCAAAGTAAAAACACGAAGAAAATGCAAGCATTTCTCTTACAAGGTGGGTACCCAACCCAAACTCCCTCCTCAATAAAATGATCTCTTATGCCTCCCTCAAATAAACTCCCCATAGTCTCCTCCCACTCCAAACTTAGGCATTCTACCCATTCCCAACAAGCATTTCAAACAACAACATTCAACACATCATAAATATACATTCACATAACAAAAAAGGAAACATAATGCATACAAAGGTGAAGCTCCTACCTTTCCATGGTAGAGATTGCTCCAAGTATGAAGTCTCAAAGCCCTCCAAAGGTCAAGCAAGCATCTACAAGCTCCAACAAAATTCCCACAAGTATCAACAAGCTCCAAAATTCCACAACTCCTTCAAAATCCTCTCCTCTCCAAAATACAAAACACTAAAAATGAAACTTCCAACCCCCAAAACAAACAAGAGGATCAAATAAATAGAGAAAAGAGAGGGAGGGATGATGTGGCTCCAAGTAGGATGCCACCTCCTTTTCCCTCCACTCCAAATTATTTGGTCAACATCAAATTCCCAATGCACCATTAATAAGTGGTTGAAAGAAAGGCAAGCACCTTACACACTCCAACTAAGCTCACTCCCCCCAAAGGACAAAATTAAATTTGAAAGAAAGTGCAATCAATATTTTACCCTTTTTATTCCTCCAAAACACCTAAAATGCCCTAAATTTGGCCTTCCAACCCATAGGTAGGGGTGGCATGGGGTTTTAAGAGGTGTGGGACAAGTTTGACTTGTCCCCAAGCTTTGAAATTTGGCCTCCAAGGCCAAATTCGAGTTTCCCATGTGGGGTAGAGTGTGCTACACTCAAAACTCAAACACACATCAATCCACACAAAATACAAAGTCAATCAAGCCTAATAAATGAACTCTCTTTGGTCATATCCCTTAATTATTTTAGGAAAAATTCAAATTAACTTAATTAAGCCACTACAACCCATGGCTAACAAAGGGGTAAACTCCAATCCAAAGAATATGAATAATAACACAAGTTAAATTTCACCTACTAAGAGCAACACATACTAACATAATAAAAGGGAAAAATTAAAACAAAACAACACATGACCCCTAGGTCACAATTTTCCCTTAACCAGATAATTCTAACACACACACAATTACTTGTTGCCATGGTGACCTTAGCTAGATTCTTCTCAAATTCTGATGTGGTTGGTCTCCACTCCCCAATATTGTTGTGAATATAATATACCTGCAGAACAGAAAATACCTCCTTCGGCCTGTTGGCCGCATTAAAACATTCATGCCAAATATACAATATAATCTAAAATAAACGACACATGATTTACTATCATCTATGCAAGTACGATATCACTAACACTTTCTAGCACATTTCTCTTCCACATTTTATTTATGTCAAAATGATCATCACATTAGTCTAATTATCAAGTTCTACTCAAAATGATTAAACATATCACATGTCATAATTAAAGATAAACAACCCTGTCAAAAGTATACAAATATCGTCATCAAATGTCCACCAGTAAACAATATGCATCATATAAAGATCAAATCAATAATCAGTCCAATGTCTATGATATCTACTAGTATGCTAAATCAAGAAGCCATAATAATCCATAAGTGAAGTAATCAGTCTCTAAAACAACAAAACAAATGGTGTCGAAGGGAAGTGGGCACTACATTATGTTTCTCTTACTTGAGTGATAGACCTTCATCTGTTTGTTTATGTATTTATTCTTCTCTGCGATTGAGTTGCAAGTTATTATGTTGATCAAACTAGTATTTTCGATATCATGGAAGTAAGTTTACGATAACTATGAAGCTCCTCCCTAGCACCCAAGTTTGTCTTTTGACGTTTTTTTTTAGCTCCTTCTCAAGTCCCTTTGATAACCTTTTGGCATCGAGAAAGAAAGGTTGTAGGAGTAGTGTGATCAATGCTTGGGCTAGCTTGACTTGAGTTTGGTATTAAAAATTTTAGAATGAAAAGGTTTTTGTGCAATGTGTTTTCTCTCTCGCATGTTTAGACTCTTATATTTTCTCTCAACTTGTTTCTAGGCTTTTAAGGGCATCCTCAAGAAGTACCTTGACCATCCCTATCAACTTGAACCATAACTAGCTTTTCGGATCAACTAAGCTCGAGGTTTCATTGTGCGAATCCGATTACCTCGTTGACACTAGAATAGTTTTGGTCTAATCCCCCTCTTTGAATTATTGTTGATGGTGCTCTTCTATTTTTCCTAACTTACATTATTTCTCCTTTGTAATGTTAACGCTATTAATTAATATTGGTCGGTTTTTATGCACGTAATTACCTTAATATTTTGTGATGGAAATTTCCTTAAATGTGATTAATCTTTGGGAAAAACTCATCTTTCATTTGATAGTCTTATGGATTCATAGCGGAAGGTTTTGTTTTGATAATGTCACTTAGAAATTATGTTTGTATCTATGTGTGATGGTTGACTGTGTTACCAAGGGTTGCCTTAAAATATTGTTGTTTTGGGAAATAGGTAATTTATTTTAAATTAACCAAACATTAGAATTGTTGTGGAGGTTTGCAAATCTTTAGTGTTATAAAATTTGTTGATGACATTATTGTATACTCTTGTTTGACGGAACTCCCTTCTTCTCTCGCGTGTTTGCTACTAGCCTGTAAGACATTGGCCCTTCTTGAATGATTGGAAAATCTTTGGAGTTAATGGTCAAAACTAGTATACTTTGCCTTTGCTTCGAAACTTATGTTGTGTGTATACTCTATTTGATTTCCGGTTTGAAACTCAATTATACATGGCTTTTTGTGTTAATTTTTGAAACCCGTGGTTCCCCTTTCTTGGGCCGATCAACTCTTGTTCTTTTAGAAATATATTATTTTAGCCTATGCGTTTGGTACCTTTGATAAATTTCTAGATGGTTGGTCTATATATCAAATCTCAATCTTGTAATTATTATTTAATTACTTACTTGATGGGAATTCTGTTTTTGCTAGATTGTTTATTTCTCCTTATAGGGCCAAGGGCCATTCTCATACGATTGCTATACTTTCATTGTTTTTACTCCTAACTGAAGTACAAGGTCTTCTCCTTCTTTGATTGGCATGATGGAGACTTTATTATAACTTGATGTGTTGATAGTCTTTAGAGGTTTGACCCAATTCTTGTAATAAAGTGCTTCCTTTTGTGGTATTGTTAGATAATAGTTATGGTGGTTTTGTGTAGCCTTATCTTGCTCAGTTCTCGCAAACTGACTCTTGTGGAAAATTTGTTGCAGATGGATTTTTGTGAGTAGATGAGGGATAGACTTGTAGATTTTTACATCAACCTCAGTTGAGAAGTTCTTTTGCATTAATCCTTTTTATACTGTTCAACTATTGATAACATCTAGTGGAAAATTTGGAAGAGGATCAATGTCTTAGTTTATTGTATCGTGGATTATGTCGTCTTAACTTTGGAACCTTGAATTGTCTGTCTATCTTGGAAAATATAAGAAAGTTGGATTACCGCTTGTTGAGTGACCTTAATGGATTATCGGTATTCTAAGAGTTGATGTAACCTTTTTCACTTTCGTAAATGAGTATTGTTAAACTTTACCCCTATGATTAAATGTTGAGTTAAATATTTTTAAGACTTAGTAATTGTGAGTTATAAGTAAAATAAAATGGGTTGTTCAATACTTATAGAAGTTAAACTAAAATTTATATTGCAAATAAATTGGTGTAGAGGTGACCAACTTGAGAGCATGTAATTCCATAAGTGATCAAAGATGAAACTATCCTTTGTTAAGTAACATTATATAACTTGATATCCCTAGCTTCACTAGTGAACACTATCCCTTTCATGGTGAAATTCTTAAACGAACTTAAAGGAAATCTGTGGTTAGTTCTGGAAGATAATAAGATTTAATAAGCGAGGGGATAACACTTTAGAAACCGCACAATCTATCTCTCACCATTAGAAGGTAAATTGTTTTATTTTTATAAAACTCATTTAGTAAAGCCTAAGTAAAATCTTTAATAATTTTGGTTAAGTTCTCAAGTTTCAATTAAATCTTGGTAATAACAAATGAGGTCTTGAAGATGATTTCAACTCAACTTTCTCCCTCTATCCTTTTCAAAGGTGCCTTATCTTTCTTCTCTTAAGTCTATGGAAACGCAAACCCATGTTGTCATATGGGCATGAACAAGTTCTAGTAGCATAAGTGTAAATAGATGGCCTTGTGGAATTAAAATTACCCCTTTCTCCAAATAAACGAATTAAGCAAATAAATGTCATAATAGAGAAGATTTAAAGATGATTTTACTCAAAGTGTAAAAAAAAAAAAGAATAAACTTAGCTTGGTAAGATGAATTGTATGAATCATATCTTGAGCCTCCTTGAAAACGTAAGCTAAGAATTGCAAGATGTCTTTTAAGATAAATAACCCTCAAGAATATCTCATTGTGGTTGGCCCTAAATGTAAGTGTGTTCGTGGTTGGACTTCCATGTTGTCATGTTTAAAAGAAAAGTAATTTGTCCTTGATAGGTGTGAATGTTTTTCGTTTGCCTTTATGGCCATCCTTTTATCGAGTTGTTCACAGAGTTAGTTGTATCCTTGGTGATGATATGTTGCGTCATGTTATGTGTAGAAAGCAAGTCAAAAAAAAAATATTATGTCTTTTCTTTGTGTTGTTCGTGTGTGTTAGATTTTGGGTAGTTACGGTGGAAGGGAATAATTTTTTTTATTGTCGTTATATGTATGCAGCCTTGTATCTCTCCCTATGGTTAATAAAACCTTAGCTTAGGGGTTTGGGTTGGAATCCTGCTGAAATGTGCAATTCCACACCTCTAGTATGAACAAGGGTATATCTATGATGTAGAGTATTAAAGTTACTTGTATATTTATAAATGGCAGGATAAGATATCATTGAGAATAATGTAATAATTAATTATCAGTATTATTTTATACCTGCATCTAATTGGTATTAGTGCTACCAAGTATAGAGTTTGGCATGACCAAATATCATTGGTGTTGGTATATGAATTAAGGATTAATATTATTCGACACTTGTATTACTTGAGTGAAATTAAATTGATTGACCCCTATATAATCCTGGCTCCCTTAGGACGGTTTACTTAAATTATATTGATATAGGTTTAAGGGTAATTAAATTGATTGTATTGTAATTTAAATATTTGTAATTGTGTTGACTTACTAAATATGGATTATTTCCTTTATCATACTATTTAATTGTTGTACATAGCTTGGCAACATGATCAGATTTTTGAACTTTCCTTTAAAACTTACTCCGTATGTTCTTGGTAAGCAATTAGGTGTAGGATTGTTGTGGGGTAAATTTTCTTTGAAAGGGGTAAATAGTGGTTAGTATATGATGTTGGATTTCTAACCTTTAATCTTTGGACCCCGGGAAATTGTTAGGAAAAATTTGATGATGTTGGAGTATTGATTTCAATCATATAATCTATGTGATTATATGATTGAAATCCCAATATGCTCGACACTTTGTTTCGAATTACCTGGTCATTGACCCCTACTTGTTATATGTTGATTAAACTTTTTCATCCTTAAAACAATGTTCATATCAGATTCTTATGGCTCCCTTCTTAATTTTGACATGCTTATATTTGTAGCATGTGTAATGGCGTTGTTAGTATTTAGAACTTGGCATTCCCCCTTTCATTAAATAAAAGGTTATTTCTATGATATTGTTAATGGTAGAATTCTATTTCTATGTGTAGTCTTTATCATGCTTAGTTCTTACGAACTGACTCGGAGTTAATAATTGTACAAATGGTTATTTGGTAAAAGAAAAGAGAGAGCAAGTATTTCTATTAGTTGCTTCAGTTTTTCTAATAAAGTGTTATTGTATGAATGCTTAATGTGTAGTCGGACTTTAAAATGATAATTGTGGAGAAAATTTAGAAGGAAATACCTTAGTATTTTTTTTTTATATTTGTGGAGTAGGTTTCCCAAAGTATTGATTGAAGCTAAAACTTATGAAATATTATTGTGAATGAAATAAAATGATCAATGAATTATTACGAGCATATTTTTGTATGATTACAATGTTGAAAGATAGTTTATCCTTGATATGACCAATATTGTCTTACCTATTTAATCACGAGTCAAAATACAATAGAATTTGTAGCCATCTTTCGATTGTGTGTCATCTTTGATAGGAAATTATGTATCGTGACTCATTATCAAAGGATAATGGTAAGAAAACTGATTTATAACCTTGAGTTAGTAAACCCTTGTAGATTGCGACAATAATGCAATACTAGGTATCAGGTATCATCGAGTGGTTTTGTAATCCATACAAAGGTTATCTTGAAGAGAAAATATTATGATGTTGTTAACTTATAGAGACGAAGAAAAGAGTCTTAAAATGGAATAAAATGAAACTATCTTCTTGTGTTAAAAGAGGATGCACCTTATTACTCTTAATTTATACTAATAAATTATTCTTCGTGTTTATGGGATGTAAAATGATATTTAAATATAAACCAATGTTTAGTAATTTATTAGGTTGCGTAAGGTTATGTTGACGGGGATAAATGATCAAGAACCCATTAAAGCCAACTTATCTCGTTATAAAACCTGATTTTAACTTTTTTATGAATTTAATCAAGAGATGACTAGTCGATGCACTTGCTTGATACTTATTATTTTATAAGTCTCAAAAAACTTATGGTTAATGTCGAGTGAGATGATGAAGATGAATGCATACTTAACTTCATACCACTAACCCTTGTGAAGGTGCTTTGTAATCCTTTCTTCATTAATTTAACCGTTATGATCCCTGCTCAAAGGAATTTTTAATTTTGAACCTAAATGGCATTTTTCCTTAGTTTGATCTTACGCTCACCTCCTCGTACAATGGAGGTATGAGATAAGATATTGTAGCTTTGTGTGTGGGTAAACGGACTTGTGTGTAATATTTTCCCTCTTAATAAATGAACAAATCAAACAGGTACACAATTTAACTTCAATGAATCTTTTAAATGGGACTTACTGTAGTAAGAATACATTATCAGATTAGAGGAATCTAGCAAGAGGAAACATGATTGCTTGATTCGTATAACATGAATCTTCTAGATCGTAAAGTCAGGTCTTGAAAGACATTTTTAGTACATACATAATCTTAAAATACTATTACCATGGGATGCCCCTAACTATAAGTTTGTTACGTGGTTGGACTAGTATGTGATGTCATGTCGAAAAGACAAAATTGATTTGTTCATGTTGGGTGTTTTATGTTTTCTTGTTTCCTATGTGGTCAACGTTGTGTCAAGATTATTGAGATTCAGTCGTAACCCATTTTGGTCACTGTGTTGATGTGTAAATTCTAAGTAAGTCAAAAAAAAAAGTTATCCTATTTTTTTCATCGTTGTATTTATTTGTGTGTGTGATCGTACTTCTATATTGTTGTTATTATTTCTCATTTATTTTACTTAAAGATATTTTTCGTGAATTTGTGGTTATGAATGGACTCTCACTAATGTAGTCATAGCTTCTTAAAGAGTTGGAGATGCGGGGATCAGATCTTTCACTTGTAAATAAAAATTGAAGTATATTGAATTTTTTTCTCATAAACGATCCTTTGTTAAGCTCTTTTGTTTCTTCAATTAATATCTATCTACGGATCATGATTATTTTCAGTTAAACATATTTTTTTCTCTTTCTATATTTAAATACATCACTACTCTTCTTGACTCAAGCATCACCCAATTTATTAAAACAAACTCTTATGATCGGACCAATTATCCCTGCTTTAAATTATAAATACCATTTGTTATGATTAGATTAAATATCCCCTGCTTTAACTCATAAGTATAAATCTTCCATCAATTAAATATTAAAATAATCTATTGGGGTAAGTTATATACATAAAAGACAAAGGAAAAAAATATACAGTTAAATATTGTGTATATATATTTGTGTAACCATGGAATTTTTCCCGAATTTCTTTTCCATTACAGGATGGTTCTTATCATTGAAATGCATGGATTCAACGTCCTATGACCTTTTTTGTTGGTCAGAACTTCTTTTACATAATCCTTTTAGAAATATTGCATCCCAATTTGGATCAACCCCACATGACATCAATGACACTTGGGACCTGTATAAGCAAAACTACGAGACCATGGCATCTTTTACGCACTACCGCATGAGACACAAGACATGCTTTATACATGTTAGTTCGACTATGAGGCTAAATGTAATATTCAACATGAAGTATTGCAAGAATGATAGGTCTTCGTACAAATTCATCCGGGAAACAACATGGGTCTTGCATCTTGAAATTTTGGGGAAATGAGATATCGACATACACAATAATTGGAACATACATGACGTTTCGCATGATTTGTAGATAATTGGTTGATCATTCATCAAGAGAGAAAAGGAAGACATAAATAACACCAGCATGCAGGCCACACCACCATCTTCCACACTTCCTTTGTCTTCATAACAACAACTAGCTCTTGATACCATACTACACCATTTAGCAAACAAAACCCTTCTATCTCCACTAAGATTAAGAATTCAAGAGCAGATGGCACGGAAAACCATTCACGATAAATAAAATCTAAAATTCATTCACATCAACATCAACCACATCTCCGTCACCTCTCCTTGTGCTCGCCCCTACCGGTGTTTCAGCATTCAAAATCTCTGCATCCACAATCCATGCATCCCTTGGTATTCCAATCAAAGAACTAAAACCCTTTGAAGGCAGTGCATTATCATCTTTTCAAGAGTTTTTGAAACATATATAATATGTTATTATTGATGAAATGAGTTTCATCGGCCCAAAGTTGTTAAGAAAAATTTACAATAGGCTACGCAAAGCTTTCCCAGACTCAAAAACCTCTAAATTTGGGTACAAATCAGTCATCCTCATTGGTGACCTCGGTCAATTACCACCGGTTTTGGACAATACTCTTTATGCAAGTAATTCCTATAGAGCTAGCCTTTGGAAGGAATTCCATTCCTCCATTACATTGCAAATGATATTTTGACAACAAGGAACAACTAATGCATAGGTTTCATTTTGGAATTTATTGCTCCACATGCTAGATTCAACTCCTCTTATTGAGGAATGGGACCTCCTAATGTCTCCCACAGAAACACACCAAACTCAGCAAGAGCTCAAAATTTTAAGGATGCACCACATTTGTTTGCAAAAAAAGATCTCATGGACTCCCATAACCTTCAGATGTTGAAGGCATCGAACATTTCAATCACCCAATCCATTATTGAAAGTAAGCTGGTAGGCCTCAACATGAGATCTGATAATGATCAGTTGGAACACAAAGTTCTATTGTGCAAACAACAAAAAATCATGCTTATTGCAAACTTATGGGTTGACGCAGGCCTCGTGAATGGTGCTACAAGAACAATCACCAACATTGTCTACAACACATCAATGCCACTGCCATCATTACCTTTATTTGTTTTAGTCAAATTTGATAGATACAATGACCCATGTTGGGATACCTCCAACCGTTATATATTTTGATACCCTCTTTTTCAAGAGGGAATCAAAGACAATTACATATTAAAATGGCGGGGATTAACTATCCACAAGTCACAAGGACCTACTTTGCATAGAGAAATTGTCGACATTGGAACCACTAAAAGGCAAGGTTTGACATTCACAAATTTCTCTAGAGTTATCTCGCTTCAAAATCTGTGCATTTTACCTCCTTTTTCATTCAAAAGGTACTAAAAAATGGCACACATACCAACACTAGGAGCAAGAAGAAAGGAGGAGTCAAGACTACTATCCCTCAACCCTTTGTAAATATAACCCTCTACTTTGATAGCACCTCCGTTACTACTTTACTCAACACTTATTTTATCGAAAGCGAAACTGTTGTTAGAGATGTATCAAATGTAATCATGTTTACTGAAAAAAAAAATTTCCCGTAAAAGGCTACCATTCATGACATAAATAGTGCAAACGTATACATGTTTCGTTATGTGTACGGAGGTATTCATGTATCTCGATGTTGTGATATATGATTTACAACTTTATACATACAAATTTGTAACAAAAGTAAATGTGCACATACAACCTTTCAATGCAATGTTTCATCTATATTCCTACACTACCACTATCAATCACATGCCTTATTGAGTGTACAAAACATGTTTTTTCACCAAAAGACCAACCAAACAACCGATGAAACACTAACACATTTACCCTAGAATTAATACTAACCACGTCAACTATAAAAATCATTAACTATCGAAAATGATATCAAATATATTCATCTATGAATTTATAGCAAGTTTGAAATGTAGAGAGAACTGGTTCATCTATATTTCTACACTTACAAAATCAATCACTTATCAATATCAACTACAAAAGTAATAACTATCCCTTTCAAACAAATAATATATACCCTTTTAATTTGGCTTTACTTGATTTCTTGTTTTAAAATAATTAATATTTAATGCTATTATAAATATATGCCTAACATTACTTATTGTCTAAGTAATGGTTGTAATATTGCTTATCGTCCAAGTAATTGTTTTAGTATTGCTTACAATCTAAGTAATC
The DNA here is from genome assembly GCA_018340775.1 of Taxus wallichiana var. yunnanensis. NCBI lineage: Eukaryota > Viridiplantae > Streptophyta > Pinopsida > Cupressales > Taxaceae > Taxus > Taxus wallichiana. Next base: position 359,901,080 of record CM031244.1, read on the forward strand.
TGTTATGTAATAGTGATCGGGTTAGGTTTTCTTACAACTCTTGTGGCATTTTTTCTGTTGATTTTTTCGAACTATTTGGTCTGTTTTTGTTAATTTTTTATTTCCCGCTTTTTAGGGTTTAATATGGAATGACATTATCATGAACTACTCTCCATAGATTTTTGGCTAAATTCTTCTCATTTTGGATTATAAATCTCTATCTATCTTTTACAAAAGAACATAGGTCTTCTTTTCTTTTTTTTTTTTTGAACAATAGGTCTTTAGGGTTTTGAAGTGAGTGAGATACAGTTGTTCCTATGCGAGAGCCTATGGAGTCCGAAAGGGAGAAGAAGATGAGTAATAGATCAATTAAATTTGGTCGTAAACACCATGACGCCTTGCTTTTTTATCAAGGTTTTTAGCATTAGGGTTTCTGTAGAGATTCAAGAACACGATTACAATAGCGGTGGTTCGGGATCATCTATATCCTTGTTGGAGCCTGTTTACCATCCAAAGTGCGGCTAAATAGCGGTATTGCTTCAGCATCGGTGCAACTCATGTTTTGGAGTCGGATGAGAAGTTTCAAATGATAAGAAGGAAATTTTGAGGTTGGTTCATAGGTTAGGCCAGAATTCCTCAATGGTGTTTTTGCACAAGTCTTTTACGGAGGCTTGCGCTAGGGAACAGTAAAGAGAATGATGGATCTCGGTGGAGCCGGAGCCTTGAACTTTGAGTTCCGAGAGAAAGTGCAATTGCGAGAGAAGCAAGAAGCACTGGGCAAGACCTTGATTTTACTGCACCATCTTGGTTTTGGGGAAGACAGAGTTGGTAAGAGCACAACGGTGAATTCAATTTTTGATGAGATGAAGTCTTTTACGAGATGCATTTGGTAGGAACGAGAAGAGGTCCAGGAGATTATTAGAGCAGTTGAGGAATTAAAATTAGGGTAATCGCTACTCCTGGACTCATAGCTTCTTCTTCCGCTTCCCGTCACAACAAGATGATTCTTGAATCGGATCAAGAATTTCTTAGGAGGAACCCCGGACATTGTTTTATATTTTGATCGGTTAGATATGCGGGACATGGACCACTATGAAGATTTGTTATTATCTGCGCACAATTACAGAGACATTTTCTCCGGTAAATGCGGATTAATACGATTGCAGTCCTCACCCACGCTGCAAGCCCACCGATGGTGCCAATTGGGATCCCGTAACACCCCAACATTTCAACACACGAACAACACAGTAAAAGACAGGATTTTTTTTTTTGACTCGCTTGAAGATAATACGACACTACACAAGTTCTCTAGGGAATACAATCAACTAAAGACATGCTTTCCACAACACGGACCCACACTGGTTACGGATAAACATGAGGCACACACTTAGGACACAATGGTTCATCTAAAATATGCAATTTTACAACAAGGTTTTCCCATAGAAGGTTTCTTTAGAATCATGTTTTAGCTGTAAGTGCTTTTACATTCTTTACTTTTCCCAGAGAAATCATGATAGGAGAATCTAAAGTTCATGTCTCCTTTGAAGAATTTTCTCCCACCTTGTTAATGTTAATATACAGTGTGAACCAATTATTGTATGGTAAGAGGTTACTTCATTTACTTGATCAACTTATTCATTTGTGAGGAGGAGTTAATTTCCCAAGGCTCTTAACTTCATCAATTTGTTTTCGACGTTGTGCTTTTGAACATATATGTTTTATCTTTTCAAGCGGTCAATTTTATTTTATTCCAGTACATGACTGTCTAAATATTGGATTCATCATTAAGATCTTATTAGTTGTTAATAAGATTTCATTGGGGTCAAGAGTCTAACCAGAATTATTAAAGGTTTCACTTGGGCTTCACTTGAAGAGATAGACATAAGTATATTGTTTACATTTTCAACGGGTAAGATAGATCAAAGAGTTTCTTAATCAAGTTCCTTCTATTTATTATAATTTTATTATCTTCCAAGATTTAATCATTGATTTCACCTTAAGACCGTTCTAAGGACTCACCACAATAAGAGATTGTTGATTAGTTTACGTGGGATCACAAGGTATATTTGTTTCTCTTGTTTTCTTTTTGCTAGGTTCAAAACATAGTCCTCTACCAAATGACACATGACCAAAGGTAACCAAAGTGATGCAAGTTGATTCATGTTTAGATAATTATAATTAGGTTGATAATTCAAGGATAAATCATATTCTGAAAGGTGAAAATTCAACAAAGGATACGCATGTCAAAACCAGTTCATTTAATCTTATTGACAATAATATTTCTCAAATTTACTTTCAAATGATAACATCAACCTACATGAGAACAATACAAAATTATAATGCAATGCCTTCTAAATAGTCTTCACAATTTCCATACCAATGTTTTAAAGCAAAAGAAAAACATTCGTTACAACAATGAATTCCTAAGAAGGCTGGAATCCACTTTCTACACGTGTTTCTTTTTCTCTCTCTTTTTTTTTCTTTTCTACTCAGGAAATCCTCCTGCACATTTGTTAGCACATGTCAATTCGCAAGAACTGAGCATGATAAAATCTATAACATTAAGACAATATGTTGTTGTCTAACTATTTCAAGGAAGAAAAGCACCGTTGATGAAGAAAAATAATCCAAGAGTCTAAACAAGAGCAATTAAAGAGTTGTCCAAAAGCAAAAAACGTCAGAATAAAAAGGGACGGCACTAACTCAATTTAATTATCATTTTCTCATAGGAGCAATTAATAAACATCATAGTGAATTTCACCCATATCACAATAATGGCCACCATTTTAACAGGATAACATTTGAAACAAAAACAATTACAAGAAGAGAATGAAGTTCAAACGTGATCTATCCCTATTTGTTTAAGTTAGTTCACCAAGCCAAGGATTCACTATGCCTTTGGAAGATCCCAAACAATCAATCGACATGAGAATATCTAAACCAACATGACATATTAATATTAAGATGATGTTCCTATAATGATTAATTTTATGTCGATTCGAATAACTAAATAGGAAAGAAAAGGGATGAAATGCACAAATGACCTCGTATGGGTCACATCCTATCCTAACAATCCTTCTATTAAAATTTCTTCTAATCAAGAGAATGTCTTAAGAAAAGGAAAAACTTGGCAAGACCAAAAATAACCATTATAAATCTTACGGAGGGTTACTCAATCATTCACAAGAACAAAACACGGGATACATAGCTTCCCAGGGATCATCGTCAACAACAAGTTGACTTAAACCTTTCTAGTTAATACATAACCATTCTACTACAATGATGAGAAGGAGGTAGTATCACAACGAATCATCACAAAAACCAGTCAACCAATGAGTTTCCAAACACACCAACCTCTAAGTCACAGGAGAATGAAATTTAAACATCTTTACGGAGAAAAACGTAGGGTAATTTCTTACGCATGAAACCAACATCCCAATTTTAAGATTTGAAAACTTCCTCAATAATGATCCAGTAGATCTCGTATCCTCCAACAAGTGTGAAACAAAAACCAAGGTAAGAAAAAGAGTATTTCCTCTGACATTTTAAGCTATCCAGAAGAAATGTGAGTATCGTCAAAAGAAGACATTCCATAGGATCAGCTACATTCCTCAAAACATACAACAGTCACCAAGGGAGAGAAGGTGATTCCAAAGACAACAATCTCCAAACGGTGAACATGAATTGATATCAAATTATGACGATCAACCATGACACTCGAAGAATAAAAGTATTTCTTCGAGTGATTCAAAACAAATAACAAAAGCAACTAACCTAGTTGAAAGTAATATCAACTTGGCTCAATTCAAAAGTCAGTTAAGCTAAGCACACACCAAACCAACCGGGAAGGGTTACTAGAACCTAAAACAACTAAAAGAAAAGGATAGAGATAGGAATAGCATCATTCACCTATACACAATGCACTCGCAGTACTCAATCACTAATTCGCAAATACCCAACATAAACCAGAACTACAGATCTCGAACCGAAACAAGAATAAGAACAAAACAGGAACTATAAGGTTGAGTCCAACAACAATGTTTGATAAAACATTCAAATCGTGAGTCCAACACAAAGAACTAGGGGATATTCATTACAGGAACCCCACCTCTTTTGTTTTATTAGTCTTAAGAACAAAGTTCACCCAACTAATATTTATTAAAACCCAGAAAACAATATAAAAGGCTTCAACCAGCGCAATCATTTCTAACGCCAAAAAAAATACAAGGGAGCAAGGGAAGTGGAAACCAAACAGCATACCATCACACGAGACATTTATATGAAGAGTAGAGTTATTTAATGAATCAGTTAAATAACAGCATAAGGATCAATGGTATAGAGAATATCATTCTGATTAAGCTCCTTGATCGATAACAAGATGGACGTGGCCTACAACATCAACCCAACTAGTGTGCAAATCCTCCTCCTCACCTTGCTGAAGGTCCAAACTTTGTTAACGGCCATGCTCTTGTCTTCATAAAATCAATTGTATAGTCTGCAATGTGCATCTCTCGCCCATAGTTCGTTCGGGTCGCATATTCTCTCGCCATGGTCTTCATATATCTCGGCTTGACTGGTGAGACAACACAACCACAAAGATCTCCCATATGCATCTCACTTCCCTCTGTATCCATCATAATAGCCACCGCATAACCTAGGAGCAGCCCTAGTACGAGTACAAAGCAAAAGAAGATGGCTTTGTAACCAAAAGCTCTTGTACAGACTCCATATCCATAAAAGCAGTCCCTAGACTTAGCATCCTCAATTAAGGCTGACCGGTCACTACTAGATTGCTTCAATATAGCTGCTTTGCGAGCTCGTGCCAATGCCACATTCATGCGGCGAATATCAGCTACAAAGCCAACCCCATGATTTGAAGCTTGGACACGATACATACCGATTACATCACGCTCCCGGTTACGGTAGGCATCTACCGTGATGATCATCAAACCTTTTTCTTCATCGATTAAGGACAACATTAAACACTCGGTGTAAACATTTCATTGCATCCTGTAAGTGTGATTAGTCCAACATAAAACTTTATGCCTGCCAACTTGGTGACTCATTGAAGAAGCTCATATACTAGCAAAGCAAAAAAGTGCTTCATAAATACTACGATATGAAACAAATCTGCCCTTATGATATTTTCTTCCATGAGTTACATCCTACAACAAGTAAGATCTCAATCTGAGACTCTTTGTAAATAAATTTCATCAGTCTGCTGGTAACACCCTCACTATCCAAGGTCGATTTTGGAGAAACAACTCAGTACAAGATCTAGATTTGAAAAATATCCTGCTACCTTCATCTCCCAAGACATTTTCTCCAACATTGCAAAGATCTCCTGTGCCCATGGGTGTGATCTCGCCACTTTGAAGGATAATCCCGAATTGAGGATGCGATCGATACAGAGCAGATAACATCATAGTTGGATGACTTGCTTGTTGGAGGTGCTCAAAAGGACTTCTTCCTTGCTGAAACATGCCTGCAGCTTGATTGGAACAGTGGCAGGTCTCTACTGAGGATCCCCGACAAGAACACATCTCACAGCGCCCCAGGAAGGAGGTAATACGTCTACTTCACCAGCTACGGCTTCAACTCCAACCGCCATACACTAGCAGCAGCCGCACATGGTGAAGGTTCCCTTCATTTTAGTTGTTGGAGGTTCAGACTCCATTCTAAGCACGACCCGCCAGCTGGACAAAAAAAGCGTTGTTAACACAGTCTATGCGGCCATGGCAAGGAAAGGACAACAAAAGAAGAGCTCCCAAACACCTGCGACACCGGACTGGGTTTCTCATGCCACTCATACCAAATCCCAATGACAACACTCCTCCTTGTGCACGCGGCCAGAACAGGTCAAAGAAAGTAGTTAGCACAGGGCGCAAGAAATTTGCAAATCAAAGGAATTGAAGAAGGTGGGGTGGATGGCAGAGGTAAGGCCGGTGGGGATGGCTACGTACGTCAGTCTAGAAGGCGGGAAGTGGTGGGGGTGAGGGACAGTAGGTCCTCATATGATCATAGAGGATTCATGTCAGATATACATATACAAATAAAAGGTGAAAAAGGAGTCTTCTTAGTATCGAAGACATGGAAAGTAATTATTCATTGCATCTTCATAGCGCATTAGTTCGCGTACACGGAAATGGAAATAATTTTGGTGGGTTTTCTATGGTAAATCTTGATAACTATATAGCCACCGCTCCTGCCATAATTGACACAGATGCGTGGCCTAAAACATTGAGATTAAATGAATGTAATCATGAAAGAGACTCATTACAAAAACTTTATGTCGGAATCTCTAACATTCCTGATGTAATTATGAATGATGTTCCTCAACAAAAACGGAACAATTCAGTCATGAACCAAAGCATAGTTGATATTCATTTAATGGTAAAGCTTTTTAGTTTGTATTTTTACACAAGGTGACACATGAGAGATGTGGCTTTTCTCAAGTTAATGAATTACATAATTTTGTATGTAGGTTGTAGAGGAGATGTTTCATCTATTGGTTTTCGGGGCACACGAGAAAGATAGCTCATGGAAAATGATCAGATATATGTGGATTACATTTGAGAATGCAAGCGAATCACGTGGACATTCCAAAATAATGTCAATGAATGCTATCACAATTTTAGTGGGGCAATGGATAACATGCATTCTATCATAAGTGGGCAGTGAAGATAAGAGTTATGTGGATAGGAAAAATATAGAATTATATGAAAGAGGTTTAACTCAAAATAAAAAAATTATGACTCTTTTAGAGATAGTATGTGTGAAGGTGATTCAAAAGAAAAAAATTCTGAAATCAAGACCTAATTTTGATACATGAAAGCTTAATAGGGGTTCAGACTAATGAAACTAACGTCTGAACTCATCAACCCTTGTCGATGGGTTAAATTCCTTGGCTCGACAACGAATAGGAGCAGGATGGAAATGGCTTCAAGGAAAGTTACTAGCCCAATCAACCTTCGAAAAGGGTTTACCGCCAAACGGGCATTACATTCTCCTCCCCTTAAGAAAGCATCGTCCTCGATGCGACATAACACAGAGGAAAAGAAATGGCACGTAACCAACAACATGCAAAGGAGAAGTACACTTTATGGTTTAAATTTTAGTTAATTAAAGCAGGGTCACAAGGTAGCCTTAGGAACATTTGGTAGAATTTTTAACTTTCAATGTTCTGTGAAGATTGGCAGTTCTTTCTTGTTTATCATTTCATTAGTCTCTTTCCATTAGCACTATTCTTACTTTAATTTCTTTTAAAATTTCATCATTGAAGAGTTTTGGTTTATTCCTTATTGTGGGTGCCCAACATGAACTGCTAACACAACACCCTATCAGGTTCACAAGACCCTACTGATTCACAAGCACGACAAGTATATACTTCAAGATTGTATTACACCACATAAAGGTTACTCAAATATGGAATGGAATAGGCACATTCCACATAACATATTACTCAACACACATCAATGACTCGACATACCAAAATACTTAAACAAAAAAAGTACTACAATCCACGGACATTTCCTCAATTTGCATCAATGAAAAAAATTCACATAACACCAAACCATGCTACTGATTACATCGTGTCCACAAGGGAATCAATGACATATCCACAACATCACAACACATATTCATCTGACATGAGTAACACATACATCAAAAGACCACTACCAAACATCACAATAACTCAACATATATCTTGAAACATCAACCATACAGACAAATATCATAAGCCTCCCTCAAACTCTTATGCCTCCCTCAAGTCTCTTATGCCTCCCTCAAACTCTTATGCCTCCCTCAAGTCTCTTATGCCTCCCTCAAACTCTTATGCCTCCCTCAAGTCTCTTATGCCTCCCTCAAGTCTCTTATTCCTCCCTCAAACTCTTATGCCTCCCTCAAGTCTCTTATGCCTCCCTCAAACTCTTATGCCTCCCTCAAGTCTCTTATGCCTCCCTCAAACTCTTATGCCTCCCTCAAGGAGGCCGGTTGACCCTATGGTCCAAGACACATAGATTTCGAACACTCCTAACCCAAGTGACATAATAACGCGTGGTTCAACAACCCGCTAGTTATATGTACTCCTTGGGGCGTACCCCCATACAATGAAGCGGGTCCATAGGTCCAACCAATCCATGGTGCATTCCATGACCCTATTCCACACATCACGACATTAGAACCAGCACAACAATCCAATCAAAGCGCCAAGTGGCAAAGTACAAGCCTTGGGCAAGGCGGTAAAAATTCCAAATTTAAAAGAAGACCCAAAATCAAGCAAAATAAATGGCCAAATAGCCATAGTTAGTATCAAAATCCCCATGTTAGTGCCACAAACCAAGGAAATGCCCAAAATTGTAAAGCATGGCAATCAAGAAAAGTTGCTGGTCCTTACAAAATAAAGTAAAAAGATCAATTTACGAATAAAAATAAACTTATAATAATGTCACATTACAATAACTGTGTGGCCTTATCTAGCCACCAAAGGGGTACTCAACGAGTTGCTATCACTCGGAACATCGAGCCTCAGCTCATAAATACATATCAGTAATACAACTGTCATCACCTCCATCTGAATCATCCCGCCACCACCTCGACAAGGCTAAACATAGTCATAGTTGCACTTAGGTTGCATACATACAACCACATAGGAGAGAGGGAAGATTCACATGTTATCTACTAAAGCGAGTTTTGGCTCGAGTTAGTGACCCATGGTACACCATTCCTCACTCTCAACATACACTTCTACCGATTTCCCTCAAGATCGGTTAGCGTAAGGTTCACAACATAACATACAACAACATCACTAACATAATGGTGGCACACACATAACTACCATAATTTCTTACATATGGTACATATACAAGTTAGATCACGATCATACATTCTTTGAGTGTAACGCATCACTTTACCACATTTACGCACCCAAAGTGCAAGCACCATATGATAGGGTTCATACACTCTTTGTATGACCCAAAATCACAACATGAAGCATTACATATTTGCACAGTCATACATATGATGAACATAGTACATCTCAACATAACATCCATTGCTGCACAACAAGGTGGTACACACATTTCTTCAAAACGTGGTAAAAAAATCATGAAACAACTCATTTCTTTTAACATCAATCTAGTCATACAACACATTGATACACCCACATATCACAATATGCCACAATGCTCTATCACTATGTCATCCACTATATAATTCTTTTCACACGCCACAAACAGTAATTCACACGTGAACTCTTCATAGAATCCACAAGAAGGAGAGAGAATACTCCCATCCCCAACATATCAACATGATCACAAACACGCACAAGGTGACATACACATCACGTGCGTTCACAATATCACAATTATGACAATAATCACATCACGTTTAAAGCACATTACTCTTCCAATATCTACCACCACCATCATGCAACATCATCATATAACACCAATCAAGCCCATAGGTTCGAGAGCATGAACCTACGCTCTGATACCAAGTGTAACACACCAACATTTCAACACACGAACAACACAGTAAAAGACAAGATATTTTTTTTTGACTCGCTTGAAGATAATACGACACTACACAAGTTCTCTAGGGAATACAATCAACTAAAGACATGCTTTCCACAACATGGGCCCACACTGGTTATGGATAAACATGAGGCACACACTTAGGACACAATGGTTCATCTAAAATATGCAATTTTACAACAAGGTTTTCCCATAGAAGGTTTCTTTAGAATCATGTTTTAGCTATAAGTGATTTTTCATTCTTTACTTTTCCCAGAGAAATCATGATAGGAAAATCTGAAGTTCATGTCTCCTTTGAAGAATTTTCTCCCACCTTGTTAATGTTAATATATAGTGTGAACCAATTATTGTATGGTAAGAGGTTACTTCATTTACTTGATCAACTTATTCATTTGTGAGGAGGCAGTTAATTTCCCAAGGCTCTTAACTTCATCAATTTGTTTTCGACGTTGTGCTTTTGAACGTATATGTTTTATCTTTTCAAGTGGTCAATTTTATTTTATTTTATTTTATTCCAGCACATGACTGTCTAAATATTGGATTCATCATTAAGATCTTATTATTTGTTAATAAGATTTCATTGGGGTCAAGAGTCTAACCATATTTATTAAAGGTTTCACTTGGGCTTCACTTGAAGAGATAGACATAAGTATAATGTTTACATTTTCAACGGGTAAGATAGATCGAAGAGTTTCTTAATCAAGTTCCTTCTATTTATTATAATTTTATTGTCTTCCAAGATTTAATCATTGATTTCACCTTAAGACTTTCTAAGGACTCACCACAATAAGAGATTGTTGATTAGTTTACGTGGGATCACAAGGTATATTTGTTTCTCTTGTTTTCTTTTTGCTAGGTTCAAAACATAGTCCTCTACCAAACGACACATGACCAAAGGTAACCAAAGTGATGCAAGTTGGTTCATGTTTAGATAATTATAATTAGGTGACAATTCAAGGATAAATCATATTCGAAAGGTGAAACTTCAACAAAGGATACGCATGTCAAAACCGAGTTCATTTAATCTTATTGACAATAATATTTCTCAAATTTACTTTCAAACGATAACATCAACCTACATGAGAACAATAAAAATTATAATGCAATGCCTTCTAAATAGTCTTCACAATTTACATACCAATGTTTTAAAGCAAAATAAAAACATTCGTACAACAGCAATTCCTAAGAAGGTGGAATCCACTTTCTACACGTGTCTCTTTTTCTCTCTCTTTTTTTTTCTTTTCTACTCGGGAAATCCTCCCCGCACATTTGTTAGCACATGTCGCCGCAAGAACCGAGCATGATAAAAGCTATAACATTAAGACAATATGTTGTTGTCTAACTATTTCAAGGAAGAAAAGCACCGTTGATGAAGAAAAATAATCCAAGAGTCTAAACAAGACCAATTAAAGAGTTGTCCAAAAGCAAAAACGTCGAATAAAAGGGACGGCACTAACTCTATTTAATTATCATTTTTCATAGGAGCGGTTAATAAACATCATAGTGAATTTCACCCATATCACAATAATGGCCATCATTTTAACAGGATAACATTTCGAAACAAAAACAATTACAAGAAGAGAATGAAGTTCAAACGTGATCTATCCCTATTTGTTTAAGTTAGTTCACCAAGCCAAGGATTCACTATGCCACTGGAAGATCCCAAACAATCAATCGACATGAGAATATCTAAACCAACATGACTTATTAATATTAAGATGATGTTCCTATAACAGTTAATTTTATGTCAGTACCGAATAAATAAATAGGAAACAAAAGGGATGAAACGCACAAATGACCTCGTATGGGTCACATCCTATCCTAACAATCCTTCTATTAAACTTTCTTCTAATCAAGAGAATGTCTTAAGAAAAAGGAAAAACTTGTCAAGACTAAACATAACCATTATAAATCTTACGGGGAGGGTTACTCAATCATTCACAAGAACACAACACAGGATACATAGCTTCCCAGGATCTGTCGTCAACAACAAGTTGACTTAAACCTTTCTGGTCAATACATAACCATTCTACTACAATGACAGCAAGGAGGTAGTATCACAACGAATCATCACAAAAATCAGTCAACCAATGAGTTTCCAAACACACCAACCTCTAAGTCACGGGAGGATGAAATTTCAACATCTTTACGGGCAAAACGTAGGGTAATTTCTTACGCATGAAACCAACATCCCAATTTTAAGATTTGAAAACTTCCTCAATAATGATCCAGTAGATCTCGTATCCTCCAACAAGTGTGAAACAAAAACCAAGGTAAGAAAAAGAGTATTTCCTCTGACATTTTAAGCTATCCAGAAGAAATGTGAGCATCGTTAAAAGAAGACATTCCATAGGATCAGCTACATTCCTCAAAACATACAATGATCATACGAAGGGAGAGAAGGTGATTCCAAAGACAACAATCTCCAAACGGTGAACATGAATTGATATCAAATTATGACGATCAACCATGACACTCGAAGAATAAAAGTATTTCTTCGAGCGATTCAAAACAAATAACAAAAGCAACTAACCTAGTTGAAAGTAATATCAACTTGGCTCAATTCAAAAGTCAGTTAAGCTAAGCACACACCAAACCAACCGGGAAGGGTTACTAGAACCTAAAACAACTAAAAGAAAAGGATGGAGACAGGAATAGCATCATTCACCTATACACAATGCACTCGCAGTACTCAATCACTAATTTGCAAATACCCAACATAAACCAGAACTACAGATCTCAAACCGAAACAAGAATAAGAACAAAAAGAAGCTATAAGGTCGAGTCCAACAACAATGTTTGATAAAACATTCAAATCGTGAGTCCAACACAAAGAACTAGGGGATATTCATTACAGGAACCCCACCTCTTTTGTTTTATTAGTCTTAAGAACAAAGTTCACCCAACTAATATTTATTAAAACCCAGAAAACAATATAAAGGCTTCAACCAACGCAATCATTTCTAACGCCAAAAAAAATACAAGGGAGCAAGGGAAGTGGAAACCAAACAGCATACCATCACACAAGACATTTATATGAAGAGTAGAGTTATTTAATGAATTAGTTAAATAACAGCATAGGGATCAATGGTATAGAGAATATCATGCCTGATTAAGCTCCCACAGTCGATAACAAGATGGACGGGGCCTGCAACAGCAACCCAACTAGTGCAACTCCTCCTCCTCAGCCTGCTGAAGGTCCAAACTCTGTTAACGGCCATGCTCTTGTCTTCATAAAATCAATTGTATAGTCCGCAATGTGCATCTCTACCCATAGTTCGGTCGGGTCGCATATTCCTCTCGGCCATGGTCTTCATATATCTCAGCTTGACTGAAACAACATCACCACCAAGATCTCCCATATGCATCTCACTCCCCTCTATATCCATCATAATAGCCACCGCATAACCTTGGTGCTCTCATATTAGGAGCAGCCCTAGTCTGAGACAAAGCAAAAGAAGATGGCTTTGTAACCAAAAGCAATCTCTTGGTACATACTCCATATCCATAAAATAGTCCCTAGACTTAGCATCCTCAATTAAGGACTGACCAGTCACTAGATTGCTTCAATGCAGCTGCTTTGTGAGCTCGTGCCAATGCCACATTCATGCGGCGAATATTAGCTACAAAGCCAACCCCATGATTTGAAGCTCGGACACGAGACATACTGATTACATCACGCTCCTGGTTCTGGTAGGCATCTACCATGATGATCATCAAACCTTTTTCTTCATCAGATTGAGGACAGCATCAAACACTCGGTGCAAACATTTCAGCTGCAGCCTGTAAGGTGTGATTAGTCCAACATAAAACTTTATGCCTGCCAACTTGGTGACTCGTTGAAGAAGCTCATATACTAGCAAAGCAAAAAAGTGCTTCATAAATACTCTGATATGAAATAGATCCACCCCTATGAGATTCTCTTCCATGAGTTACATCCTACAACAAGTAAGATCTCAATAGAGACTCTTTGTAAATAAATTTCATCAGGTCTGCTGGTAACACCCTCACTGTCCAAGGTCGATTTTGAAGAAACAACTCAGTACAAGATCTGGATCTGAAAAATATCCTGCTACCTTCATCTCCCAAGACATTTTCTCCAACATTGCAAAGATCTCCCGTGCCGTGGGTGTGATTTGCCACTTTGAAGGAGAATCCGAATTGAGGATGCAATCGATCTGAGTAGATAACATCATAGTTGGACGACACTGCTTGTTGGAGGCGCTCAAAAGGACTTCTTCCTTCTTTGAAAAGTGCTGTAGCTTTGGCTGGAGCAGTGGCGGAGTCTCGCTTGAGGATCCCGACAAGAACACATCTCACAGTGCCCCAGGAAGGAGGTAATACGTCTACTTCACCAACTGCGGCTTCAACTCCAACCGCCATACACTAGTAGCGGCCACGCATGGTGAAGGTTCCCTTCGTTTGATTGTTGGAGGTTGAGACTCCATTCTAAGCACAACCCACCGGTGGAAAAAAAAAACGTTGTTAACACAGTCTATGCGGCCATGGCAAGGAAAGGACAACAAAAGAAGAGCTCCCAAACTCCTGCGACACCATCGGACTGGGTTTCTCACGCCACTCATACCAAATCCCAACGACAACACTCCTCCTTGTGCACGCGGCCAGAACAGGTAAAAGAAATTAGTTAGCACAGGGCGCAAGAAATTTGCAAATGAAAGGAATTGAAGAAGGTGGGGCGGCTGGCAGAGGTAAGGCCAGTGGGGGATGGCCACGTACCAGGTCTAGAAGGCAGGAAGGGGGGGTGAGGGACAGTAGGTCCTCATATGATCATAGAGAATTCATGTCAGATATACATATACAAATAAAAGGTGAAAAAGGAGTCTTCTTAGTATCGAAGACATGGAAAGTAATTATTCATTGCATCTTCATAGCGCATTAGTTCGCGTACACGGCAATGGAAATCATTTTGGTGGGTTTTCTATGGTAAATCTTGATAACTATATAGCCACCGCTCCTGCCATAATTGACACAGATGCGTGGCCTAAAACATTGAGATTAAATGAATGTAATCATGAAAGAGACTCATTACAAAAACTTTATGTCGGAATCTCTAACATTCCTGATGTAATTATGAATGATGTTCCTCAACAAAAATGGAACAATTCAGTCATGAACCAAAGCATAGTTGATATTCATTTAATGGTAAAGCTTTTTAGTTTGTATTTTTACACAAGGTGACACATGAGAGATGTGGCTTTTCTCAAGTTAATGAATTACATAATTTTGTATGTAGGTTGCAGAGGAGATGTTTCATCTGGTGGTTTGTCGGGGCACACGAGAAAGATAGCTCATGGAAAATGATCAGATATATGTGGATTACATTTGAGAATCTGAAGCGAATCACGTGGACATTCCAAAAATAATGTCAATGAATGCTATCACAATTTTAGTGGGGCAATGGATAACATGCATTCTATCGTAAGTGTGAACAGTGAAGATAAGAGTTATGTGGATAGGAAAAATATAGAATTATATGAAAGAGGTTTAACTCAAAATAAAAATTATGACTCTTTTAGAGATAGTATGTGTGAAGGTGATTCAAAAGAAAAGAATCTGAAATCAAGACCTAATTTTGACACATGATGTAGCTTAATAGGGGTTCAGACTAATGAAACTAACGTCTGAACTCATCAACCCTTGTCGATGGGTTAAAGTCCTTGGCTCGACAACGAATAGGAGCAGGATGGAAATGGCTTCAAGGAAAGTTACTAGCCCAATCAACCTTCGAAAAGGGTTTACCGCCAAACGGGCATTACAGATCCTCTGGACTATGACATGTTTGTAGCCCAGTGATCTAATGTGATGCAACAAGATATTCGCCAAGCTTCGGGAGACATGGAGCTTGAGACTCCTGTATGTTTGGTGGAGAATCACTCCGCCTGCAAAACCAATAGTGCAGAGCAGAAACTTTTGCCCAATGGACAGATTTGGAAGCCAGAACTGCTGCTAATATCTTTTTCCTGTAAGATCCTGGCTGAAGCAAGATCTCTACTCAAGTTTAAAGACACACCAATGGCCACTCGTCAAAGGATTCTACCTTTGCCCTATTTGCTTTCCCGTCTGCTGAAATCAAGAGCTCCTCCAGAGATCCTAAAACCGAAGCTTGTTCGCTCGAATCGTAGACGGGTGGTGACATTTGTTACGGACATTCGACCCCCATTCTATAGTGATAACTATCCTTGGCATAGGTATCCCAATCATCGCAGTATTGCATTTATCATTAATGCTTCTCGTCGCCCTCGCTATTATCCTGCTCCTACTCCTTGGATCGTACGCCCTGTTCAGGTAGTTAATGTTTGGGATAATGACATTGGATGGGACGCGCTGAAAGTCGAAATGATGTTTATGCTTGGCAGCGAAATTCCTGTGGCAGTTTCAAGTGAAGTTACAAAAGACAAGAAGGAGACCGTTGTGAGAATGAAATGTGAGACATGCTTGAAGCTACAAGGGTTCAAATCCAAATACCTTATGGGTGGACTCCATATTCATATTGTTGACAGAGAACAGAGTTACACATTGCGGAGTGAAACTGTGTTTCATAATTTTGAAAACAATAAAACCACAGCAGGAATTGCCATTACATCAATGGGCAGTGTCATAGAGGCTGGTATGAAGCTCGAGGATAAATTGAAGATTGGTTAAAAGTTTGAGCTCGCAGTAAATGCGGGCACCATTACTGGCGGTAAAGATGTAGAATATGGGGCAACTTTAAAAGCTACTTATATGAGAAACAACGACTTCCCATCTAGCTTGGCACTCTCTTTCATGGATAAGAGGCAGGGTGGATCACTCTCTGGTTCTTCTTCTATCATGGAAAAGAGTCGGGATCTTCATATCCTATGTCGCCTCCAATCTCAACTTTCGGTAGGACAGAATACAAGCATAATCGCTAGTGCGAATTTGAATAATCGTGGTGCAGGGGTAATTCGTCTTAGCACACGTTGTTCAGAACATCATCAGCTAGTTCTGATTGGAATTGGAATTATACCACTTGTCAGGAGAGTTTTGATTCGAATTAAACCATTTTTCATTAAACTTAAAAAGAGCATCTTCAGCTAGTTTACCAAAATTCGGAGAAATTTTGATGGGAAATATAAAATTCTCAAGAACATTCTCATCTGGTTTTGATTCGAAATATGAAATGATGTAGTTTTGATTGGAACTACACCAATTGTAAGGAATGGACCGGGTCATTATAATCTAATTTGTTATTTTCTTGTTCGAATCATCGCTTTTGCCTACTATTTTGCAATTAAAAGTTGATACGATTCATCCACTAGTTTTATAGAGTGCGTGAGCTTCAATCCTTCAATCTATTATTAATGGCTAGAATTTTTATGAAATTAATGGAAATAAGTAAGGGGAAGACCCTCCTAAAGAAGGCATCATGCAAAGTGAGTTATTTTGGGTTTTAAAAGGACATTCCAAGGTGTATGAAATCTTTGGTTTCAATTGTTAGCAATTGAGTGAACATCCCCTTTTAGAAGCCATCACCATTCTCTCATGGCGAGGATTTGAGCTTTTCCAATATTTTTGATAAAGAAAAATAAACCTAAAATTTTAGTGAGAGTTTCAACAATGTTAAGATTGTGGAAGTCAATCTATTTTGATTTCTTTTTCCTTTTTGCTTTTTGCTTTTTGTTTTTGTTTTTTTTGTTTTTTGTTTTTTTTTTTGGCTCTAAGGCTCTTTTTCAACAAGACAATTGCATAAAAGAAATTTCCAAAGCTTCTTACCTTTTACTTGCTTTCGATAGTCCATTTAGTACAAAGTGCAACACAACCTAGTGATCAATGTCCAATCGACCCAACACATTAACCTCCTTTGGAAGAGAATAAAACTCTAACGAAATCTCTTCCCATGTTCATAACTAGACCATAAAATATCTCTCAACACCTTTTCAAAAAATTTAAAAGAGGCTTTTGTAGGCACTCTGCATAAATAATAGTAGGCCCTTTGGTGGCAATGAGAACTTTATAGAAATTTTTAACTTTACCTACCATAGAGAGGGGATCATGATCCAACATGCGAGATTTTCCCCAGTGTTCGATGATGTATTATCACAAAAGGGAAGGAGTATCTTGAAATTCAAATGGAATCCCTGAAAAGTGAAAGACTTCAACTATATTGAATCTTTTCCCACTCAAAATTTCTTAATTAAGGAGGTCGTGTCAAGAAAGACTATCTATAACTTCGATTTTCCTCATTGTATGCTAGAGCTAGATGTGAGGCAATAAATATCCAAGAAATTCATAGCTTATTTTATAATGAAAGAAAAGAATCATCAACAAAATGACCATTGACAATATGTGCAGGTGTTGAAGATTGCAATGTGATTCCTTTATCCAATCCCTAGTTTTTGGTGATTTCTAAAGATAATCAAAGCCCTCAGCAACAACACATATAATTTAGGAACTAAAGTGCAACCTTATTGAATTGAGTGAAACATACAAAATTTCTATGAGCTAACTCCATTAATTGGGAGGTAAGCCAACATATGCAAAAATAATTTGAATTTCTTGAAAAAAGTGAGGAACAAATTTTAAATCCTTTAAGGGAAATTCAATACAATCTACATAATCCTCAAAGTCAATCCTGACGAAAAACCTTAATGATTGGATGATATTCCTACTTGATGCCTTCTTGAATTACAATATTGTTTTCAAGAATATATCCAATTTAATAAATTTGATTTTCTATGGACTCACAATTGAACGAAGGATATGATGGATGCACAACATGAGGGATTCAGAAATGATCTTGTAAGAGACATTTAACATATTAATTTTATGTTAATTGCCTATAATTTCATGATCTCCCATCTTGGCTATGAACTTGATGCGTCATTTATTGATAATTTGACCAAGGGGAATCAGTTCTAAATTCTTTTTGATACACTTGGTAGATTTCCTCTCCCGTTGTATCCCACAAGACCTCATAACATTCACATAGCAATGTAGACACCCCAAAGATATGCATTATGCATTATAACATTTTAAATCCATTAAACTCATATCACACTTGCATAACTAATTCAATTAATTATATTGCATTCATTATGCATTATACAAACCTTGGATAATTTAATTAGTCATTTAAATAATAAAATAAAGTATTTATTTATCCGCTATCCCATTAGCTAATTTAATATCGAATTAATTAAATAAATCCTCACCCATCCATTTACATCTCATCTCTTATCCACTTCCTCAACTCAAGTTGAATAAATTCATGACTAAGCTAGAAAAAATTATTAAATTCAAGAAGATGTGTATAAATTACATCAAATCATGCATTTGAGTTAACTAAACATATCTCACAAATCATGGCATTCCTAAATTGAACTAAATCACTTCCAAGCAAAACTAACGTCACTTTTTTGGGTGAATAAAATAATACATGGAGTAATATTTAATTATAAGTTTAAATATTCAAAAGTATATGCAACCTTTTCCAACTCAATGATCACTCATCCAAATGGAAACTTAGAACAATAGTTCAACTCAACAATCAAATTAGAAAATAAAATAAAAATCCAATCATGTTTAGTTAGCTTCAATTCAATCCAATCCAATCATGCCCCTGAGTATTCTCCTTCCTCGGCTATAAATCATTGGTCTTGTTGGTGATCGTCTTGATCTCGCTCCATTTTCCCTGATTTTCCTTTGATTTCTTCAAAATCCGTGGGCTCTACCGTTTTCCTATTTTTCCCGACCATGGAAGCTCAATAATGATCAATTTGTATTTGTATGCCTTTGAAAATCCAAATCCATGGTCAAAAGATGCTTGGGACCATGATTCACTTGGTTTTGTTTTAAAAAAATCATCCTTAGTGAAAAATCAAATTTTGGGCATGAATGGTGAATTTATGCGTTTTTGACGATCTGGCAGGTGTCTTTTTCCTATCAAAATTTTTCCTCAGCATTCGGTGGTCACGTGAATTCTATTGCTTGGTCAGGGGATGATGGGAAAATGTTTTAACTTTTCACTTTTTGCCTTTTTGGCAAAAGGGAAAATTTGGTCCCGTAGCTCCATTCAATTCTGATTGGTTCTTTTGGTACTTACGTGGCTTCTTCTAATTGGATCGGGCGCGGCGGGTTTGTTTTTGAACTTGTTCTTTTTGGATACTTTGGAAAAAAATTGAAACCTGCTGCCTGCCCCGCATGCTTTGATTAAAGAAAAATTTAAGGCAAGGAAAAAGTCTTACTTTGACCCCGCAGAAGGACACATGGAAAAGTTAAAGGCGGAGATGCGAGGCCTTCGGAGGCAAGTTGGATATTTTTCCCTTTTGGAAAAATGGAGTAAAAATTCTAAAATGGAAGCACGCCCCCACCAAATCATATTGAAGCCTTATAAGGTTCTTGAAGTTGCGCCATAAAGACATGTGGAGGTTTCCGCCGGGTCTTCTTTCCTTAGTTTTTTCAGCAACTTCCTAAAAGGCCTAAGACACATGGTGAGCCCACACTCATTTAGGGTCTCTACTTTTGGGGACCATCTCAAGATGCGCCATTAAGACGCGTGGCGGTTTGAAAAGTCAAGAGGTGGGGAGGTGGGCCATCGGGGCAACTTGGATTTTTTTCCCCTTCATATTCAAAATATTGAAATCATAAAAATGACCCGCAGATGGAAGTGCGGACTCTCGGGGGAAATTTGGAAAATTTTCCTTTTGGGAAAAAGGAGTTAAAAGTGAAAAAGGAAGCATGGTTC
Source organism: Taxus wallichiana var. yunnanensis (assembly GCA_018340775.1). Taxonomy (NCBI): domain Eukaryota; kingdom Viridiplantae; phylum Streptophyta; class Pinopsida; order Cupressales; family Taxaceae; genus Taxus; species Taxus wallichiana. Next base: position 359,921,321 of record CM031244.1, read on the forward strand.
CGCTGGGACCCACATCAGAAACTTGAAGCGGAAGGGCAAAGCTGCGGGGAAAACTTGCAAAATTTTCCCTTTTTCTAAAAAAGAGGTGAAATAGCGGAATTTAGCCACAGTTCCTTTAGGACCTACATTGGGACACATGTCAGGCCCATTTTTCAAAGGTAGAGGGGCGGAGCAAATTGAGAAATTTTGCATTTTTTCCAAAAGGTGTAAAAGGTAAAAAGGAAACCCCAGGCCCGTCTTAGCTCAGATATCCCATGTGGACGGTCCAAATTCAAAAGAAAGATCAATGGCGGTTTTCGTCTCGTATTTGATTTTCTATCATTTGTGCTCTAAAGCTCATGGGGATGCAAATTTTTATGGTTTTTATCATTTCTTGGAGTCTCCTACACGTAAAATGAAGAGGAACATTAATTTGGTATCCTGGTTGGGTGGGAAAAATTTGAAGATGTCTTTTGCCATCAAGACGTGATCTGACCATTGGCTTCGACTTGATTTTCAGTTTTTCTTTCCTTAGCATGCAAAGAACCAGATTTGACAAATTTGAGGAGGAAGTAGTTGGCATGCAAGATGAAGAACGACCTACCAGGTGAAGAATTGAATGCTGGAAATATTTGGAGAGATTTTCCCTCTGCACAACTGAAAACTTTTTCACAAATCTGATTCTAGGAGTCTCAACACGCAATGGTGCTTTGAATGTCTATAGTTTTGGGGGGGAAAAGTTGTTTTAAATGAAGTATTATAAATTACATGAATTGGTCGTGCAAATGGTTGGAGTGTTAGAAGTTGGGACTAATTTTTCTAAGAGAAAAGCTTGATAGAACCCGTCCTTCTGAGAAATCATCTGAAGAAACCTGTTTATCTCCTTTGTGTTAAATTTGATCCTGTCAAGGTGGTTGCGAGTGTACAGCCATTGACAAGCTCTGAGATTGTTCTAGAAACTTTCCCTTGCTATTAAATTTAATCAAACATGAGTTAATCTACGTTATTTTTGGGAAAAAATTGTGTTTGCTTCATTGTTGAATGTAAGCAAGTAGTTTTCTTGTTACCGTTGCAATATTACATTGAAATATTTTTGAATCACACAAGATCTTATCAGTGTGATAGTTTGGTGGCATTTGTAATTTTATTTATTAGAAGAGCTTTCATTTGATAATGAAATAAACAAATTTAAAATCACTGTGACTCCTAGCATGACTATAAGATTGTTTTTTAGCCTTTGAGGGTATCTTAGGCATGATGAAATAGAGGTTGATAATGTTTAGTTAAGTTTTCCAGTTTGAGCCTTCATTTTGGATCCTTGAATTTTGTGTGAAAGTGGTGATCGGGCCTTCATTGAAGCACATATTCTAGTTAAAGGAACATCCTAGCTATCCTAAAGCATTATGTTGTTCAAGATCTCCTTTTTGTAAAATTTCTCAAGAATCAGTGAATCAAGTTCATTTCGCCTCACCTCCCACTAAAAATTCATTTAAAAACAACCAATCATACCCATATTACCTTTGTTTGTCATGTGTGTATACAAATGCATAATTTTGACTACCAAAACATGCGAAACAATCGGAGTTTTCATTATCTTTAGTGGCCTAAACCTTCCTTAGAAAATATCTCCATTATCTAGAGTGACAACTCGTGCGAGTTAGGTTTCGTTGCATTGATCATATTTTCTTCAAGGTCTTGTTAATAATTTCACAATGAAGGATATATCCATCTCCTCCATAAACAACAGGCTACAAAAAGGGTCCTCTCACCTTGGTTGAAAGGAACAACCATAAAGTGGTGAGGATAGGTCAAATCCTCTTGAGGGTGCTACCCATTTCTCCACATCTAAGTGACAAAGAGCAAGATGCATTTCATCCCTGAAAACAAAACGACACACTACATGTTTTGCTTTTCTCTAAACTTCCGATAAACCTGTGATGATGCTCAACTTCTAAGGGAGAATCAATTTGGGTACCAACAGGTCTTCCTTTCAAGATTCATCCACCAACAAGCTTGAAATTTCATACTTTTATATTTGTAAAGTGTTTAGTGAATCAATCATTCTCATTACTTGTGGCTTGAATTCAGCTCCGTGTGTCGAATATTTATTAGATCATCCACAAAACTTGATTAGGAGGTTAAACAAGCTTAGTGATTGATTCCACTCTTCAATAGTCTCATGTAACACCCATTAGTTAAGACACACAAGATGCATAGAAAAACACAGGATTTTTTTTTTACTTTTTTGACACATAACACGACATGACATGTTGTCACCAAGGTTACAACTAACTCTATGAACAAATTTGACACAAGGATGACCACAAAGGCAACATAGAAACATTCACACCCTTGAAGGAAAATTCACTCTCCTCTTTGACAAGACACCACAAAAGACCAACCACAATACATAGTTACGGCTCAGGACATCCCACCGTGAAAATATTGTTAAGGTTGTTTATTCACTAACAATCTTCCAAGACTTGACTTTAGAATCTAGAAGGTTCATGATATGATTCTTACAATTCTTCTTATAGGGTTAGGTTTATTTTTCTTTATCTATTAAGGTCTATCTTAGGATCATCTCTAATATGATAATTACTTAAGTAATTCGTTTACAAAACCAGGAGGTAATTGATTCCACCAGCTCTCTATCCAAACCCTGATAGAGCTCCAAATATATTGTATATATTGCTATGTGAAATGATACAGAGATCACGCCTTTATATAGGCCGTAGCGAGAGCAGCGAGAGGGAAGATCCGAGGAACAGTTATATAACTGTTCACTAACATTCACTAACAACTAATTAATTAACAATGTATTAATTAATCTAACATTCCCCCCCTTAATACATTGCTCTTACAAATGTACCCCCTAAACAAATCAAACTTCACCTTGCCGAGAGGCTTGGTGAGAATATCTGCAACCTGAAAATCAGTAGGGCAATACTGGAGCTGAATTTGGTGGTTCAAGACCTGTTCACGAATGTAGTGACATTCGACCTCAATATGCTTTGTTCATTCATGGAAAACAGGATTCTTCACAAGCTTCAACACACCTTGATTGTCGCAGTGAATGATGGGAGGTTTCTCTTCAGGAATCCCTATATCTACAAGAATGCGACGTAACCAAATTGCTTCGCACACAGCTCCTCGTGCAGCGTGGTATTCAGCCTCAGTGGATGAGAGAGAAACAATAGTTTGCTTCTTGCTGATCCACGAGATAGGTCCAGATCCGAGATGAAAAACATATCCTGAAGTGGATTTCCTGTCATCAACGGATCCTGCATAGTCCGAAGTCAGTATATCCTGTAAGAAGAAGCGAGTGTTCTTCTGATACTCTAGACCAAAGTCAACTGTACCTCGGACATATCTCAACACATGCTTTGCTGCTATCCAATGACATTTCTTCGGCTCCTGCATAAATCTGGCGAGATAGCTCACAACAAAGCAAATATCTGGTCTAGTATAAGTCAAGTAAATGAGACTCCCCACAAGCTGCCTGTAGTGAGTGCCATCTACCTATGGTGAATCCTGGAATCTAGATAGTTGCAAACCTTTTTCCATAGGTGTGGACATTGGTTTACAATCTAACATCCCATACTTTTCCAGGAGTGTCTTGGCATATTTCATCTGGGAGACAAAGATATGATTCTTCTTCTGCCATATCTCTAAGCCAAGACAATAGTGAAGTAGCCCCAAATCAGTCATGTCGAAGGATTTCTTCAGATCATTCTTTACATCATCTACAAGATTGTCAGAACTTCCTGTGATCACAAGATCATCTACGTACAAAACCAGAATGACAATCTCTGTTCCTACCTTCTTGATATAAAAATTTGTATATGAGGGGCTACGAGTGAATCCATGCTGCAATAGGTGATCATCAATTTTTATATACCATGCCCTAGGTGCTTGTTTGAGTCCATAAAGTGACTTTATCAGACGACATACCTTCTGTGGTTGATGTTCATCTACAAACCCTTCAGGTTGGGCCATGTACACTTCTTCTTGTAGATCACCATTTAGAAAAGCACTCTTGACATCCATCTATTGAAGTTTCCATCCATTTTGTGCTGCCAGTGCACAGACAACTCTGATGGTTTTGATCTTCGCAGTGGGTGCAAAGGTCTCGTCATAGTCAATTCCTTCTTGCTGAGCATAACCCTTTGCAACAAGTCGTGCTTTGTGTTTTTCGATTGAACCATCTGCCTTATATTTTGTTTTGAAAATCCATTTGCAGCCAATGGATTTCTTACCTGGAGGAAGATCGACAAGTTCCCACGTCTGATTCTGAATTAGGGAATCATATTCAAGCATCCATAGCTTTGTTTCCACTTTGTGGTTGGTCTAATGCCTCACGAGCAGTGTCGGGTTCGGTGCTCTCAACAATCGAACTCATGAGTGTAAAATTTACCTCATGTCTAGCTTGACTTCGTGTTCTAACTCCTATAGAAGTACCGGGAAGTGAATTCATATGTGCATCCCTAATAGTACTACGGACCCATTTTAGACATTGGTCTGCTTTGATGTGAAGATGTGTTTTCCAGTGTGCCAAGATCAATGAACAAGTCTCCACTTAGCTCTTCTTCTCTCTGAGAAGAATCATCTTGCTCATCATCTGGATGTGTGAGCAATCTATGTGACGAGGTCGGTACTGGATCTCCATTGTGTGGTAGGGAGTCAAAAGACGACTCATCACATACCACATCTCGACTCTCGTAGATCTTCTTCGTCTCAGGATCCATGAGACGATATGCCTTTGAGGTAGTACTATACCCCAAGAAAAGACATGGCAGTGTCTTTGGATCGATCTTCTTCCTTCTCTTATCTAGAACATGCATATATGCAGTACAACCAAAAACTCTCAAATGATGAATAGAAGGTTTACGACCAGTCCATACCTCTTCCGGTGTCTTGTTCTCGTAAGATCTTCGTGGGTGCCGGTTGAGTAGATATAGTACTATCTAGACTGCTTTCGCCCAAAACGATCCTCTAACTTGGCGGTCGAGAGCATACAACGAGCCATCTCCATGAGATCCTGTTGTGGCGCTCGGAAATCCCGTTCTGTTGGGGCGTGTAGGGTGCAGTCAAATGTTGCTGAATGCCATGCTGCTTCAGGTATGCTAAGAACTTCTTTGACACAAATTCCCCCCCTCGATCTGAGCGGAGGAGAAGAAGAGGCTTCCTAGACTGCCTGGTGGCTTGCTGGTAGAAGGTTTGGAAATTTGCAAGTGCCTCACTCTTCTTCCGAAGGAAATATACCCACATTTTCCATGAGTAATCATCAATGATGAGCTGAAAGTACGCAAAACCTTGGAAGCTAGCTGGCAGGGGTCCGCACAGATCGGTGTGAATGACCTGAAGATGCTCTGTAGAATGATAAGAGCTCTGTTTGAATGGACCTCTATGTTGTTTTCCTGCAAGACATCCTGAGCAAACAGGTAAGGAATGGGAGAGTGGAGGAAGCCCTCTTACCATTTCCTCGCACCGAGCCGATGCAGAGCCCCGGAGAAAGATGACCATATCGAAAGTTCCAAAGTGCAGTGGACTCTGTCATTGATGTAGAGAGAGCAACACTAGATGAAGTGACCGCATCAAGTGTAAATAGACAGCCCTTCAGAAATGCTTGAGCAATGATTGACTCTCACGGGAAATGATGCAGACTTGACCCATTTCTCAACAAAGAATTCAACCCTTTGCATTCTATGGTTAAGAAGTTGAATTACGACAAAAGATTTGAAGTCAAACCTGGAACATATAGCACCTTTGTGAGTGTACATCTTAGTGTTCCAAGAGGAATGATGACATCACCAATCCCTCGCCGCAATATACTCTTGATTATGCTCCGCAATGGTGATCCGATCTCCGATGGGCGGTCACTCGAGTATGGAACAACTTCTTATTTCCAGTCATGTGTTTTTGGCTTTGAATCAATCAACCAGACATCTTCTACGGCTGCTGAAGTCGTGAGACTAGAACAATGTCGAATGAGTCGTATCTAGTACCTCTTCATCGGAGGTGGCATCCTACTGAGCAGCAATGTGGCCCTTTACGCCCTCGATTACGAGCATGCCATTCGAGATTTCTTGGAATATCCATGGCGGAAGTGCTCTCTTCATCGAGTTTCCATACTTACGACCGTTGTAATAACATTTCGTCGATCGTGTGCATATCCGTGGAGCAAATGTGATACCACCGATCCACCTTGTGATTATGCCGCTTCAGGGTGGCGTTGTGGTGGCCGCTGTGAAGATGGCTGCTGAGCATGCTGCTTCTGATTTTGGGGGGAAGATTGCCCTTTCCGAGGCTTATGTTTTTGCCTCATGATGAGAGCCTTGTCTTTGAAGGCTTCTTGTACATTTTGCATGGCTTCTTCCTTCGGAGATAATTCACAGGGTTGCAAAACTCACCTCCTATTCAAAGTGATTGTGAACGTGGTGATCGGTGTCCAAATCGGGAAGGAAGAGCTCACAAGGTGAGTGGGACTAGCAACTTGTGTCGTCCATCTGGTTCACCGAGTGCAGAGATTTCTCGCACGTAACTCGCCTACACACCACAAGAAGGCTTCTACCGATTCACCATCTTGCACATAACATGACGCAACATGTCGTCACCAAGTATACAACTAACACTGTGAACAACTTGATACAAGGATGGCCATAAAGGCAGCACGGAAACGTTCACACATATCAAGGACAATTTACTTTTCTTTTTGACAAGACAACATAGAAGTCCAATCACATAACACACTTACAGTTAGGGCCAACCACAAGGAGATATTCTTGAGGGTTATTTATTTTAAAAGGACATCTTGCAATTCTTAGCTTACGTTTTCAAGGAGGCTCAAGATATGATTCGTATGATTCAACTTGCCAAGCCAAGATTATTCTTTGGCACTCGAGTAATTATCTTTAAATCTTCTCTATTATGACATTTATTTGCTTAATTCGTTTATCAAGAAAAAGGAGTAATTAAATTCCACAAGGCCATCTGCTCACCACTAACGCTACTAAGATTCATTCTTGCCCACAAGACAACATGGTTTTAAGTTCAACACACTTAAGAGAAGAGATACAAGGTGCCTTGAAAAAGGGTTAGAGGGAGAAGGTCGAGATGAAACATTTTTAGGACCTCATTAGTTATTTCCAGTATTAAATTGAAGCTAGGGCTCTTAACCAGAATTAACAACAACTTTACTTAGGCTTCGCTAAAAGTATTAACAAGGAGTAAAAGAATTTACTTTCCAAATGGCTGAGAGATAGATTGTGTGGTTTCAAAATTGTTTTCTCCTGTTTATTAAATCTTATTATCTTCCAAAACTAACCATAGATTTCCTTTAAGTTCGTTTAAGAATTCCACCATGAAAGGGATAGTGTTCATTAGTGTAGCTAGGGGTATCAAGTTATATAATGTTACTGCGCAATGATAGTCCCGCCCTTGATTTCTTAAAGAATTTCTTGCTCTCAAGTTGGTGACCCCTACGTTACTTTATTTGAATACAACTTTTAATTTAACTTCCTGAAGTATTAAACAATCCCATGTTAGTTTACTTATGACACTTTATTACTAAGTCATGGCAAGGTTTAACTTAGAATTTATTCTCAAGGCAAAGTTGAAGCAACACTCATTTACGAGAACAAAACAAGATTACATCATTTCTTAAAATACTGATACTCCACAAGTCACTCAACCACAATAACCAAATTTTCTTATAATTTCAATGATGGGCACACAATACAAGGTTTCCAAAGTTAGATGACAAGTCCACAATACATTATACTAAGACATTAATCCTCTTCTAAACTTTCCACCTGGATGTTAACAAAAGTTGATCAACATAAAAGGTTTCGAGCAAAGGATCTTCTCAACTGAGGTTGATGACAAAAGTCTACAAATCTATCCCTCATCTACACACGCAAGATCCATCTGCAACAAATTTTCTACAAGAGTCAGTTCACGAGAACTGAGCAAGATAAGGCTACACAAAACCACCATAACTATTATCTAACAATATCATGAAAAGGAAGCACTTTATTACAAGAATTGGTTCAAACCTCTAAACACTATTAACACATCAAGTTAAAATAAAGTCTTCATCATGCCAATCAAAGAAGGAGAAGACCTTGTACTTCAGTTAGGAGTAATAACAACGAAAGTATAGCAATCGTAAGAGAATGGCCCTTGGCCCTATAAGGAGAAAACAAACAATCTAGCAAAAATAGAATTCCCATCAAGTAAGTAATTAAACAATAATTACAAGATTGAGATTTGATATAAATAGACCAACCATCTAGAAATTTATCAAAGGTACCAACGCATAGGCTAAAATAATACATTTCTAAAAGAACAAAAGTTGATCGGCCCAAGAAAGGGGAAACACGGGTTCCAAAATTTAACACAAAAAGTCATGTATAAATGAGTTTCAAACCGGAAATCAAATAGAGTAAACACACAACATAAGTTTCGAAGCGAAGGCATAGTATACTAGTTTTGACCATTAACTACAAATAGATTTACCAATCATCCAGGAAGGGTCAAAGTCTTACAGGCTAGTAGCAAACACGCGAGAGAAGAAGGGAGTTCCGTCAAACAAGAGTATACAATAATGTCATCAACAATTTTATAACACTAAAGATTTGCAAACTTCCACAACAATTCTAATGTTTGATTAATTTAAAATAAATTATCCATTTCCCGAAACAACCATATTTTAAGGCAACCCTTGGTAACACAGTCAACCATCACACAAAGATACAAACATAACTTCTAAGTGACATTATCAAAACAAAACCTTCCGCTATGAATCCATAAGACTATCAAATGAAAGCTGAGTTTTTCCCGAAGGTTAATCACATTTAAGGAAATTTCCATCACAAACTATTACGGTAATTACGTGCATAAAAACTAACCAATATTAATTAATAGCGTTAACATTACAAGGGAGAAAATAATGCAAGTTAGGAAAAATAGAAGAGCGCCATCAGCAATAATTCTGAGAGGGGGAATTAGACCAAACTATTCTAGTGTCAACGAGGTACTGGATTCGCACAATGAACCCTCCAACTTAGTTGATTCGAAAAGCTAGTAATGGTTCAAGTTGATAGGGATGGTCAAGGTACTTCTTGAGGATGGCCTTAAAAGCCTAGAAACAAGATGAAAGATAGTATAAGAGTCTAAACACGTGAGACGGCAAAACACGTTGCACATGAACCCTTTTATTCTACCAGTTTTAATACCAAAACTCTAAGCTGGCTAGCCCACGCATTGCTCACACAATCCTACAACCTTTCTTTCTCGATGCCAAAAGGTTATCAAAGGGACTTGCGAAGGAGCTAACAAAAAACGTCAAGGACAACTTGGGTGCTAGGAAGGGGGTTTCATAGTTATTGTAAACTTACTTCCATGATATCGAAAATACTAGCTTGATCAACATAATAACTTGCAACTCAATCGCAGAGAAGAATTAATACATAAACAAACAGACGAAGTTCTATCATTCGAGTAATATAACATTCAGAGGAGAGGGCACACGCATCCTTTCGACCCACATACTGTCAACGATAAAAGCTAAAACAAGAAGAAACAAAAGAAAGGGAAATCTCCCATCATGACATCCAACTGACAAATCAATGCAAGGAAAAGTGGTTCGATTTCACGATAATTTTAAATAAAATAATAGTAGAAAAGTGTAGAAATATCTTGCCTTTTTCTCCAGATTCAGCTTCGCCCTCCTGCCTCTTCCATTGCTTTGGACGAAAACTTGAGCTTTTCGTCGGCGAGCTTCACGCCGGGAGTAACTCTGTGCCAGACGGAGCGTTTGGGCTCGTCTCTGGCAAGCTGTTCGACGTCCTTGATGCTGTGAAAAGAAAATGACCGGTCTAGCATTCGATCCACAGATTTCTTCATGGAAATCTCGTTAACCACAACCAAAGGACTGCTTCCAGTATTATCTTCTAACCCTTCCATGAGCTCCCATGTATTGATCGTCTCAAGCTGCCCTTCTTCCTGCGATGGAGATTTGCTGTGGTTTGAAGCAGATTTGAAGGGCGTGTAATTCTGGATGAGATTGTTGACCTCAGACCAAGTTTTTGCAGCCATTTCTGAAGAACGGTGATTTTCCAAACTACCTCAGGCATAAATTCATATACGAGTAACCTTTGATCATCTTCTATACAAGATATCAACAAGTTTGACAAGATTGGGATGGTGCAGTTGGCCTAGGAAGTTGACTTCGCCAGCCATTCCTTGTGACCCGCAGCCCATCAGATTCGGTGTTTTGACAACAAAGAAGCAAGTGAGGCCTAGTCCCGACTTGACAGAGCTATACCATTCTCTTCTATCCAACCTTTAAAGACATAGCCGAACCCCCACCACCGAGGACACTCTCCGGCCTGAAGTTCCTAGTGGCAGACTTCAGCTCACTGAAGGAAAAATTTTTCAACTTGGATGACAATATCAATTCATTCTCCACCTTGGGAGTAGATGGAATGCTTTCTGTATTCGCAGAGGTGCCACTAGAAGACGTTGTCTGGGAAACAACCAACGGTTTGCTGCTGTCATTGGGATTTTTGGTTTCAGCAGATTGAGTACCGGTGCTAGTAATAGAAGTGTCTACTTTTGATCTTCTGGAGACACAGATGCCCATGACCCATCAATCAGCTCCCTCGGCACTATAATTAAATTCCTCTCCTCAATACAGACAGTGTGGATACATGGGCAGCATCCGCATCCGGATTCAACCATACGAACAATGCAACTCGAAAATGATATATAATGAGTATCTTAAAATCGACAAGGGTATCCACATTGAGTATCCGCTATCAGATATCAAACGCTCCAAATAAAATACGTAGGCAACATCCACATCGGGTATACACACTGAGAATCCTAAATTTGAGGATGCATTCGATACAGAACAGATAACAACGTAGCTGGACATCCTGCTTGTTGGAAGCACTCAACAGGCTTCTACCATGCTGCAACAGTATCATCCATCTTCATCTACTTCCCCTCCTATCCTTGATGCCCAGGAAGATGCATTGTCTACTCTTCTCTGCTCGTTTGAACCAAAAAAGAAACAATTCTATAACCACAGCAAATTGCAGACCTCCCAAAACAGGGGTTTCCTTCCCCCAAGACGCGGCAGACAAGGGCATCAGGAAGTCAAAGAAAGTAGAGCAGGTCATAAAAGATACAGGTCTGAAGTGGTTGAAAGGTCGCTGAAAAGGACTGGTGGCCAACTGCCCCCCCCACTTGGCATTCAAACCAAAGGAAGGACCAACACGCCTTGCCTAAAAGAAGAATGAGTGGTAAGTGATCTTCCTCCACGCATAAATAAAGGCCAGGTCTTTCAACAAAAGGGAAACAAGTGTACGTGGCCAGCAAGGGTAACAAAATTTAGTTGGGGTGGGTTGATGCCCCCATACAACCAAAACACTAACCGAAAAAGAAAGTATGTATACACCGCACACAAGAGATCCGGACGGCCACAATAAAATGTTAAACGCTAAGAACGAACACCACTTCCTAAGCAATGGCATCACCCATGAACAAGGTCCTCCTCATGCGTGAATCGGGGTTCAGTCTTCGAGAGTGGCCGATAAAATAAATAAATAAGGTAACTTACAGGTAATTAATAATATTCCTGAAATCGACACAATAAATAAATAAATAATAATAATAGTAATTGTTATTCGACAACTAAAATAATAATACTATTATTATTATTTTATAACCTAATAATAATAATAATTATTACTCCTATTAATAAGGGCCGACAGACAAGCACGGTAAAAGAGAACATGATTCTCTTTTAACAAGGAAATCGTAACAGGCGTTGTAAGGGCCGGTAACGACAACAACAACACGACACCAGCAAACACGATGAAGAGGGAGATGATTGAGTATTCCCTGTGACCAAGGTGAAGTCCACCAATGATCGATGAGGGCACAATGACGTTCCATGCTTAGCACTCGGTCACCGAAGGGTGAACAGGTGTAACGTAGAACAGGGCATTACATTCTCCTCCCCTTAAGAAAGCATCGTCCTCGATGCGACATTACACAGAGGGAATGAAATGGCACATAACCAAGAATAGGTAAAGGAGAAATTACACCCTATGGTTTAAAATTTTAGTCGATTTAAAGCACGGCCACAGGGTAGCCTTAGGAACATTTGGTAGAAATTTTAACTTTCAAGGTTCTGTGAAGATTGGCAGTTCCCTCTTATTTATTATTTCATTAGTTCCTTTCCATTAACATTTTTCTTAGTTTAATTTCTTTTAAAAATTTCATCATTGAAGAGTTTTGGTTTATTCCTTATTGTGGGTGCCCAACATGAACTGCTAACACAACACCCTATCAGGTTCACAAGACACTACAGATTCACAAGCACGCAAGTATATACTTCAAGATTGTATTACACCACAAAAGGGTTACTCAAATACGGAATGGAATAGGCACAGTCCACATAACATAGTACTCGACACACATCAATGACTGACATACCAAAATACTTAACCAAAACAGTACTACAATCCACCAGACATTTCCTCAATTTGCATCAATGAAAAATTCACATAACACCAAACCATGCTACAGGTACATAGTGTCCACAAGGGAATCAATGACATATCCACAACATCACAACACATATCCATCTGACATGAGTAACACATACATCAAAAGACCACTACCAAACATCACAATAACTCAACATATATCCCGAAACATCAACCATACAGACAAATATCATAAGCCTCCCTCAAACTCTTATGCCTCCCTCAAACTCTTATGCCTCCCTCAAGTCTCTTATGCCTCCCTCAAGTCTCTTATGCCTCCCTCAAACTCTTATGCCTCCCTCAAGGAGGCCGGTTGACCCTATGGTCCAAGACACATAGAGTTCGAACACTCCTAACCCAAGTGACATAATAACGCGTGGTTCAACAACCCGCTAGTTATATGTAACTCCTTGGGGTGTACCCCCATACAATGAAGCGGGTCCATAGGTCCAACCAATCCATGGTGCATCCTATGACCCTATTCCACACATCACGACAATAGAACCAGCACAACAATCCAATCAAAGTGCCAAGTGGCAAAGTACAAGCCTTGGGCAAGGTGGTAAAAATTCCAAATTTAAAAGAAGACCCAAAATCAAGCAAAATAAATGGCCAAATAGCCATAGTTAGTATCAAAATCCCCATGTTAGTGCCACAAACCAAGGAAATGCCCAAAATTGTAAAGCATGGCAATCAAGAAAAGTCTTGGTCCTTACAAATAAAGAAAAAAAAATCAATTACGAATAAAATCAACTTATAATAATGTCACATTACGATAACTGTGTGGCCTTATTTGGCCACCAAGGGGTACTCAACGAGTTGCTAGCACTCGGAACATCGAGCCTCAGCTCGCAAAATACGTATCAATAATACAACTGTCATCACCTCCATCTGAATCATCCCGCCACCACTTCGACAAGGCTAAACATAGTCATAGTTGCACTTAGGTTGTGTACATACAACCACATAGGGAGAGAGGAAAGAGTCACATGTAATCTACTAAACCAAGTTTCGGCTCAAATTATTGACCCATGGCACACCATTCCTCACTCTCAACATACACTTTACCGATTCCCTTTAGGGTCGGTTAGCGTAAGGTTCACAACATAACATACAACTACATCACTAACACCATGGTGGTACACACATAGCTACCATAACGTCTCACGTATGGTATGTATATAGGGTAGATCACAATCATACATCCACAGGGCGTAATACATCACTTTACCACATTCTGCACCCAAAGTGCAATCACCATACGATAGGGTTCATACACTCACCGTATGACCCCAAATCACAACATGAAGCATTACATATTTGCACAAATCCTACATACGATGAACATAGTACATCACAACCTAACATCCATGGCTACATAACAAGGTGGTACACACATTTCTTCAAAACATGGTAAAAACATCAAGATACAACTCATTTCTTTTAACATCAATCTAGTCATACAACACATTGATACACCCACATATCACAATATGTCACAATGCTCTAACACTATGTCATCCACTTTATAATTCTTTTCACACATCACAAGCAGTAATTCACCCGTGAACTCTTCATAGAATCCACAAGAAGGAGAGAGAATACTCCCATCCCCAACATATCAACATGATCACAAACACGCACAAGGTGACATACACATCATGTGCGTTCACAATATCACAATTACGACAATAATCACATCACGTTTAAAGCACATTACTCTTCCAATATCTACCACCATCATGCAACATCATCATCATCATGCAGTATCATCATGTAACACCTCCACCACCATGTAACATCATCATATAACACCAATCCGGCCCATAGGTTCGAGAGCATGAACCTACGCTCTGATACCAAGTGTAACGACCCAAAATCACCACACACGAACAACACAGTGAAATACAGGATAAACTTTTTTTTTTTTTTTTGACTTGCTTGACACATAACATGATGCAACATGTCATCACCAAGTATACAACTAACATTGTGAACAACTTGATACAAGGATGGCCATAAAGGCAGCACGGAAACGTTCACACATATCAAGGACAATTTACTTTTCTTTTTGACAAGACAACATAGAAGTCCAATCACAGAACACACTTACAGTTAGGGCCAACCACAAGGAGATATTCTTGAGGGTTATTTATTTTAAAAGGACATCTTGCAATTCTTAGCTTACGTTTTCAAGGAGGCTCAAGATATGATTCGTATGATTCAACTTGCCAAGCCAAGATTATTCCTTTGGCACTGAGTAATTATCTCTAAATCTTCTCTATTATGACATTTATTTGCTTAATTCGTTTATCAAGAAAAAGGAGTAATTAAATTCCACAAGGCCATCTGCTCACCACTAACGCTACTAAGATTCGTTCTTGCCCACAAGACAACATGGTTTTAAGTTCAACACACTTAAGAGAAGAGATACAAGGTGCCTTGAAAAAGGGTTAGAGGGAGAAGGTCGAGATGAAACATTTTTAGGACCTCATTAGTTATTGCCAGTATTAAATTGAAGCTAGGGCTCTTAACCAAAATTAACAACAACTTTACTTAGGCTTCGCTAAAAGTATTAACAAGGAGTAAAAGAATTTACTTTCCAAATGGCTGAGAGATAGATTGTGTGGTTTCAAAATTGTTTTTTCCTGTTTATTAAATCTTATTATCTTCCAAAACTAACCATAGATTTCCTTTAAGTTCGTTTAAGAATTCCACCATGAAAGGGATAGTGTTCATTAGTGTAGCTAGGGGTATCAAGTTATATAATGTTACTTGCAATGATAGTCCTGCCCTTGATTTCTTAAAGAATTTCTTGCTCTCAAGTTGGTGACCCCTACGTTACTTTATTTGAATACAACTTTTAATTTAACTTCCTGAAGTATTAAACAATCCCATGTTAGTTTACTTATGACACTTTATTACTAAGTCATGGCAAGGTTTAACTCAGAATTTATTCTCAAGGCAAAGTTGAAGCAACACTCATTTACGAGAACAAAACAAGATTACATCATTTCTTAAAATACTGATACTCCACAAGTCACTCAACCACAATAACCAAATTTTCTTATAATTTCAATGATGGGCACACAATACAAGGTTTCCAAAGTTCAGATGACAAGTCCACAATACATTATACTAAGACATTAATCCTCTTCTAAACTTTCCACTGGATGTTAACAAAAGTTGATCAACATAAAAGGTTTCGAGCAAAGGATCTTCTCAACTGAGGTTGATGACAAAAGTCTACAAATCTATCCCTCATCTACACGCAAGATCCATCTGCAGCAAATTTTCTACAAGAGTCAGTTCACGAGAACTGAGCAAGATAAGGCTACACAAAACCACCATAACTATTATCTAACAATATCACGAAAAGGAAGCACTTTATTACAAGAATTGGTTCAAACCTCTAAACACTATTAACACATCAAGTTAAAATAAAGTCTTCATCATGCCAATCAAAGAAGGAGAAGACCTTGTACTTCAGTTAGGAGTAATAACAACGAAAGTATAGCAATCGTAAGAGAATGGCCCTTGGCCCTATAAGGAGAAAACAAACAATCTAGCAAAAACAGAATTCCCATCAAGTAAGTAATTAAACAATAATTACAAGATTGAGATTTGATATAAATAGACCAACCATCTAGAAATTTATCAAAGGTACCAACGCATAGGCTAAAATAATACATTTCTAAAAGAACAAAAGTTGATCGGCCCAAGAAAGGGGAAACACGGGTTCCAAAATTTAACACAAAAAGTCATGTATAAATGAGTTTCAAACCGGAAATCAAATAGAGTAAACACACAACATAAGTTTCGAAGTGAAGGCATAGTATACTAGTTTTGACCATTAACTACAAATAGATTTACCAATCATCCAAGAAGGGTCAAAGTCTTACAGGCTAGTAGCAAACACGTGAGAGAAGAAGGGAGTTCCATCAAACAAGAGTATACAATAATGTCATCAACAATTTTATAACACTAAAGATTTGCAAACTTCCACAACAATTCTAATGTTTGATTAATTTAAAATAAATTATCCATTTCCCGAAACAACCATATTTTAAGGCAACCCTTGGTAACACAGTCAACCGTCACACAAAGATACAAACATAACTTCTAAGTGACATTATCAAAACAAAACCTTCCGCTATGAATCCATAAGACTATCAAATGAAAGCTGAGTTTTTCCCGAAGGTTAATCACATTTAAGGAAATTTCCATCACAAACTATTACGGTAATTACGTGCATAAAAACCGACCAATATTAATTAATAGCGTTAACATTACAAGGGAGAAAATAATGCAAGTTAGGAAAAATAGAAGAGTGCCATCAGCAATAATTCTGAGAGGGGAATTAGACCAAACTATTCTAGTGTCAACGAGGTACTGGATTCGCACAATGAACCCTCCAGCTTAGTTGATTCGAAAAGCTAGTAATGGTTCAAGTTGATAGGGATGGTCAAGGTACTTCTTGAGGATGGCCTTAAAAGCCTAGAAACAAGATGAAAGATAGTATAAGAGTCTAAACACGCGAGACGGAAAAACACGTTGCACACGAACCCTTTTATTCTACCAGGTTTAATACCAAAACTCTAAGCTGGCTAGCCCACGCATTGCTCACACAATCCTACAACCTTTCTTTCTCGATGCCAAAAGGTTATCAAAGGGACTTGTGAAGGAGCTAACAAAAAACGTCAAGGACAACTTGGGTGCTAGGAAGGGTTTCATAGTTATTGTAAACTTACTTCCATGATATCGAAAATACTAGCTTGATCAACATAATAACTTGCAACTCAATCGCAGAGAAGAATTAATACATAAACAAACAGATGAAGTTCTATCATTCGAGTAATATAACATTCAGAGGAGAGGGCACACACATCCTTTCGACCCACATACTATCAACGATAAAAGCTAAAACAAGAAGAAACAAGCAGAAAGGGAAATCTCCCATCATGACATCCAACTGACAAATCAATGCAAGGAAAAGTGGTTCGATTTCATGATAATTTTAAATAAAATAATAGTAGAAAAGTGTAGAAATATCTTGCCTTTTTCTCCAGATTCAGCTTCGCCCTCCTGCCTCTTCCATTGCTTTGGACGAAAACTTGAGCTTTTCGTCGGCGAGCTTCACGCCGGGAGTAACTCGGTGCCAGACGGAGCGTTTGGGCTCGTCTCTGGCAAGTTGTTCGACGTCCTTGACGCTGTGAAAAGAAAATGACTTGTCTAGCATTCGATCCATGATTTCTTCATGGCAATCTCGTTAACCACAACCAAAGGACTGCTTCCAGTATTATCTTCTAACCCTTCCATGAGCTCCCATGTATTGATCGTCTCAAGCTGCCCTTCTTCCTGTGACGGAGATTTGCTGTGGTTTGAAGCAGATTTGAAGGGCGTGTAATTCTGGATGAGATTGTTGACCTCAGACCATGTTTTTGCAGCCATTTCTGAAGAACGGTGATTTTCCAAACTACCTCCGGGCATAAATTCATATACGAGTAACCTTTGATCATCTTCTATACAGTATCCAACAAGTTTGACAAGATTGGGATGGTGAAGTTGGCCTAGGAAGTTGACTTCTGCCAGCCATTCCTTGTGACCCTACGCACCCATCGGATTCGGTGTTTTGACAAAGAATAAAGTGAGGCCAGTCCCGGCAGCGGGAGAGCTGTACCATTCTCTTCTATCCAACCTTTAAAGACATAGCCGAACCCCCCACCACCGAGGACACTCTCCGGCCTGAAGTTCCTAGTGGCAGACTTCAGCTCACTGAAGGCAAATTTTTTTCAACTTGGATGACAATATCAATTCATTCTCCACCTTGGGAGTAGATGGAATGCTTTCTGTATTCGCAGAGGTGCCACTAGAAGACGATGTTATCGGGAAAAACAACCAACGGTTTTCTTTCTTTGTCATTGGGATTTTGGTTTCAGCAGATTGAGTACGGTGCTAGTAATAGAAGTGTCTACTTTTGATCTTCTGGAGACACAGATGCCCATGACCCATCAATCAGCTCCCTCGGCACTATAATTAAATTCCTCTCCTCAGTACAGACAGTGCGGATACATGGGCAGCATCCGCATCCGGATTCAACCATACGAACAATGCAACTGAAAATGATATATAATGAGTATACTGCAATCGACAAGGGTATCCATGCTGAGTATCCGCTATCAGATATCAAACGCTCCAAATAAAATACGTAGGCAACATCCACATCGGGTATACACACTGAGAATCCCGAATTTGAGGATGCATTCGATACAGAATAGATAACAACGTAGCTGGACATCCTGCTTGTTGGAAGTGCTCAACAGGCTTCTACCATGCTGCAACAGTATCGTCCATCTTCATCTACTTCCCCTCCTGTCCTTGATGCCCAGGAAGATGCATTGTCTACTCTTCTCTGCTCGTTTGAACCAAAACAGAAACAATTCTATAACCACAGAATTGCAGACCTCCCAAAACAGGGGTTTCCTTCCCCCAAGACGCGGCAGACAAGGGCATCAGGAAGTCAAAGAAAGTAGAGCAGGTCATAAAAGATACAGGTCTGAAGTGGTTGAAAGGTCACTGAAAAGGACTGGTGGCCAACTCCCCCCACTTGGCATTCAAACCAAAGGAAGGACCAACACGCCTTGCCTAAAAGAAGAATGAGTGGTAAGTGATCTTCCTCCATGCATAAATAAAGGCCAGGTCTTTCAACAAAAGGGAAACAAGTGTACGCGGCCAGCAAGGGTAACAAAATTTAGTTGGGGTGGGTTGATGCCCCCATACAACCAAAACACTAACCGAAAAGAAAGTATGTATACACCGCACACAAGAGATCCGGATGGCCACAATAAAATGTTAAACGCTAAGAACGAACACCACTTCCTAAGCAATGGCATCACCCATGAACAAGGTCCTCCTCATGCGTGAATCGGGGTTCAGTCTTTGAGAGCGGCCGATAAAATAAATAAATAAGGTAACTTACAGGTACTTAATAATATTCCTGAAATCGACACAATAAATAAATAAATAATAATAATAGTAATTGTTATTCGACAACTAAAATAATAATACTATTATTATTATTTTATAACCTAATAATAATAATAATTATTACTCCTATTAATAAGGGCTGACAGACAACAACACGGTAAAAGAGAACATGATTCTCTTTTAACAAGGAAATCATAATAAAAGGCGTTGTAAGGGCGGTAACGACAACAACAACACGACACCAACAAACACGATGAAGAGGGAGATGATTGAGTATTCCCTGTGACCAAGGTGAAGCCCACCAATGATCGACAAAGGCACAATGACGTTCCATGCTTAGCACTCGGTCGCCGAAGGGTGAATGTTCCCAAAGTGTTGTGTAGCTCATTGACCAAGGAAAAGAAACAGCCCAGTGGTGTCTTCGTTGTCACTCAATGCCCAAATATTTGGTGCATTGCTCACGGTGCTTTCTGCATCTGAAATTTGTGACATATACGTGGCGAGGATGTCTAGATTAGCCTCTCACGCCAAGCTCTTCATGCTGCAGATTCCACATGATCTTTAGCCTCCTCATTGCTGGTTTGCTTACACGCACAGGTCTGAAATGCTATTGTATGCATCCAAGATCTGCATCTATGCTTAGGGGATGAATCAGGTCGTAGCAGTTGGTATTTGATCAGGAAAACTCCAAATAAATCTGCAATGAAAGTCTGAATTCTTCACAAGCAACAAAATGCCCAAGCAAAGCTAAATTTCCTCCTGCAGATTCTCCACCCACAGCAGGTAATTTCAAGACTCCACGCTCCTTCCTTGGCTGCTGGTCTAAGAATGTGAAGCTTCCACGCTCAGCAAACAAAGAATATGCCATGCAGATCCTCAATTAACTTTTCCAAATGCCAACAGATTTACAAATTGGTCGCTCCACTTTGATCCACGCAACAGGTCGCTAGTCTTGCAGGGTCTCCACGTCCCAGCCAGCAAGCAGGTCTTGCTATCAAAGAGTGTTATTTGCAGGTCGTTGCCACGCTCTCCTTCCACGCTAATCCACGCAGGTCAAAGCAAATTCACCATGCCTAAGGATTCCATGCACAAAGACATGACCCAAAACGGATAGCAAAGGAATCTGAGTCTCCTCTCCATGCACAGCACGCAAATATTTTTCTTCCACGCAGCAAGAAGACCACACAGGTGACAAAAACTCACTCCCTCCAATGCCAGTTGCCTTTACAGTCTCCAAAATCTCCACAACCCACTCTGATACCAATGATAGAGCTCCAAATATATTGTATATATTGCTATGTGAAATGATACAGAGATCACGCCTTTATATAGGCCGTAGCGAGAGCAGCGAGAGGGAAGATCCGAGGAATAGTTATATAACTGTTCACTAACATTCACTAACAACTAATTAATTAACAATGTATTAATTAATCTAACAAACCCACACTCATCGAGACTTATTTCATAAATCCTTTGCATAAAGAAGCAAGCATAAATTCAAAATAAGTGGAGTTTTATTAGGTTCGAGAACCATAATATTGTTTGTTCAAGGATTATCCTTTATCATAACTTAGAAAAGGGTTACAAGGTCTACAAAGAAGGATTAAAGGTAACAAAGTTAAGTAGAGTTCATCATCATAATTTCATAAGATAAAGACCAAGATTTTTTGGGGCTAAGAATTTATCAAGAGGGGTTCAAGTTTCATCTAGGTTTTACTTTATTAAGTTTGGCAAGTTAATATAATTAGGTTTCAAAAAAAAATTAAAGAGTCAGACTTATAGTTTCTTAACTATTCCCTTTACTTATGAAGATCTAGAATTCTCGCAAGGGTTAGATATTGATAACACTTTAATTCCATTTATCATTTCAGAACAAAAAGGTTAAGGTTAACGGTTTATTCTATTGGTGGAAAGTAATTCCTTTTTGCATAAGTAGATAGTTCCTCTTCTTCCAGTTAAAGACCGGGATTTTATCCACGAGATCACCAATTCTTATATTTTATTTTTATTTTCATTTTTTTTTTTTTTGTTCATTTATTTATTTTTGATTAACTTTTATTGAGATTTCCAACCCACTTGACTATGCCTAAAATTACAACCATGCCAAGACCATGGAGGGTTATCATACAAGAAGGTTTTATGGCTCGATAGAGCATTTACCATTGCTTGTCGAGAGAACAAGAAAGTGAAAAATTTGTCAAATCATCATACATGATTTCATGATTGATATAATATCACACAAAAATACACATAAAAAGTGATGATCAAGTTTAAATCCTCACAATAATAATTACACGATTTTCTACAAAAGGACAAGACAACCTTATTTCAATACTATAGAAAATCCATGGCAAGAGGCTTGCCAAACTCCCTTACAAGCACCACTCCCAAATTTATGACACTATAGACATATGTAGAAGGAACTTCAAAAAATCAAAATGAATGAACCTTTACAAATCTTTCCTTCTTCTACTCACACAAGCCATCCGCAACCAATTATGCACTGAGTCGGTTTGTGAGAAATGAGCATGATAAACGCTATAACATTAAGACAATATGTTATCAACTTGTTTCAAAAAGAAGAGCATTGTTGCTTATGAAAATAATCCAAGTGTCTAAAACAAGAGTAATTAAAACGGTTTTCCAAAAGGATAAAATTTCACAATTAAAAGCAAGGCACTAACTCTAATTGAGTATCATTTTCTCATAGGAGAAGTTAATAAACCATCATAATTAATTCCACCTAATGACCATCATGATAATGACCGTCATTTTAAAAAGATAACATTTCGAAAAGAAAACACTTACAAGAAGAGAATTAGTTCAAAATGTGATCTGTCCCCATTAGTTTAAGTTAGTTCACCAAGCCAAAGATTCACTATACCACTATTAGTTCCCAAACAATCAATCAACACGAGAATATCTAAAAAAATGACTTAATAATATTAAGATGTTGTGTCTATAACAATTAATTTTATATCAGTACAAAATAAATAAATTGGAAAAGAAAAAGGATGAAATGAACAAATGACCCAGTATGGGCCACATCCTATCCTAACAATCCTACTATTAAAACCTTTATTCTAATCAAGAGAATGCCTTAAGAAAAGAACAAACTTGATAACACCAAACATAACCATTATATATTTTATAGGAGGTTTACCCAATCATTCACAAGAACACAACATAGGATACATAGCTTCTAAAGTATCTGTAAGTCAACAAGAAGTTGACATCAAACCTACTCTGGTCAAGACATAACCATTCTACAAAAATGACAGAAAGAAGGTCGTATCACAACGGCATCATGATAACTAGTCAACCAATGAATTTCCAAATACACCAACCTCTAAGCTACAGGAGAATGAAATTTAAACATTTTTAAGGATCAAAACGTAGAGTACTTTCTTATGCATAAAACCAAGATCCCAGTTTTAAGATTTGAAAACTTCCTCAATAATGATCAAGTAGATCTCGCATCTTCCAACATATGTGAGACAAAATCAAGGTACAAATAAGATTATTTATTCGACATTTTAATTTATCCCAAAGATGTGAATATCGTCTCAAGGAGACATTCCGTAAGGTCAACTACATTCCTCAAAACATACAACGGTCACCAAGGGAGTAAAGATGATCCCAAAGACAAGAATCTCCAAAAGATGAATAGGGACTGCTACCAAGTTATGATGATCACACATGAAACTTGAAGACTAAAATAGTTCTTCAAGGGGTTTACAAATAAAAAAATAACTAACCCAATTTTGAGAGTAATACAAACTTGGTTCAATTCAAAAATCAGTCAAGTTAAGCACACACTTAAGCCGACCGGAGAAGGGTAGCTAGAACCTAAAACAAACTAAAAGAAAAAATATAGAGATAGAAATAACATCATTCACCTATACATTATGCACTTACAGTGCTCAATTACTATTTTACAAATACCCAACATGAGCCAAAACGATAGATTACGAACCGAAACAAGAATCTAAAAACAAGCACTATAAAATTGAGTTGAACAACAATGTTTGATAAAACATTCAAATCATAAGATTGTCAAAAGAACTAGGAATTTTCATTACAAGACCTCCCACTTTTATTTTATTAATCTTTTGAAAAATTTGACACACCTAGTATTTATTAAAACTCGAAAACAATATAAAAGTGTTCAAACAATACATTCATTTCTAACGCTTGAAACTAATATCCTCCCTGAAATTACGAAAGAGCAAGAGAAGTAGAAACCATACAAAAAAACCATCACACGAGACATTTATATGAAGAGTAAGGTCATTTAAAGAATGATTTAAATAACAACATAAGACTCACGGGTATAGAGCATATCATGCCTAATTAAGCTCACACAATTGAGCACAAGTTGAACAGGGTTTGCAACAACATCTCAAGCCTAAACTCCACTATCCTCCAAACTTGATGGGTTGTCCACAATCTTCTCATAGCCAAACTTTACACAAGAAAGTTATGGCCAGAGTATGGAGTCTACCAAAACATAGATCTACAATACCTTGAAGGAAAAAGTGTTCTCTAGGACAACAGTGATAGAAATTTGTGTGTAAAACAGCTTGATCTATGACCCTAATTCCACCATATATGACCAACAAAACAGTGTCCAACCTGCCCAACCCACCTTTCAGTTGTAGCAGCACCTGGATTACATGTAAAATGTGGAAGAGTAAAACAAGAGGAAAGGTGAACTACTTGACTAAGTGACTCAAAGAGATGTGGTCTGGAAATGACACGACTATAAGATATGCACAAATAGACCAGCAAAAAAAATGACCTAGATAAACAAAACAATGCGCCCAGTGAGGAACTATTATGCAAATCACGTTGATAGGAATGAATTCAATGGCTTCTCTACCCCCAAACTAGTCGAAAAACTTCTCTCTACTCGGTGGCTGGGATAAAGTAGCATCGACGCACCAAGGAAAAGAAATCGAGCAGAAAGAATAAAACAAAACCAAACAAGTACACAACCAAGAGAAAAAGGTGTTTCATCCCACAAACATATGTCAAAGCATGATTTAATTAAAAACCACAAGGAAACAAATAGGTGACCAACAATAAATTCACTTGGGGAAGGGAGGGGGTAAGTGGCAAGGTAAGTGATCAAGCCCGTAAAAGGATTGGCTGGAACTTTCAATGTATTATTCCCAACCTCCAGTCTCCAATCTCCTCACAAAACAACACACACGGCCAACAACTCGGGTTTGGAATTTTTGTCCCTCAACGCAAGTCAAGTAGTCTAAATGAAACTAATAAAAGAAATGATAGGTTGCCATAAATTTCACCCACCTCCACCAAAGAAAGACCACAACAAACAAGGTCTTAGAGATCACGTATCCCTCATGCCGGTATGAACAAAAAGGACCATAAAGTGGGGGCAAAGTTGGTGGCTCCAACAATAAATTCACCCTTAATTAGAAATTTGAAACAACACAAGGTATGAGTGAATTATACTAAACCAAAGAGGAGCGGGTGAGTAGTCAATAACTTAAAATTTAATCCTAGCAATCCCCTCCAACTTGGCGCCACCACCAACCTTTCTCTATTTCCACACATGCCAAGGTCGGTAGAAGACTAGTTTAGGTGGGAGATAACTCCCTTTTATTATTATTTTATTTTTATTTATTTTACCTTACTTTTATTTATTTACTTATTTTTAAACCTGGTTCAAAGGCTAGGTATATTTTAATAATTACGCCTAAAACAACTAGAAAATATTTTAATATTCCATCAGAACTTTCCCACTTGTTATTTTTTAAATGACATTGTGCATTCTATAGCTCAAATGCATGATTAGATCACTAGAAGAATGTTAGAAAAGTAATCTACCAAAGACCCTCAACAACTAACAATAGACCAAGATATCATGACGGAACAAAAGAAGGAAAGAAAGATGCTTTAAAAAAAAGACTTCACACTAGGGTCGCATCACAAAATGATCAAAAAAGTTCTCAGTTAAAAATCGATGTTAAGCAACAAGGTAAAGAAGAAAATGCGGATAATGAAATCGAATGGGGCATTACATCCTCCTCCCCTTAAGAAAAGCATCATCCTTAATGCGACATAACACAGAGGGAAGGAAGCGGCAAGCAACAAGGAACATATGGGGGCAAAGGTACACTCTATGATTAACATTTGAGATGCTAAAGCACAGCCATGGGGTGGCCTTGGGAACATTTGGTAGAAATTTGAATTTTGAAGTTTTGTGAAGATTGACAATTCTCTCTTATTCATTATTTCATTAGTCTCTTTCCATTATAATTATTTCTAGTTTTAGTTCTTTTAAAATTTCATAGTTGTAGAGTTTTGGTTTATTCATTCTTGTGGGTTCCCAATATGAACTACAATCACAACACTCTACCAGGGTCATACACAACACTAAATATTCACAAGCATACTTTTACATAATTTCATGTTTGTACCACATCACAAAAGCTTGACCAAATATAGAAGAGAACAGACTCGGTCCACAAGCATAACACTTGTCACACATCTATGACCGACATATAATTCTTGAGCAAAAGTGTACTACAACAACCTAAAATTTCCACAATTCCACAGATGAAGATTTTACATAACTCAGAAAATAGCTACATGTACATTGGGTCAACAAGGGCATCAACACCATATCCACAACATCACAAAAAAAATCCAACTAACATGAGTAACACATATATCATAACACTACAACCAAAACATCATAACAAATCTACATGAATCCTAAAGCATCAGTCACTCACACACACAAATCTCTTATGCCTACCTCAAGTCTCTTATGCCTCCCTCAAATCTCTTATGCCTCCCGTCAAGGATGTCGGTTGTCCCTATGTCCCTAAGCACATAGAGTTCAAACACTCCTAACCCAAGTGACATAATAACGCATGGTTCAACAACCCACTATTTATCTATAACACCTTGGGCGTACCCCATACAATGAATCGGGTCCATAGGTCCAACCATTCCATGGTGCATCCCATGACCCTATTCCACACATCACGAAAATAGAACCAACATAGAAATCCGATCCAAATGCCAAGTGGCAAAGTAAAAGCCTTGGGAAAGGTGGTAAAATTTTAAAATTTAAAAGAAGATCCAAAACCAAGCAAAATAAATGGCCAAATAGCCATAGTTAGTGTCAAAATCTGCATGTTAGTACTACAAACCAAGGAAATGCCCAAAATGTAAAGCATGGCAATCAAGAAAATTGTTGGTCCTTGCAGAAATAAATTAAAAATTCAATTTATGAATAAAATACACATATAATAATGTCACATTACGATAACTATGTGGCCTTATCTGGCCACCACGGGGTACTCAATGAGTTGCTGGCACTCGAAACATCGAGCCTCAGTTCACAAAATAAAATAGCAATAGTACAATAGTCATCATCTCTCTCAGAATCATCCCCCACAATTTTGACAAGGCTAAACACAATAATAGCTACACAAAGTTGAATCCATAAAACAACCATATAAGGAGAGAGGGAGGAGCACATGACACCATATACTGAGTCTAAGGTTGGCTTTAGTGATTGGTCAACCATACACCTTTCCTCACTCTAGACATACACTTTTACCAATTTCCTTTAGGGTCGGTTAGCGCAAGGTTCACAACATAATATGTAACTACATCACTAACACAATGGTGGCACACACAAAATTACCATAACATCTTATGTATGGTACATATAGAGGTTAGATCACAATCATACATTCACTGGGTGCAATACATCACTTTACCACATTATGCACCCAAAGTGCAATCACTATAGAATAAGGTTCATACGTTCACCATATGCCCCCAAATCATGACATTAATCATTACATATTACAAAAATCATACATACGACAAACATAATAAGTAACATCATAAAGTAACATTATTTTTTTACATAACAAGCTGATACACACATTTCATCAAACCATGGTAAGAACATCATGATACAACTAAATTCACTTTACATCAATCTTATCATACAATACATCGACACACCTACATATCACAATATGCCACAATACTCCAACACTCCATCATCCACAATAGAAATCTTTTCACACACTATAAGAAGTACTCACACGTGAACTCTTCATAGAATTCCATAAGAAGGTGAGAGATACTCCCATTCCCAAAGCACATCAACATGATAATAAATACACACCAAGTGACATACACATCATGTGCATTAACAATACCACAATTACGACATGGATCACATCACACTTAAACCACATTACTCTTCCAATATCAACCACCAACATGCAACACCATCACCATCACACAACACCATCATGTAATATCATCACAACTCCGAAATGGCGAGAGGTTCAAGAGCATGAACCTCCGCTCTAATACCAAATGTAACACCCACAAATTCAGACACACAAGATTACATAGAAAAACAAAGGAAATTTTTTTGACTTGTTTGACACATAACACGATACAACATGTCATCACCAAGGTTACGACTAACTCTATGAACAACTTTGACACAAGGATGACCACAAAGGTAGCATAGAAACGTTCACACCCCTCAAGGAAAATTCACTCTTTTCTTTGACAAGACACCACAAAAGACCAACCACAATACATAGTTATGGCTCAGGACGTCCCACTGTGAAAATATTCTTAAGCTTATTTATTCACTAACGATCTTCCAAGACTTGACTTTGGAATCTAGAAGGTTCATGATATGATTCTTACAATTCTTCTTATAGGGTTAGGTTTTTTTTTCTTTATACTATTAAGGTCTATCCTAGGATCATCTCTAATATGAAAATTACTTAATTAATTTGTTTATAAAACCAGGAGGTAATCGATTCCACAAGGCTCTTTATCCGAACCCACACTACTGAGACTTATTTCATACTTCCTCCGCATAAAGAAACAATCATAAGTTCAAAAGAAGTGGACTATTGTTTAGGTTTAGAACCATAATCTTCTTTGTTCAAGGATTAGCATTTTATCATAACTTAGAAAAGGGTTACAAGGTCTACGGCAAGGATTAAGGGTAACGGGTTAAATAGAGTTCATCATCCTAATTTCATGGGATAAGACCAGTATTTTACTGGGGCTAATAATTTATCAAGAGGGGTTCAATTTTCATCTATGTTTTACTTTATTAAGTTTGGCAAGGTAATATAATTAGGTTTAAAAAAAAATCGAAGAGCCAGACTTATAGTTTCTTAACTATTCCCTTTACTTACGAAGATCTAGAATTCTCCCAAGGGTTAGATATTGATAACACTTTAATTCCATTTATCATTTCACAACCATAAGGTTAAGGTTAACAGTTTATCCTAGGGGTGGAAAGTAATTCCTTTTTGCACAAGTAGATAGTTCCTCTTCTTCTAGTTAAAGACCGCGATTTTATCCACGAGATCACCAATTCTTATATTTTATTTTTATTTTCATTTTATTTATTTGTTTGTTCATTTATTTATTTTTGATTAACTTTTATTGAGATTTCCAACCCACTTGATTATGCCTAAAATTACAACCATGCCAAGACCATGGAGGGTTATCATACAAGAAGGTTTTATGGCTCGAAGGAAGCATTTACCATTACTTGTCGAGAGAACAAGAAAGTGACACAATTTTTCAAATCACGATACACAATTTCATGATCGATATAATATCATAAAAAATACACATAACAAGGTGATGATCGAGTTTAAATCCTCACAATAATAATTACAAGATTTTCTACAAAAGGACAAGATAGCCTTATTTCACAACTACAGAAAATCCAAGGCAAGAGGCTTGCCAAACTTCCTTACGAGCACCACTCCCAGATTTACGACACTATAGACATATGTAGAAGGAACTTCAAAAAAAAATGAAGAAACCTTTACAACTCTTTGCTTCATCTACCCGCACAAGCCATCTGCATCCAATTATCCACCTGAGTCAATTCGCAAGAACTAAGCACGATAAACACTATAACATTAAGACAATATGTTATTATCTAATTGTTTGAAAAAGAAGAACACTGTTGTTTATGAAAATAATACAAGTGTCTAAAACAAGAGTAATTAAAAAGGTTGTCAAAAAGGATAAAATGTCATAGTTAAAAGGATGGCACTATAATTGAGTATCATTTTCTCATAGGAGAAGTTAATAAACCATCATAATTAATTCCACCTAATGACCATCACGATAATGACCATCATTTTAACAAGATAACATTTTGAAAAGAAATCACTTACAAGAAGAGAATTAGTTCAAAACGTGATATGTCCCCATTAGTTTAAGTTAGTTCACCAAGCCAACGATTCACTATACCACTGTCAGTTCCCAAACAATCAATCAACACGGTAATATCTAAAATCAAAATGACTTAATAATATTAAGATGTTGTGCCTATAACAGTTAATTTTATATCAGTACAGAATAAATAAATTGGAAAAGAAAAAGGATGAAACACACAAATGACCTAGTATAGGCCACATCCTATCCTAATAATCCTACTATTAAAACCTTTCTTCTAATCAAGAGAATTCCTTAAGAAAAGAAAAAACTTGACAACACCAAACATAACCATTATATATCTTACAGGAGGTTTACTCAATCATTCACAAGAACACAACATATGATACATAGCCTTTAAAGGATCTCATTGTCAACAACAAGTTGACATCAAACCTATCTAGTCAAAACATAACCATTCTACTAAAATAACAAGAAGAAGGTCATATCATAATGAGCATCACGATAACTTGATCAACCAAAAAATTTCCAAATACACCAACCTCTAAGCTAGGAGAATGAAATTTAAACATTTTTAAGGATCAAAACATAGATTACTTTCTTACGCATAAAACAAAGATCCCAGTTTTACGATTTTAAAACTTCCTCAATAATGATCAAGTAGATCTCGCATCTTCCAACATATGTGAGACAAAATCAGGGTATGAACAAGAGTCTTTAATCGAAATTTTAAGTTTTCTTAAAGATGCAAGTATCGTCTCAAGGAGATATTTCGGAAGGTCGTCGACATTCCTCAATACATACAATGGTCACCAAGGAGTAAAGATGATCCCAAGGATGAGAATCTCCAAAAGATGAATAGGGACTGCTACCAAATTATGATGATCATGTATGACGCTTGAAAACTAAAATAGTTCTTCGAGGGGTTTACAAATAACAAAATAACTAACCCAGTTTTGAGAGTAATACCAACTTGGTTCAATTAAAAAATCAGTCAAGTTAAACACACACTAAGCCGACCCGAGAAGGGTAATAGACACGAAACGAACTAAAATAAAAAGATAGAGACAAAAATAACATCATTCGCCTATACACTATGCACTTACAGTGCTCAATTACTATTTCACAAATACCCAACATAAGTCAAAATGACGGATTATGAACCGAAACAAGAATCCAAAAACAGCACTATAAAATTGAGTCGAATAACAATGTTTGATAAAACATTCAAATCGTAAGATCATAAAAAGAACTAGGAATTTTCATTATAGGACCCCCTTTTCTTTTATTAATATTATGAAAAAAATTGACCCAACCGGTATTTGTTAGAACTCAAAAAATAATATAAAAGGCTTCAAACAACACAGTCATTTCTAACGCTGGAAACTAATATCCTCCCAGAAATTGCGAAAGAGTAAGGGAAGTAGAAACCATACAACAAAACCATCACACGAGACATTTATATAAAGAGCGGGGTTATTTAATGAATCATTTAAATAACAACATAAGATTCACGGGTATAGAGCATATCGTTCCTGATTAAGCTCCCGTAGTTGAGCACAAGTTGAACAGGTCTCATAAAAACATCTCAAGCCCAAACTCCATTGTCCTCCGACTGTTGGGTGGTCCACACTCTTCTCACAGCCAAATTTGGCACAAGAAAGTTACGGCGAGTATGGAGTCTACCAAAACATATATCTACAATACTTTTAAGGAAAATGTGGTATCTAGGATGGCAGTGATAGAAATCAGTGCATAAAATGGCTTGATCTATGACCCTGATTCCACCATATATGACCAACAAAACAGTGTCCAACCTGCTTAGCCCACCTTTCAGTTGCAGCACCCTGGATTGCATACAAAATGTGGAAGAGTAAAACATGAGGAAAGGTGAACTTCCTGACAAAGTGCCTCAAAGAGATGTGGTCTAGAAATGACATGACTGCAGGATATGCACAACAAGACCAAAAAAAAATGACCTAGATAAACAAAACAATGCACCCAGGGAGGAACTATTATACAAAACACATTGACATGAATGATTTCAATGGCTTCTCTCCCCCAAACCAAGTATGAAAAACTACTCTTTGCTCAGTGCTGTAGGATAAAACAACATACTCATGCACCAAGGAAAAGAAATCGAGCAAAAAGAATAAAACAAAACCAAACAAGTATGCGGCCAGATGAAAAAGGTGTTTCATCCAGAAAACATATGTCAAAGCATGATTTAATTAAAAACCACAAGGAAACAAATAGGTGGCCAATAATAAATTCACACGGAAGGGAGGGGTAGGTAGAAAGGTAAGTGATCAAGCCCTGCAAAAGGATTGGTGGAAGTTTCAATGCATTCTTCCCAACCTCCAGCCTACAATCTCTCACAAAACAAACACATGTGACAAGTAACTCAAGTTTGGCATTTTAGTCCCCCAACGCAAGCCAAGTAGTCTAAATGAAAGCAAAAAAAGAAATGGTAGGTTGCCATAAATTTCACCCACCTCCAGCCAACAAAGACCACAACAAACAAGGTCTTAGAGCTCACGTCTCCCTCACACCAGGTATGAACAAAAATGACCATAAAGTGGGGGGAAAATTTGGTGGCTCCAATAAATTCACCCTTAATTAGAAATTTGAAACAACACAAGGTATGAGTAAAGTCTAGTCGGCCAAAGAGGAGCATGTGAATAGTCGTTAATTTAAAATTTAATCCTAGTAGTCCCCTCCAACTTGGTGCCACCACCAACCTTTCTCTATTTCCACACATGCCAAGGTCGGTAGAAGACTAGTTTAGGTGGGAGATAACTCCCTTTTATTATTATTTTATTATTATTTATTTTACCTTACTTTTATTTATTTACTTATTTTTAAACATGGTTCAAAGGCTATGTATATTTTATTAATTACGCCTAAAACAACTCGAAAATATTTTAATATTCCATCAAAACTCCCCAACTCCTTTTTTTTAAACAACGACATTGAGCATTCCATATATCGAAGGCACGATTAGATCGCTAGAAGAATGTTAGAAAAGTAAGCTACCAAATACCCTCGACAACTAATAATAGACCAAGATAGCATGACGGAATGAAAGAAGGAAAGAAAGATACTTTAAAAAGACTACTTCACACTTGGGTCGCAACACAAAATGATCAAAAAGGGCCTCAAACAAACAATGGATGTTAAGGAATAGGGTAAAGAAGCAAATGTAGATAACGAAATTGAATGGGGCATTACATCCTCCTCCCCTTAAGAAAAGCATCATCCTTGATGCAACATAACATAGAGGGAAGGAAGTGGCAAGCAATAAGGAACAAATGGGGGAAAAGATACACGCTATGTTTAATATTTCAGATGCTAAAGTATGGCCACGGGGTGGCCTTGGGAACATTTGGAAGAAATTTGAATTTTCAAGTTCTATGAAGATTGGCAATTCTCTCTTATTCATTATTTATAGTTTTAGTTCTTTTAAAAATTCATTGTTGTAGAGTTTTGGTTTATTCATTCTTGTGGGTTCCCAATATGAACTGCAATCACAACACCCTACTAGGGTCATACACAACACTAAAGATTCACAAGCATATTTTCACATACTTTCATGTCTGTACTGAATCAAAAGCTTGACCAAATATAGAAGAGACAGACTCGGTCCAAAAGCATAGCACCTGTCACACATCTATGACCGACATATAATTCTTGAGAAAAAGTGTACTACAACAAACCTAAATTTTCCACAATTCCACAAATGAAGATTTTACATAACTCAGAAAGTAGCTACATGTACATTGGGTCAACAAGGGCATCAATTCCATATCCACAACATCACAAAACAAATCCAACTAACATGAGTAACACATATATCATAACACTACAACCAAAACATCATAACAAATATGCATGCCTCCTAAAGCATCAGTCACTCACACACATAAATCTCTTATGCCTCCCTCAAGTCTCTTATGAATCCCTCAAGTCTCTTATGCTTCTCTCAAATCTCTAATGCCTCCCTCAAATCTCTTATGCCTCCCCTCAAGGAGGTCAATTATCCCTATGGCCCTAGGCACATAGAGTTTGAACACTCCTAACCCAAGTGACATAATAACGCGTGGTTCAACAACCCACTAGTTATCATCTCTATCAGAATCATCCCACCACAACTTTGACAAGGCTAAACACAGTCATAGCTACACGAAGGTTGAATCCATAAAACAAACACCTAAGGAGAGAGGGAGGAGCACAGGCCACCATATCCGAGTCTAAGGTTGGCTCTAGTGATTGGTCAA
Organism: Taxus wallichiana var. yunnanensis; assembly: GCA_018340775.1. Classification (NCBI taxonomy): domain Eukaryota; kingdom Viridiplantae; phylum Streptophyta; class Pinopsida; order Cupressales; family Taxaceae; genus Taxus; species Taxus wallichiana. The sequence goes on from CM031244.1 coordinate 359,955,360, forward strand.
CCATACACATTTCCTCACTCTAGACATACACTTTTACCGATTTCCTTTAGGTTCGATTAGTGCAAGGTTCACAACATAATATGTAACTACATCACTAACACAATGGTGGCACATAGTTAATTACCATACTGTCTTACGTATGGTACATATACAAGGTAGATCACAATCATACATTCACTGGGTGCAATACATCACTTTACCACATGATGCACCCAAAGTGCAATCACTATACAATAGGGTTCATACGCTCACTATATGTCCCCAAATCATGACATGAATCATTACATATTACACAAATCATACATACAATGAACTTAATAAGTAACATCACAATGTAACATTAATTTTCTATATAACAACGTGATACACACATTTCTTCAAAACATGGTAAAAACATCATGATACAACTCAATTCACTTTACATCAATCTTGTCCACGTTACATCAACACACCTACATATCACAATATGACACAATGATCCAACACTCTGTCATCCACAATAGCATTCTTTTCACACACCACAAGAAGTACTTCACACGTGAACTCTTCATAGAATTCCACAAGGAGAGAGAATACTACCATCCCTAGCACATCAACATGATAACAAATACACACTAAGTGACATACACATCATGTGTGTTCACAATACCACAATTACGACATGGATCACATCACGCTTAAACCACATTACTCTTCTAATATCAACCACCAACATGTAACACCATCACCATCACGTAGCACCATCATATAATATCATCACAACTCCAAACTGGCCAAGATGTTCGAGAGCATGAACCTCCGCTTTGATACCAAGTGTAACACCCACCAATTCAGACACACAAGACTACATAGAAAAACATAGGATTTTTTTAACTTGACTTTTTGACACATAACATGACACAACATGTCGTCACCAAGGTTACAACTAACTATATGAACAACTTTGACACAAGGATGACCACAAAGGTAGCATAGAAACGTTCACACCCCTCAGGGAAAATTCACTCTTCTCTTTGACAAGACACCACAAAAGACCAACCACAATACATAGTTATGGCTCAGGACATCCCACTGTGAAAATATTCTTAAGGTTATTTATTCACTAACGATCTTCCAAGACTTGACTTTGGAATCTAGAAGGTTCGTGATTTGATTCTTACAATTATTCTTATAGGGTTAGGTTAAATTTTCTTTATAGTATTAAGGTGTATCCTAGGATCATATCCAATATGACAATTACTTAATTAATTCGTTTACAAAACCAGGAGGTAATCGATTCCACCAGGCTCTCTATCCGAACCCACACTACTGAGACTTATTTCATACTTCCTTTCCATAAAGAAGCAAGCATAATTTCAAAAGAAGTGGAGTATTGTTTAGGTTCATAACCATAATCTTCTTTGTTCAAGGATTAGCTTTTTATCATAAGTTAGAAAAGGGTTACAAGGTCTATGGCAAGGATTAAGGGTAACAAGCTAAATAGAGTTCATCATCATAATTTCTTGAGATAAAGACCGGTCTTTTCTTTTTGGGGCTAAGAATTTATCAAGAGGGGTTCAATTTTCATCTATGTTTTATTTTATTAAGTTTGGCAAGGTAATATAATTAGGTTTCAAAAAAAAATTAAAGAGCCGGACTTATAGTTTCTTAACTATTCCCATTACTTACGAAGATCTAGAATTCTTCGAAGGGTTAGATATTGATAACACTTTAATTCCATTTATCATTTCACAACCATAAGGTTAAGGTTAATAGTTTATCCTAGGGGTGGAAAGTAATTCCTTTTTGCACAAGTAGATAGTTCCTCTTCTTCTAGTTAAAGACCTAGGATTTTATCCACGAGATCACCAATTCTTATATTTTATTTTTATTTTCATTTTATTTATTTGTTTGTTCATTTATTTATTTTTGATTAAATTTTATTGAGATTGCCAACCCACTTAATTATGCCTAAAATTACAACCATGCCAAGACCATGGAGGGTTATCATACAAGAAGTTTTTATGGCTCGAAGGAAGCATTTACCATTACTTGTCGAGAGAACAAGAAAGTGACACATTTTGTCAAATCACGATACAAAATTTCATGATCGATATAATATCATAAAAATATAGATAACAAGGTGATGATCGAGTTTAAATCCTCACAACAATAATTACAAGATTTTCTACAAAAGGACAAGACAACCTTATTTCACAACTACAAAAAATCCAAGGCAAGAGGCTTGGCAAACTCCCTTACAAGCACCACTCCTAGATTTATGACACTATAGACATACGTAGAAGGAACTTCAAAAAAATCAAAACGAAGAAACCTTTACAACTCTTTCCTTCATCTACCCGCATAAGCCATCTACAACCAATTATCCACCTGAGTCAGTTCATGAGAACTGAGCACGATAAACGCTATAACATTAAGACAATATGTTGTTATCTAACTGTTTCAAAAATAAGAACATTGTTGCTTATGAAAATAATCCAAGTGTCTAAAACAAGAGTAATTAAAAAGGTTTTCCAAAAGGATAAAATTTCAGAATTAAAAGGAAGGCACTAACTCTATTTGAGTATCATTTTCTCATAGGAGAAGTTAATAAACCATCATAATTAATTCCACCTATATCACAATAATGACCATCATTTTAACAAGATAACATTTCAAAAGAAAACAGTTACAAGAAGAGAATTAGTTCAAAACATGATCTGTCCCCATTAGTTTAAGTTAGTTCACCAAGAAAAAGAATCACTATACCACTATCAGTTCCCAAATAATCAATCAATAAGAGAATATCTAAAAACAAAATGACTTAATAATATTCATATGGTTTGCCTAAAACAGTTAATTTTATATCAGTACAAAATAAATAAATTGGAAAATAAAAAGGATGAAACGCACAAATGACCTAGTATGGGCCACATCCTATCCTAACAATCCTACTATTAAAACCTTTCTTCTAATCAAGAGAATGCCTTAAGAAAAGAACAAACTTGACAACACCAAACATAACCATTATATATGTTATAGCAGGTTTACCCAATCATTCACAAGAACACAACATAGGATACAAAGTTTCTAAAGGATCTGTCATCAACAACAAGTTGACATCAAACCTATCTGGTCAAGACATAACCATTCTACAAAAATGATAGAAATAATGTCGTATCACAATGAGCAACACGATAACCAGTCAACCAATGAATTTCCAACTACACCAACCTCTAAGCTATAGGAGAATGAAATTTAAACATTTTTAAGGATCACAATGTAGATTACTTTCTTACGCATAAAACCAAGATTCAAGTTTTAAGATTTGAAAAATTCCTCAATAATGATCAAGTAGATCTGCATCTTCCAACATATGTGACACAAAATCAAGGTACAAACAAGATTCTTTATTCAAACATTTTAAGTTATCCCAAAGATGTGAGTATCGTCTCAAGGAGACATTCAGTAAGGTCAACTACATTCCTCAATACATACAACGGTCACCAAGGGAGTAAAGATGATCCCAAAGATAAGAATCTCTAAAAGATGAATAGGGACTGCTACCAAATTATGATGATCACGCATGACACTTGAAGACTAAAATACCAACTTGGTTCAATTTAAAAATCAGTCAAGTTAAGCACATACTAAGCCGACCTAAGAAGGGTAACTAGAACCTGAAATGAACTAAAGAAAAAAGATAGAGACAGAAATAACATCATTCACCTATACACTATGCACTTACAGTGCTCAATTACTATTTCACAAATACCCAACATAAGCCAAAACGAAGGATTACAAACTGAAACAAGAATCTAGAAACATGCACTATAAAATTGAGTCGAGCAACAATGTTTGATAAAACATTCAAATCGTAAGATTGTCAAAAGAACTAGGAATTTTTAGTACAGACCCCCTTTTATTTTATTAATCTTATGAACAAAGTTCACCCAAATGGTATTTATTAAAACTCATAAAACAATATAAAAGGCTTCAAACAACACAGTCATTTCTAACGCCAGAAACTAATATCCTCCCAGAAATTGTGAAAGAGAAAGGGAAGTAGAAACCATACAACAAAACCATCACACGAGGCATTTACATGAAGAGTAGGGTCATTTAATGAATCATTTAAATAACAACATAAGACTCATGGGTATAGAGCATATCGTGTCTGATTAAGCTCCCGCAGTTGAGCACAAGTTGAACAAGGTCTACAACAGCATCTCAAGCCCAAACTCCACTATCCTCCAACTTGTTGGGTGGTCCAAACTCTTCTCACAACCAAATTTAGCACAAGAAAGTTACAACCAGGGTATGGAGTCCCCAAAACATAGATCTACAATACCTTGAAGGAAAATGTGGTCTCTAAGATGACAGTGATATAAATTTGTGTATAAAATGACTTGATCTTTGACCCTAATTCCACCATATAGGACCAACAGAACATTGTCCAACCTACTCAGCCCACCTTTCAGTTGCAGCCCCCTGGATTGCATGCAAAATGTGGAAGAGTAAAACAAGAAGAAAGGTGAACTACCTGACAAAGTGCCTCAAAGAGATGTGGTGCGGAAATGACATGACTGCAGGATATGCACAATAAGACAAGCAAAAAAATGACCTAGATAAAAAAAACAATGCCCCCAGGGAGGAACTATTATGTAAAATGCATTGACAGGAATGATTTCAATGGCTTCTCTCCCCCCCAAACCAATGAAAAACTAGTCTCTGCTCAAGCGGCCAAGATAAAACAACATAGTCACGCTTCAAGGAAAAGAAATCAAAGTAGAAAGAATAAAACAAAACCAAACAAGTATGTGGCTAGGAGGAAAAAGGTGTTTCATCCCACAAACATATGTCAAAGCATGATTTAATTAAAAACAACAAGGAAACAAATAGGCGGCCAATAATAAATTCACATAGGAAGGGAGGGGGTAAGCGGCAAGGTAAGTGATCAAGCTCGGAAAAGGATTAGCTGGAAGTTTCAATGCATTCTTCCCAACCTCCAGTTCTGGAATATCCTCACAAAACAACACACGCGGCCAAGCAACTCAGGTTTGGCATTTTAGTCCCCAACGCAAGCCAAGTAGTCTAAATGAAACCAAAAAAGAAATGGCAGGTTGCCATAAATTTCACCCACCTCTAGCCAACAAAGACCACAACAAACAAGGTCTTAGAGCTCACGTCTCCCTCACGCCAGGTATGAACAAAAATGACCATAAAGTGGGGGAAAATTTGGTGGCTCAAGTAATAAATTCACCCTTAATTAGAAATTTGAAACAACACAAGGTATGAGTAAAGTCTAGTCGGCCAAAGAGGAGCATGTGAATAGTCATTAATTTAAAATTTAATCCTAGTAGTCCCCTCTAACTTGGCGCCACCACCAACCTTTCTCTATTTCCACACATGCCAAGGTCGGCAGAAGACTAGTTTAGGTGGGAGATAACTCCCTTTTATTATTATTTTATTATTATTTATTTTACCTTACTTTTATTTATTTACTTATTTTTAAACATGGTTCAAAGGCTATGTATATTTTATTAATTACGCCTAAAACAACTCGAAAATATTTTAATATTCCATTAGAACTCCCCCACTCCTTTTTTTAAACAACGACATTGAGCATTCCATATATCGAAGGCACGATTAGATCGCTAGAAGAATGTTAGAAAAGTAAGCTACCAAATACCCTCGAAAACTAATAGACGAAGATAGCATGAGGGAACGAAAGAAGGAAAGAAAGATGCTAAAAAAATAGACTTCACACTAGGGTCGTAACACAAAATGATCAAAAAGGGGCTCAGACAAACAATCGATGTTAAGTAACAGGGTAAAGAAGTAAATACAGATAATGAAATCGAATGGGGCATTACATTTCATTTGAGGTTGCAAGGAGATACAAAGAAGGATCCAGTTTGTAATTTATTATTTTATTTCTTTGGTTGTATAGTTATGCCTTTTATACATTTCTAACATGCCCAGTGGGACAAAACCCACATATTTTTTTGTTTCTTCATTATTTTTTTTGAAATAAACATTATTTTATGTTCTTCTTACTTTAGGAATGACTGACCAATTTTTAGGGGTTTTCATGGATAAATTGTGAGTAGTTTCAAAAAATAATAAAATTGGCTATTATTTCATATTTTTGTGCGGGTAAAGGTGATTTGCACTTCCATGACATGATTTACAGTGTTGGTGTAGATCATGATTTTTGTTAGTTTTCAAACTTCTCGTGCCTCTATCAAAAATGGTTGTTTGTTTTTCCATTTTGTGTTGTAGATATGTGTTTTAGTAAGATCTTGTGCTTCTTTCAACATTGAGCACACTGCAATTTCAATTGGGTTCACTACCACTTCTATTATGTGTGTTTATGTGAAAGTGCATTAATGTTGCATGAACATGTGCTACCATTTCAAATGGGAGTGAGCTACCATTAGTTTTACGAGTGCTGTCGTTATTATTATGTGTGTTTCCGTGAAAGTTTGTTTGTGTGTTGATAAGGTGTGTTTCAATAAAATTGAGTTTACATGTTATTACATATCTCATTCTAAGATTTCTAATGGTATAAAGTAGACATCAAATGGAGTAACATGTGAAAAATTATGCCTTCTACAAGGTACCCTAGTCAAAACTAAAATTTAAAGTATTTCATTTTTATTTTCAGTTTCTAATTGAAATCTTTTATTAATAAATTTTCTAATAAATTTTTGTTAGTTTCTATATCTTTCCTTCATTTATAACATTTTTTACCTTAACAAATCAATACCAGTGTATTCTCTTTTATGTGCCCTCTTGGGTGACCTTGAGAATCAAAAATAGTGAAAGTTGTTTCATTATTTTAAATTGTGGTTTTGCAAGAAATATTACTAATCATATCTATATAAGACCATTGCAAAATTGGAAAATTTCATCAAAAGTATTAGGCAACAAACTAATAACACTTTGCACGCAGGTTTCGTTGGTTAAAGACAATAAAACTTGCTTAAACAATACAAAATATTTTCATTGTAGGTTTGGATAAGGGTAAACACCCATCTGCATAACTATGGGAAGTACTTGGGTATAATCCCTAAAACACATTATGAGGGTACCATGGGAACTCAAAAGTAGTTGGCACATCAACAGGACTGGCCAACAAAAAGGGTAGTTCCCCATTCTTTATTGAGTAGTTTCAACTGTGAGGAAAACCATAAGTTTTCCATAGTAATGATCCCCCAATTTAATTGATTGAAGGGTAAATTTTGTAATCGAAAAAGAAATTTTATGATTTGTGTAATCATTCATACACTTTGGTGAGTGAATTTCCCAAACCCCTAGGAAGCCAAATAAATTGGGGCCAATGAATCCCATATATTCATATTTTTAGACCAAAATAGTTTGTGTTTCACATCCTCTATCAAATCAAAGCTATATCCTATTCCAATTAAAATTAAAAACTTTCCATTTGGATACTCATTCTTAATAAACACTTAATCAAGATTAAATCTTATCCTTTGGATTCACATTCCAAGTTTAAGCACATTATTATCCAACACTAAACCAAAGTCTTATAATTTTATTTTCAATTTATCTAAATTTAAGAAAAATTAAAATCCAATCAAAAATATTATATACTTGGATATTCCCTTTATCCAAATCTAATCAAATCCCAAATCTTTTACAAATCAGTCTAGTTAGACTCTAAACTCAATCAAACCAATCCAAACTCAAAGTCTTATCATTTAGATATTCACTTTATCCAAATATAAGCAAATTGATATCAATCACATCAGTCATAATGGAATTTGAAAGAAAAATAAATTCCCACCGAATCGAATCAACATCAGAATATCAATCTATTTAATATAAAACACAATATTAACCTTTGATCAAAATGAAACATTGGTTTCACAAAGCACATTTGCAAGTCAAATACAGGAAAAAAATCAAATCTTATGCTTTGAGCTTCAATCACAAACCACCTTTTCACTTTAGGTCTTTACCTTTATTAAAATGGTGAGCTCACACAATACATGAAATGAATATTTATTAGAAAAAAATTATGATATTTGAAAAAAAATCTCTTATATGACTTCCCAATTCAATGATAAATCAAACAAAAACCAATCATACTCCATAAAAAAATTACTCCACGTGAAGACAAATGAAACCAATTCACACCTCTTGGAGAAATTTCTTCTAATGTATTCCATAAATTAGCAAATTCTAATATGATAATATACCCAATCACAAGGCCTTTTGAAAAAGGGAAACCAAAACCTACGTGGTATACACAATTGGAATATTGTGAATACCATTACATCAATAACCACTCTACGAATCGTTGTTCAAAACTACACCACTATGTCCAAGACTTAATTGACAACAAAGGTATTGAAATTGAAAACACATCAACTACCATAACTTCCAAAGAAAAGTTAAACATTTTCCAAGATCCTCTTCCCAAACATGAAAAAACTAAACAAGATAAAGAATATAAGGTCCAATCATCCATAAATCGAAAGAAATCAATTCCTCCTTTGGATATTCTTCCATTGGTTCACTCCAAAATTGAAAGTGTTTCAGATACTTTAAATTGCACCACACCAAATGAGACATTGGAAGTCATTCAAGATCCCTTTCAAAATCATGAAACAAATGAAAAATATACTGACAAAGGTCAATCTTAAAATAATGTTGATTTTGATTTTGTCATTTCATCATTGGATCTTACACCTAACATCCCTAGCCTTGATGAAGCGACACTACAAAATAAGGTTGGAAAATTTCCACGACATATCAAATGTCCACTCCTAAGTCTATCATTATTTCACAACATCCATCTAATGCAAGTTATTTTTTTAATATCATGACATATAATATAGTAAAAGAAAGCATCTATGTAGATTCATTTCATGTATTTCACCAAAACATCATCTTTGTTTCAAGACATCCTTACTTATGTATATCATATTTTTATGTGAGGATCAATACAGAACCTTGCGGACATTGAATATGGTTTCACTTCCAATGGTGATGAGAATGCTTCACATAATAGGAAAGAGAACAAATTACAAAGGAAAATCAAGTAGAAAGAAACAGGGTTTTGCATGCTCATAGATCAAAAATAAGAGGTACATATAAGAGTGTTGTGTAACTCCTATGAATGACATGTAGACACAACCATGATTAAACCTAATGACCTATAATCTCACTGAGTGAGATAAATAACCACATGTGATGGACAAGATGTTGATTGATGACAAAACATGTCATATACACTAACGCCTCCTTCATCGAAGCTAACGTATATGTCATGGAAAGTTAGAACTGAAGAGAACTTCCGTGGAACTCCCCTACACAACTAAGACATGTGTCATTGGGGCTTGACAACTAAAATCCTGATAAGGTACCCATGTACAAACAACATCTCTATGGAAAAAGAAGAAGATAAAAATGGGTCCCAACAACTAGGACTGATGAGGTACCCATGTATAAAAGGGACCTCAAGTAATGTAGGAAAACCCCTAAGGAAAAACATCCACTTATAAGAGATAAAATACTCCCCTAAGAAACCTAAGAAATATACATTAAATGGGTCCTAGTAACTAGCCCTGATGAGGTACCCATGTAAAAACAACATCTCTCTGGAAAAATAAGAAGAGGAGAAGAGGACTATAAATCTCGAAGAAGATGGGTGGATGCAACAAACCTCACCCCAAGAAGAGACCACAAGTGAAGAAAATATTCCTTAGTGAAGGGCTTGGTGAAAATGTCTACAACCATATCAAAAGTATGACAATACTACAATTTGATGATTTTTTCGTGAATCAACTCTTCAATGAAGTGCATATGTATCTTGATGTGCTTCATCCACTGATGTTGAACTGAATTTCAACAAATCGATATAGTATTCATGTTGTCATAGTAGATGATAGTAGGCTATCAATAGTGTATACTAAACTCTATCAAGATACCCTATAACCAAACAACTTATGTGGTAGTGTTAACCTCTCCTCTATAATATGTCTTTATAGAATATATCACAATTGTGTTTTGCTTCTTGCTAGACCAACTAACATGACCTGAACCAAGAGAAAAATTGTATTCCGAGGTAGATTTCCAATGATATTGATCACTGGCCCAATCAGAATCAATAAATCTAACCAAATCAATATCTACTCCTTATAGATAGTGAATGTCATCCGTATAAGTTCGATGAACATAGTGAAGGATCTACTTCGTTGTTTTCCAATGCAACTCATGTTGCACTTGCATGGATCTAGAAACAATCCAAATAATATACGATAGATCCAGACGAGTGTGAGTAAGGTAAGTCAAGCTCCCCACCAACTATCGATAAAGGGTACCATCAACCAAGGGAGTAGAGAAATAAATAAAAAAAAACTTAACCCCGGAAATTAAAAAGAGTATAGAAGGCTTACAATCAGAAATATGAAACCAAGAAAGAAAACTAAGGGAGTACTTAGTGTGTGAAATCGTGATTCCCGAGTCAGATTGTGAAATATGGATCCCAAAAAATTAATGAAGAAATCCTAAGTCAGACATAGAAAACTTGTTGGATAAGGAAATCTTCACATAATCGATGATAGAGGAAGAGCTTCATGTGATCAATAAGTCATCAAAATATTAAAAAAGGATGAATATGGAGTCATATTTTGCTAGAATGTAAACATTTTGGTCAGAGTAACACCAAGTGAACCATGATGCAAGTATGAAAGAGTACATCTCGGCATACCAATCCTAAGGGGATTTTTAAGGCCGTATATAGACTTCTTTAACTTAAAAATGAGAGAGGGATCATGGACATAGCCCAGAGGTTGTTCTATGTAGATCTCTTCCTCTAAGTACCCATGAAGGAAGGAACCTCTAATGTTCATGTGAAGAACTTCCCATCTATTTTCAGTAGCGATGGTGAGGGTCAGTTGAATAGAATTCATCTTCACAACTGGAGAAAAATTTTTCGAGTAATCAACCGTAGCTACCCAAGAGAAACCCTTAGCTACTATTCATGATTTAAACTTATCAATGTTTTCGTGTGTACCATACATTTCTCAAAACACCCACTTACACCGAATGCTTTTTCTTCCTTTTAGAAGAGGGTTAAGATCTGTAGTATCATTCTTCATGAGTGAGGAATGCTCCTCATTCATGGAAGAATCCCACTTAGGAATACTAGAAGCCTCCTAGAAATATTGAGGGTGAAAAGTGGAGGCGAAGGAGTGAGTTCAAATGAAATCTAAGCAAGTCCTTCTCTTATCCGAAGGATCTCCCATCCACTCTCCAGCACTATACAAATTTTTTCTATCCCAATGAGGACCAGGAGGATCAATTTTAGAGTCGAAATATTCTTCACTCGAGTGAGAAGGGACAAGGTCCCAATAAAAACTACCATCATAATCAAAAGAATCTGAATCGTGAGGGTCAAGAGGCACAATAAGAATAAGTAGAGTAATAACATGCTCAACAACATCATCATCTGAAGATTCATATTCAAAATCAGATAGCATAAGGACCTCACAAGGTGTAAAAGTATAATTCAAAGATGAATCATCGAATTTAAAACTTCTCTCGATATAAATCTCATGAGTAGTAGGGTTCAACAATGAATATCCCCTCACACCATCAAGATACCATACAAAGATACAAGGTTTGGAAAATGGTTTTAAAACCTTGCATTTCTTTATGGGAATGCGGCCATAGCCTTGGATTCGAAGACTCGAAAGTGCTTAACATCATTCTTGCATCTAAACCAAGATTCCAAGGGTGTCATCTCTCTTACTACCTTTTGTGGAACATGGTTTTTAATGTAACAATCATAATTCACTGCTTCCCCAATACTGTGGAGGAAGGGACTTTGAGTGAAGCATATAAGTGACCATCTCCTTAAGTGTTTGGTTCTTTCTTTCCAATAATACATTTTGTAAAGGGATGCAAGCAACTGTATGATGATGCAAATCAATCCCTTCACAAGTATAGAAATTCTCAAGCTTATCACTCACATACTCACCTCCATTATCAGTTCGAAGAACCTTGATTGACCTTTCAACTTGTTTCTCAGCAACATACTTAAAGTTTTGAAAGTGATCGAAAACTTCAGAATTAAGATTAAGAAAATAAACCCAAGTGTAATGTTAAAAGTCATCAATGAAGGTAAGTACATATAAAGAACTCTAGTAAATGAATGAGATGAGAAAGGCCCCAAAATTTCACTATAAACAAGATTTAAAATACGAGTAAATCTCTAGGATTTTCCTTTGTCAACACTCTTTTTAGGGTGCTTCTGAGGCACAAACCTCACAAAGACCATTTCATTTTGGCTCAATTATTCAAGGAAGTGAAATTTTAGATGGAAAAAACTCTCATGGCATATATTACTAACCTCATCTGCATGAGTGAGCAAGGTAGTGGTCATCAAATCAGAAGTAATATGGGAGAAGGTTTACAACTGTGAACTAGTGATCTTCCTTTCCCTTAGCCACATTAGTGTTGAGGGAATCTCGTGAATAATCACCGAGTTAGGAAAAATTCCACTCCCAATTCTTCATCAAGGTGAGTGATTTGGTAAATTGATAGGAGATTGTTAGAGAGATCAAGAACACTCAACACTTGGTTAAATAATCCCTCAGTCCATGTCTACCAATCCACTATCAGAAATTGACATTGTGGTGTCATCACCCAATGTTATTTGGGACATGCCACATGGATCGATATTGGAGAACTCAACATGTAAAAATCCATGTGGTGTGAGGCTCCAAAATCTATAATCCACGTCAATGAAGGTGCAACTCTAGCTACAAGTATTTGGGACCTAACTTATAAAGAATATACATGATCAACTTAGAACCTTTCTTCTCCACTTTACATTCCTTTAACAACAATCTAGTGTGTATGAACTTTGATAAGAATGCCTGTAGGTTTTTAAAGTCACTGGGATTTAATCCTAGTAGTTAATTTTCCAACTCATGCACTCTCATGTCATCTTACTCTCTAAACATATCATCTAATGTTTTTCATGCAAAATTGGGTGTTTTAGATGACTCAATGTACAAGAGAAAGTCAGGAGAAACAAACATACAAAGAAAACCTAAGGCTTCTTCACTTTGGTTTAACCACTTAGATTTTTTGGGCTCATCATTAGGTTTAATCTCATATCCTATGGTGATGTGAAATAACTCTTTACCCCTTAGTTTCATTACCATTTTTTATCTTCATTCGAAGATGTTGAATGACGTAAGAAAATGAATTGAAAGTGCATCTATACCAAAGAGAGAGAACGAAGGAATGTAGATAAGAAAAACAATCAACACAACTACCCATGACAATATTATAACCCCTGATTTTAACACTATATAGTTTAGTGCATTGGATACAATCAAGTGTGAGTGTGCATCATTAAACAATTGGTAACTCATCTTGAAATTAGTGTATTAAGGTACATGCATGGAGACCACAATTAAGTTTCGTTGATCGAAAAAATCAACACCGTAAAAAATCACAAGCTAAAAAACAAGAGAAGAGGTGAAAAAATTCCTATTGTGAGAAAAAAACATCACACATCATAGCAGAAACCCCCTTGATGCAAGACTATGGAAAACACACTCACTAGTCCATAAGCAATAATAAGGGTTATTACAATGCAAGAAACATGATCAAGATGAGTCCTGCGGACCTCCATGACATCGAAAATTCTCCCAAAAGGCAAACAAATGCTAGAAGGTGCACTACACACTCCAACAAATGATCAGTAGCAAAAAATTGTCAATAATGTTTGAGAAAAGCACTTTTGGTTTGTCCAATTAAGCTAATTTTAAATATTAAAAGGACTAAAAAAGGAAAATACTTACGTTAATTGAACAAAAAATAGTAGAACTAACCTAATGATAAAACTAATTTAATTAATTAAAAAAATTAAATTAAATTAATCTCCCAATAATAAACAACTAAAAAAATAATTAGATGCCTAATTACTATATTAAAGCTTCACCTTAATAAGAATTATATCCTAACAATAATATTAAGACCTAACATTAAATTAAGGCTACAATGTTGAAAATGAACTAGAGGTCTTGGGCTATTCGTGAGTTACAAGTAGTTTGTAATCATCAATCAAGTTCTATTCCCATTGAGTTCATTGGATGCTTTCAATAAGTGGCCTTGGGGAAACTTTGAGGTAGGGGTCTAACTTTTTCATATGAACCAAGTGGAACATAGTGAGGCGCTCTGAATATAGATCACTCTGTGGACATTAAGGACCTAAGCCCACCCCCATGTCCCACTTAGAGAAAGGGCTCCCCCACCACTCCAATTCATAGATCCGGTATAATAAAATCATTTACCATCCAAATTTTTTGAACTTAAGGTCTTGGGTGATTGGTGAGTTATAAGTAGTTTGTAATCATCAACCCAAGTTCCATTCCCATTAAGTTCATTGGATTATTTCAATAAGTGACCATGGGGACACCTTGAGGTAGGGGTCAAACTTCTCCATATGAACTAAGCGGAACATAACGGCACACTCTGAATGCAGGCCATTTTCATTTCATTCATTATTTCTAACATGGGGAAATTGGATATTTCATGAAAAACTTCATTATTAGATTTCTAAAATAGCACCAATACTATGTTTATACAAGTCAAACATCATCTCTCATCCCGAAATATTGCAATGAATAAGCCCACTATAGTGTATTAGTGTTGATGTTGATCTACACATTAAAAACCATTTGAAAAAAATACAAATAAGTTTTTCTTGCTTTGGGTATTACTTTTCAATTAAGAAAATGAAGCTTTATGATGTGGTGTCATGTACCTTAATTTGTAGTCTTTATTATACTTTTCATGTCATATCTCATGGACCTTAGGGGAATCATGAGGATATGATAATTTACAAGAATTACATTCACGTAATTAGGGGAATGCATTTACTTTACCACTTACATGGATAACCAATCTCTAATTGAATACAATATAATATCTTACATACTTTGAAGCATATTGATTATGTATAGGAATTTTTTTCATTTTTATCTTGTCACATATCTAATACCGATAGTACGAATGTAGTAAAGATACACTCATACACTTATTACGACAGACATCTCTTGGAGCCTTTACAACTATCAAGAAAGGAGTAATGGTGGTTTGTTCAAAAGGAAATGATGGCCCGTTACGCGAAACTACTACGACAACGTTGTAGATTAATTTTTGATATTGACGGAGGCACTATCGACATAAATTACGTTATCGTCTTGAAGTTGGGAGATGAAATTATTGTTGTTAAGGCCTTGTATTTCTTCCTTGATGGGGAAAAACATTTTGCATGCTGATTCTGGGGACTGCTCCTTCACTGATCAGGGGACTCCGTATATACCAGAAAGAGTGAGTTTGTTTGTTGCAAGGTGAAAAGTGCTTAGTGTGAGTTGTATTTTTAAAAAACGTCAGTGAAACTATCGACATCGATTACACCACCGCCTTGAAGATGGGAAGTGACATTTTAGTTACTAAGGCATCATCTTCCTTCCTTGACTAGGGGACACTTTCACATGGAGATTCAAGGCTTTGCTCCTTTGTCAATCTTAGGACCCTCCATGCACCAAAAAAGGGAACTTGTTTGTTGTAGGGTGAAAAGCGCTTAGTCTTTGAATTATATTATTTAAGTTAGTTGAGGAAGATAGATTGCACATTCTTCATGGTTGGATATTGGAGAAATAAAGTAATCATTCCATAATTGCATTGAATATATATAATTAAGAGATTATATATCATTTCCTTTCCATTTAGTTAGATTTGTAAATGTTTCTTATTCACTTTGTAATTCCAAATTTATTGTTGCAAATAAAAGCAGAAAATGAAAACAATGAGCTAAAATTTGTGAACAAATAGGACACAAAGTTCCTCAAATCAGCTTCAACAAGACCCACATCTAACAAATTTCATTGTTTAGGTATGGATTTAGTTGTTTCGTTGGAATTGATTTTTGAGGTTCATTGGAATTGAATGTTGAGATTTGTTTTAGCATTAGACCTTAAATTAAGAAAACAAGCAACCTCATTCCACCTGTACATTACATGATACACTTTGATGGTTTTATTAGTTCAAATTCCTTGAATAAAATCCACCTTTCTCTCATTTACCAACTTCTTGAAGGACTTACATTTTGATATTTCTCCCTCTATGGTTTCATTTACGTCTTCTCTGTCATGAGTTTTCTCCTTCTCTTGATTGGTGAATTCCTTTCTATTTGTTCCTCCCCTTCGAGTTTCACTTCTTCACTATATCCCTTTTGGTGTTCACATCATACAAGAGAATGATATTCATAGCAAGGGGGTCATATTAATGCCTCTCGACAACCTTGTAATCAACTTCATAGAAAAAGAGGTGAAAATTTTGGTTTGGTGCAGAGTGACACTCGCTTCTTTCCTCTTTGACTCACCCGAACTTCTACTTCCAAATCTAAAATAAGAATTCTCCCACCTACAATTAATGCTTGTGGCTATCCCCAAGCACATTTTGGTCCAACTGTTGAATGACTCAATTCGTAGTGCCCACTTCCCTTCGACACTTTTGATATTGATCATAATATTGTTGACTATAGTATGGAACATTATTATAGTTTTGATTTAGTATGGTGTTAAATGTCAAATTATGGATTATTGTTGACTATGATTCATATATGATCAAGTTGATTACTAGATACATTCTATATATTGAGGATGATGTCTGTTTGACATGGTTATATTTATGGATATTGTTCGGACATGTGATATTTTGATATGTTGAGTAGACCTAGAAAATTGAATTAAATGTGATGATCATATAGTTGTTGATGAGATTGAAAATGATATTGTTGTTGCCTTGATGATGTTGTGATTTATATGTATGGATGATTTTGGAATTTTAATGTATATTTATTTTGGATGATTTAATGCGGCCATGAGAAATTTGAAGGAGGTATTTTGTTTTACAAGTAAAACATATCACAATAGACATCGATGGATTGGAGACCAACCACATTAGAATTCTAGATGAATTTAACAAGGTCACCATGACAACTTGTATGTGTTGTGTGTGTTTGATTTTTTTTAGGGATTCCCATGGGGGATCACCATCAAATGTGACCAAGAGACTTTATGTTTTTCTTTTATTTGGTCCTTTGTTTGGTATATATGTGTTTTATAAGTGATGTGCTTTCCTTTTATTATTGAATTAAATTGTGGTAAATAATGTGAGTAATCATATTTTAAAGTAATTAATCAAATTGGGACATAAGAAAGTAATTTTATTAGAGTTTTGGCCTTAAAATTAAAGTGTTGTAAGAAATGTGTAAGAGATGTGTAAGTAAATTTTGAGTATGAAACATTTAAACACTTCACCTTCTTTGAAATTCGAATTTGTCCTTGGAGGCCGATTTTGGAGGCTTGTGGGACAAGTTAAACTTGTCACATACCTCTTAAATTTTCATACCAACCTTACCTATGATTGGAGAGTTTAAATCTAGCCTTCATTATGCATTTTTGTAAGTCAAGTTGTATGATTTAATTGTACTTTCTTACATGTTTTTAATTTAAGTCCTTTGGGGTGTGGGCTTGATTTGTGTAAGTAAAACTATCATTTTTCCACCTACTTATTTATTGTGCCTTGGAGATTGAAGTTGAATTATGAGTTGGGGTTGAGGATGTGTGATGTGGCATCCTACTTGGATCCAACTCATCCTCTTCTCTTCCCTCTTCTATATATTCGAATTTCTTGGCTTGTTTTTGGGGTTGCTTCACTTTTATCACTTCATTTTTGGTGACTTGCTTTTGGTTTTTGGAGCTCTTGCAAATTGGGAGAAAATTAGAGATTGTTGCATGCTTATAGATTTTGATCTTGGATTGTTTTGCATTGGAAATCTTGCTCTTTTGGAACTTTGGAACAAAACTCCATCATGGAGAGGTAGGAGCTTGACTCTGTTACTATTTCTTCTTTTATGTATGCTTATGTAAATGTTGTTGTGTGTTTTGGTATGTTGTTGGGTGAATGGGTAGATTGCCTAAGTGTGGTGTAGGAGGATACTATGGGTATCTTCTTGTGGGGGCATAAGGATTATTTTGTGGAGGGAGTTTGGGATGGGTGTTCCACCTTGGAAAAGAAATAGCTTGCATTTTTACTTGTGATAGGGGGCCATAAGGGGAGGAGGCACAAGAAAATGTGGGGGGGAGGGGTACTTGGGGGAGGCATAAGAGTATGTAGAGATTTTGAAATGAATTGTTGGCAGGTTTTAAGGTGGACACCCATTTCCCATTGGGAGGTATAAGCAACTTTTCCTCATAGATCTCACTCCTTTGGCTTGCATGATGAATCCTAAGTGTTGTTTGTTGTCTTTATTTTGTGGTTGTAAACTGCAATTTTGTTTTGGACTATGTTTTAAAAGTGAAATTTACTTGTGTGTTATGGAAGCATGTTGTTTCCATGTGTTGGAATGTAGTGTCCACTTTCTTTCACACACTTCTTTTTATTGATCCTTATCTGCTGACTATATTATGGATATTGTTATAGTTACTTTTTTTGATTTAGTATGATGTTAGATGTTAGATCATGGATTATTGTTGACTTTGATTCATATATGATGCATGATGTCTATTGGAGACATTTTATATAAAAAGTGAAATTTGCTTGTGTGTTGTGAAAGCTTTGTTGTTTCCATGTGTTGGAATGTAGTGTCCACTTTCTTTCAACACATTTTTATTGATCCTTATACTGCTGACTATATTATGGATATTGTTATAGTTTTGATTTAGTATGATGTTAGATGTTAGACATCATGGATTATTGTTGACTTTGATTCATATATGATGCATGATGTCTATTGGAGACATTTTATATAGATGTAACATGTTGTTAGACATGGTTATATATATATATATATATATATATATATATATATATATATATATATATATATATATATATATATATATATATATATATGGATGTTGTTAGGACATGTGATATTTGGATATATTGAATAGACCAAAAAAATTGAATTAAAATTGATGATGATATAGTTGTTGATGAAATTGTAAGTGATATTTTGATTGTCTTGATTGATTGTTGTGATTCATATATATATTGATGATTTTGAAATTATATTTATATTCATTTGGATGTCTCGATATGGCCACGAGGTCGAAGGAGATATTTATTTTTATAGGTTAAAATATATCACAATAAACATCGGGGATTGAAACCAACCACATTGGAATTCTAGATGAATTCAAAAAGGTCACCATGGCAACTTGTAATTGTTTGTGTGTGTTTGATAGTTGTTAGGGATTCCCATGGGGGGGATCCCCTTCGAATGTGACCAAGGGATTTATTTTTTCTTTTATTTGGTTCCTTTGTTTAATGTTTGCATGTGTTTATTTAGTGGTGCATTGACCCATTTCATTATTTATTAAATGGTGTGTAAATATTGTGAGTAATCATGTTGGTAAGTTAATTAAGTAAATGGGTCATAAGAATGTAATTAATAGAGTTGTAGGCTCTTGTTTTAAGTGTTGTAAGAGATGTGTAAGTTAATTTTGGAGTGTGAAACACTCCACCTTCTTTGAAATTTGAATTTTTCCCTAGGAGGATGATTTTAGAGGCTTGTGGGACAAGTTAGACTTGTTCCACACCTCTTAAATTTATATATCAATCTTACCTATGGTTGGAGAGTTAAATTTATACTTTCATTATGTATTTTTGTAAGTCAAGTTATATGTTTTAATTGCACTTTCTTACTTATTTTTAATTTTAGTCCTTTGGGGTGTGGGCTTGTTTTGGAGTGTGCAAGTAAACTATCATATTATTCACCCACCTAATTATTATGCATTGGAGAATGAAGTTGACTTGGGTGTTGGGGTTGAAGATGTGTGATGTGGCATCCTACATGGATCCACCTCATCCTCTTCTCTTCCCTCTTCTATAAAATTCAAATTCCTTACCTTGTTTTGGGTTGCTTCACTTTTGCATACTTCATTTTGGGGTGAATTCTTTTGTTGTTTTGAGCTCTTGCTTTTGGAGAAGATTGGAGACTGTTGCATGCTTGTAGATTGTTGATCTTGGACTGTGTTTTGCATTGGAAAGATTGCTATTTTGGAACCTTGGAATAAAACTCCGTCATGGAGAGGTAGGAGCTTGGCTCTTGAAATGATCTCTTTTCATTTTTCTTTGCACTTAGGAATGGTTGAATGTTTGAATGTGTTGTTTTATTGTTTGTTGGTTGGGTAGACTTCCTAGGGATGGTGTAGGAGGAGACTATGGGGTATTTTTGGGAGGCATAAGTGTTTTGGGGAGGTATAAGTGTGGAGGGAGTTGGGATTTGGGTTCCACCTTACAAATAAATAGCTTGCATTTCTTTACTTGTTATGGGTGCCATAAGAGGTTGGGGAGGCATAAGGAAATGTGAGGAATAAGGGGTACTTGGGGGAGGCATAAGGGCATGTCAAGGTTTTGATATACTATATTTTTGGTGGTTTGTAATTAGGTGGTGATACCCATTTCCCTTTGGGAGGCATAAGTAGCATCCCCCATAGTTCTTGCTCCTTTGGCTTGCATGAGGAAGCCTAAGTGTTGTTTTTTGTCTTTTATCTGTGGTTTCAAAATACAATTTCATTTTATATTGTGTTTTAAATGTGAAATTACATGTGTGTTTTGGAAGCCTATTGTTGCCAATGAAGAAGGATGGATTCTCCTTTTCATTGGATGTCTTGGTTGGGTGGAGAGCGTTGCCTTTCCCCTTGCCTTTGTTGTGATCAAACTGGAAAATGGAGGATCTTCATGTTGTTGTACTAGAGAAAAGGAAAAAGACAAGTTTGATAGTCCTTGTTGAGATTATTTCTTATTGTAACATTTTCCCACTTTGAAGTGGATGACCTTGTATATTATTTGTGATGGAAAGATGTTTTGTATTAGCTATGAAAGTTGTAATTGAAATGTGAAAGAGATATACTGTTTTCTATTTTTAAATAAATGAGAAAGAAATTGTATTTGTATATTGAAATTTAGGAATGAAAGAAGAAGTTGTAAAGGTATTTTTGAATCAATAAAAGATTGTATTACTTTTCTCAAATGGCATTATCAGGTATTGAAATCTGATTGTTGAATGTATTTTGAAGTTTTGTTGGAAAGAGGAAAAAGTGAATACGTATGGAGAAATGTCATAATGCTCTGTTCTTTAGAAATGAATGTTTTAGAAATCAGAATTATAATTTGGCATTTGAATACCTTGCTTGAATCAACTTAATAGGTTAGAATTGGTTTTGGAATGAATTTTTAAAAAAACTTAGAAGATGATAAATGAAAATAGACCCATTCGAATCTGATCTCTGTTAGATAAATTTCAAACTCTGTAAATTAATTAGCAAATTGAACAGAATGACCCTGCAACATCAGAAAGACAAAATTAAATACCGAATTGGACTTGTAAGATCAAAACGACCCCAAATGAACTAAAACACTTAAGAAATTTCCATCAAACCTTTCAAAACGGGCAAAAGTAAAATTACAGACTCCTTGTTGTATAAAATTGATAAATTTGAATTGCAAATCAATCAAACCTTTTAACCTTGCAATCTATCCTAAAATCTTCCAAGTAAAATCCTCCATGCCTGTTGGGCATGTTGAGAAAGAATTAATGGAAAATTTGAACAAAATTTATAAGTTAAAAAGACCAGTTCACTTCCTAAGTGACAGCAAAATGTTTTCTCAAAATTTACCCTTCAAAACTTATCAAAATTAAAATATTGAGTTTCTTGTGCAAAGAGGACTTTGAGAGCTTTCCAAAAAGTTGTTGTTTACCAAAAACCAATTTTCCAATCGAAATTTATGGTCTTCTGAAGTTTTTACTTCATTTCGGGCACCTCAAAATAATCTAATTGTCAAATTTAAATTATTAAAATATTTGTTAGCAGACCCAGGGTTAAAACCGATTTTTCACTTTTTCCCAAAGGGCACAAAAATCATGAAGTTCTCCACTACCCCGCTGGCCAGAACCTTCTTTCCTTGACAAAAATTTGAAGTCCAAAAATTTCTTTTGAAAAAAATTTCTCTCATGGCCCCGCATCCCATGCAGCTAATCATTTACTAACATGTGGCTTACTAAGGCATTGGTGGAGGCGTGGATCCTTTTTTTTTCCTTAGTGCTTCAAAAGAAAATTTGGCAAAATTCCCAAATTTTCCCACAGCCCACGAGACTCCATAGCCAATGGCTGGCTGACACATGTCTCCATGCCACATCGGTAGAGGCACAAAGTGTCAGAAGCTTTACACTTCAAAAGGCAACTTTTCCCAAATCTCCCCGCCGACCCGCCGATCCGCATCCAATGAACATCTGACACATGGCGTCATGATACACCGGCGGAGGCATGGGTGGGTTTTAATCCCTTGCGCCTTTTTAATCCTTAAGGCAAAAATGCATGTTTGTCCCCACTAACCCGCTTCCCGCGTTGGCTTAGAATGTGCCACGTGTCCCTTGGGCCGGGGTATAATTTCATTTTCGGGCACGAAGTCCCACCGCGGACTCACGGGCACGTGGGGGTAAAGTTCACTTTTCACCCCAAGTGCCAAGAATCCAACTTTCCTCCCTAGCTCCACTGACCCGAACGCCCTTGGGGAAAAATTTCTCCCCTTGCCCGCAGGCCACCTTTGGGAAAATTTTCTTCCCAAGGCCCGCCGGCCCATAACTTGAGTTTTATAGGGAGTTAGAAGGACTTCCTTATATCTCTGGAAAGGGGAAGAAATTTCCTATCTAATGGAATGGTGTTTAGGAGTTTTTAGTGTGGGAAATATGAGAAAAACATTTTGAATCTTTTAGGTCAGTATGTGAGTGGGTAAGAGGAAAATTACCTTCCTTATTTTCAATGTGTATTTTTAAAAGCATGAGTTGACCATTCAGGGCCACCTTATGGGGCAAGGGAATGTTTTTCCTACCCCCTTGTAATGAGAGCCTTGTTTTATTGTTTTGGCCCCTATAGCCCTCTAAGTGTAATTAAGAAATATTTAACCCTAGTGTTAATTTAATCTGATTATTAAATTAACACCTAAAGGAAATTTAAACTATACTTGGTTAGTTATACCCACTAATTGTAATGTGGTCTTTTATATGTTGTTCTAATGGAAAACCTTATCTTCTTAACATGATTGACCTTGATGTACTTCCTCATGTCAATTGTTGCTTTGAGGCTTGTTTGTAGTCTCAACTTGAACAAAAAAATATTATTCCATAATTTTTCTAACCTAGGTTGTTCCTAGGTCTCGAGTGGGATTTTTAGCAGGCGTTACATGGAAAATATTTCTTATTGCATTGTGGTTGGGGCTCGGGGGCCAATGACGAAGGATGGCTTCTCCCTTGTCATTGGATGTCTTGGTTGGGTGGAGAGTGTTTCTTTTCCCCTGTTCTGTTGTGATCAAATCGAAATAAAGAAATGAAGGATATTCATGTTGTTGTTTTTTGGAGCAGAGGAAAAAGACAAGTTTGATAGTACTTGTTGAGATTATTATTATTGTAACCCTTTTCCACTTTGAAGTGGATGACCTTGTACATAATTTGTGATGAAAAGATGTTTGGTATTGGCTATGAAAGTTGCAATTCAAAATGTGAAAGAGATATACTCTATTTTCTAGTTTTGAATAAATGTGGAAGAAATTGTATTCTGTATATTGTAATTGAGAAAGAAGACAGAGTTCTGACAATCCCTTGTGAAAATTCTTTTGTAACCTTTCCCACCTTGAAGTGGATGATCTTGTATATTATTGTGTTGGAAAGACTACTATGTTTTAGCTATGAAAGTTGTAATTGATTTTGGAAGAATATATCTTGTATTCAGTTCTGTGAAAAGAAAAGAAAGATATGTATTTGATATGTTGTATTTTGAAAATAAATAGGAAATAAGTTGTAAGAGATTCCTTTGAATTAATAGAAGTGTTTTTCCTTGTTTATATGATATTATTTCCATTGGAAATCTATGTTTAATATATAGTGTTGGTACCCAAACTTAATCTCCTTCACAACTCAAGCAACATCATGGATCTCACAAGACACTCAAGGGAAGATAGATGATTTGTGTGTCATTTGTAGCTAGGGAACACATCTATCTAACTTGTTAGCACTCAAGATTTGAAGGAGTGGGTAGCACCTCAAAAGGATTTTGATCTAATCCTCACTATTCTAGGTTGTGCCTTTCAACCAAGGTAAGAGAACCTATATTGTAGCCTTTGTTTGATGAAGGAGGTTGGGATATCCTTATGCTTCACACATTGTATGGAGATGGCCTTGGGAAAAAATGATCAATTATCCATTATTCAAACTCAAAAGAGTTGTCACTACTAAATGATGGAAATGCTTTCAAGACAAGGCTAAGGCTACTAGAGACATGATAAAATCCTGATATGCTTTGTGCATTTTTGTGAATGGATTTTATTCTTTTGTTGACACACAATGCAATGTAGGGGTAATATGGGTAGGATGAGTTAGTTTGAATGAAATTTTGTTGGGAGATGTTTAGACATGACTAGCTAGGAATTACCAACTTCCTTGAGAACCTTTGCAAGATATCTGTAGCACCTAAACAACAGAGATGTTTCAATGGGTTTAAAATACTCCTTCAACAAGATATGTGCACCAAATGGAGGCCCAAATCTGCACTCTTCCACACAACCTTTGATAACCTGCCACAAAATCTTGAAGCAAAATACCAACAAAGTATCCAGGAATCCCTATTTGATCATGACCTAAGGTGCACCCAAAGGTTTACAAACAATCTCAATATTCAAGGACAATAAAATGATTTTAAATTTGTTTATCTTCTATCAGATGAAGGCTCTTCTAAATATAAGATTGCAAATGCCATTAAACCATCAACAAGAAATGAGACCCTGTATAATCAAAGAGATCCTAAACATAAGATTGCAACATGAGTAAGAAACACAAATTGAAATCATTCTGAAACATAAGCATATGTAAATTTTGCCAAGAGATAACACCAAATAATCAAAAATTTGATCAAATACATCAGCAGGGGAATGTTATTGGAACAATCTCAGAGCTTGTTGATGGATTTACAACTAAAACCAACTCAACATGATGAAATATAATGCAACATGGAATTGAAAATGGCTCTCGGGCTTTTTCTTAGAGAAATAGATTTCTTCCAGTTTTTGCTTAGAAAAATCTCTGTCCCTTTTTCTCTCCTCTCTCCCCGTTTTTTAAAAATTCTCCCAAAAATGCATGATATACCTCATGCCATCATGGATTATTCCTTTCCAAGCAAATAATATGCTTAAGGGATCAAATTTGTTACAAAAATCCCATATCCTTTCATGAAAATGACATAAAACTGAAAAATAGTTCGCAGGCTGCCAGGGATGCATAAAATTTTTAAAATATTGCACAAATTCATATCCTTACCTATCCCAGGGTCACGTTTTTGTCATTCAGGCATGGCATCATGCTTTAGTAATCATTTTTCACCTTTTACCTTTTCAATTTTCACCTCTGCAACTTTTAATTTTGACTTTTCACATTCTTTCCGGGAAAAGGCAAGAATTATATCAAAAACATCATAGATCATCAAATTAGCTCATGAAAATAGTTCCATTGCACTCAGAAGGCCGAAAGGATGCAAAATCATATAAAATTTGATGCAATTTGGTGAAGAAATGGCGAATCCAAGCTTGTTGGAACTCCCATGGTGCCAAAACGAACAAATGCACAGATCCATCGATTTTGCTCAACTTTTAATATCAGCCCTCCATGTGGACAATGCCATTTAAAAATAAGCTCAGAAATACCTTTTTGACCTTTGAATGGGGTGGGACACATGTCAAAACGTGATTGGATCAAACTCCCATCCTTTAGAAATGCATTTGTGACCCTTTTTAATTTTGGAAAATTTTGCAAAAATTCTCCTTGCTTGTCCCCTAGACCTACGTGTCACCCCGAGGCCCCACTAAAAACCGCGGGCCAATTTTATGAATTTTCCATTTTTTAGACTTTGGAAAATTTTTACATTTTTCCCGCGGGCCCGCACCCTATTTTTTTCCTTTGCCACGTGGCGCTCTCTAATTCACCACGGGCCCAAGTCTCAATTCTTCCTTTAAACCTCCCTGCCAAAATTTGCAAAATTTCAAAATTTTCCCCAGGCCCGTGCTTCCCCATTTTTCCATTTGGGACACGTGTTGGCTCTGGATTGGAGCGGCACAAATTTCATAAAATTTTCCATCAGTCCTCCTACCTAACTTTTTACAAATGTGGACACGTGTCCTTTTCTTATTCATCCTGGAACTTGGCCTCAAAAATCACTTTTACCATTTGAAGTTTAAAACTTCAAAGTTATCACAAAACCCGCCGACCCATTCTTTCCCTCTTGGACACGTGTCACTTCATGATTCACGGAGCTTTGGCTCAAATTTAAACTTTAGAATTTTGAAGTTAAAAACTTCAAATGCATCAAAACCTCCACCCTCCCATGTTGACCTTTCTTGGACACGTGTCCTCCTGCTATAGGATGAGGGCCGTAGGGTCAAAAATTTCCTTTGACACTTAGAACCAAAAAACATGAAAATTTCACCAACTTCTTCCACCGCCCGCATGTCCCCCAAGCCACGTGTCCTCTTCCCATTTCACTACGGGATTTTGGGCCTAGAATTGACTTTGAGAAATTTGCTAAAATGAAAGAAAAAATTCTTAAGGTAAATCGCCACTCCTCGACCAATCAACATGTGCCACGTAGGCACCCTTTATAAAAGGCGGAGCCACGGACCAAATTTTTCATTTTAGCCAAAATTTCAAAAATGACAAGTTAGAAAACATTTCCCGACCACCTCGGCCAATAGGAACCTGCCATGTTGCAATAATGTTATGATGATGAATTTGATGGGTAGAATACGCCTGTATGACTGTCAAAACATCAAAAATTCACCGGATGCCCTAGAAATTGAAATTTTCGACAAGGAAGGTGGATTTTTTTATCTTAAACCAATTGAATCATGATTTAACATTATTTTCGAGCCTGGGATTGGGGAAATTAATTGCACAAAACGAGATTCGATCAATTTGAGTTTTTGCATGATTTGACAAAGGAGAAATGACACATCCCAGTAAAAATGAAGAAATTAGGGCACGAATGGGGGCAAACTTGGAAAAATATTTCAGAATAGGGAAAAACAATAACACCATGGGCATTTTCGAAGCATTCAATTGGAGAAATCAAATTGCAGGCCATCCAATCGAATAATAAAATGTTCATGAGTAGATTTGGACAAGAAAAATTAGGGCACATTATGAAAACTCAATAATGGGACCAACATATAGTAGGAAATATTTGTTTGTAAAAGTGAAAAGGAAGCACATATGAAGAAATATTGCATTGCTCTGTCTCATTTGAAATGTTTAATTTTGAAAAAAAAATAGAAGTTGCATTCTTGTCTCTATCATTTTATTGAAGGAAAGAAAACTATTTAAAACTAGCATGGAATAAATTCAATTTTTTTATTGCATGGCAAAAGAGATAGTTAATCTCTATTTTTTGAAATGTACAAACTTCATTTCTACTTCACTGTATACTTCACAAATTCCTTTTTATCAAATGTCCAAAAAAAACTTGTAAACCTATAACAGACAAATGAAATATTCAATTGGACTTAATGAGATCAGAATGATCCCCAAACTAAACTAAAACACTAAAGAAATTTTTAAAGAACCTTTCAAATCGAGTAAAGGTGAAATTATAGGTATTCTGTTGTGTAAACATTGGTAATTTTTGAAATGCAAATCAATCAAACAAATTGACCTTTGTTTTCTGCCCCACATTCTTCCAAATGTAGATCTCCATGTCTATTTGACATGTTGAAGGAGAAAGAATGACAAATTTGAACAAAATTTATAAGTTAAAATAACAATTCACTTTTTTAAGTGACAAAGAAAATGTCTTCTCAAAATTGACCCTTAAAAATTTATCCAAATTAAATTCTTAAGGTTTTTGTGCAAAGATGATGTCAAGACCTTTCCAAAAAGTCCTCATTTGCCAAAAACTGAGTTCCCAATCAAAATTTATGGCCTTCTAAAGTTTTTACTTCATTTGGGCTCAAAGAATAAACATGGGAAAGAAATGCAAAAGCATTAAGTTCCCCGCCACTTCACTGACCCGAACATTTTTCCCCATCGGAAAAATAATATTCTAAGTCCAAAAGTTATTTTGGCAATTTTTCCTCCACGGCCTTGCCGCCCCACAGCCAATGAGTGCTCGAAACGTGGCTTCGTTTGATGTTGGTGGAGGCGCGGATCATTTTCAAACTTAACGCCTTTAAATAAATTTTTGGCAAAAATCCTTAAATTTCTCTGTAGGCCTGCCGACCCGTAACCAATGATTGATTGACACGTGGCATCTTCGGCATCGACAGACACGTGGGTTAATTTTAGCCTTTGCACTTTTTATCACAAACGTATTAAATTCTTAAGTTTCCCTGCAAGTCCGTTTTCTTTGCACGAATCAGGGCTTGACACGTGGAACCTTGGGCAATGGCGGAGATGCGGATATTTTTGTTCCCTTAACATTTTTCAGCAAAGAATCTAAATATCTTACATTTCTCTGGCAACCCGACTTCCTGCTAGAGCTCAAAAATGCTGACATGTGTCCCCTTATAGGCTCGCAGGCGCGTGAGGTAACTTGCGTTGTTGTCCCTAAAAAGGAAAAGCGCTAAATTCCTTCCCCTCTCCATGGCTAGCGTCTGGAAAAATTTCTTCCCCACTTGCTGGTTTGCATTTCCCCTCTGGGAAAATTTCTCTCCAAAGCCCGTAGGCCCGAGCTAGGGAAATTTTTCCTCCCCAAGCCCGTAAGCCCGCTCTTGGGGAAAATTTTCATCCCAAGGCCCTCCGGCTCATATCTCGGAAAATATGAGGAGTTAGGAGGACTTCTTTATATCACTGGAAAGGTGAGGAAATTTCCTATCTAATGGGAATGTTTTTAGGGAGTTTTGAGTGCAATAATTATGGAAAAATCAGATTGAATCCTTAAGTGAGTTATGAGAGTGGGTTAGAGAGAATTTTACCCTGTTAATTTTAATGTTTAATCTAACCCCATGTTTAAGACCTTGTTAATTGCTAAAACCTTGTAGAACCTTTGGCTCTTCTTACCCTCTGAGTTTAATTAAAAACTGTTTGGTTTAGTGTTAATCTAATTTTAAATAGTTAGATTATCACCTAAGGGAAATTTAACTGTGCTCGGAATAAATTTCTCTCTCTTAGTGTTTTGTAAGGTGATTTGATAATTGTTGTAGTGGAATTTGAAAAAGAATTTTGTGATCACTTTTAAGAAAAAAAAATATTCCATAATTTTTCTAACTAAACCTAGGTTGTTCTTTGGTCTCGAGTGGTTGTTCTAGTGGGCGTTACACAATTTCTTTTCTTGCATCTTCTCATGGATCGCAACCGTAAAAAACATTATCCTTTTCACTCCTTCTCTTCCAACAACTTTCATATTTGATTTCATACATTGTCCATTCCCCCTCTACATGCTCTACCTCCACCTCCCTTTCGACGTTCACATTGCATTGCTCGAGTGTGATTGCTAGTTTAACTTTTCCACAATGAGGAGTTTCAAAATTTCTAAGGTAATGATGCTTTTACATGTAAATGATTTTTTGTGTTCCCTTAGTAAAACTCAAAAACACAATGTGGTGTAAATAAGGAAAGTGCCCAACTTAACAAAGGTGGAGTTAGAACTAGAAATTGCACATGAGTTGCAACTTACGTTGGTGTGAACTTAATCCAAATTTTATCTTCGCCGAATTCAAACTCAAACACGAATCTTGCGACTTAGGTAATAACTATGTGCATATAACATACGGTGTCATATGAAGCAATGTCTTTGAAATCTACATAAATGTGTTAAAAACAACCATAATATGCCCACCTTTTGAGATAAGGGATGCTGCCAAAAATAGCTTTTCTCAAAAGGGAAATTGTTAGTCGTGTAAAAGTGTAGTAGCAACATAATCAATGATGTTTACCAACATTAGTGTATCAACGCCGGTGAGAATAATAGTGTAAGGTTAATATGGACAGATTTGATTATGATATTGGAATGTGAGAAGTAATTGACAAGTGTATCGAATATTTGTTTTAGTAGTTCCTTTAAGGAAGCAATTTGACCATTAGTATGTACAACATGAAATACAAAATACAACGTTATTGTTAAGAATTATTTAGAAATTAGAATTTTGTTTTTGCATTTCAAATGTTTTCATAAAAGGGCATATACTTTGTATTATTTGATATTTTATTATTTATATGTGGATGTAAAAGATTGTGTTATTGCGTTATATTTTGAAATTCCTGTTGTTGTGGGTTGCTTCCTTGTTGACATAATTTTTTGTCCAAGATAATGACCGTGTCAAATTTACACCAAAGTGTGTGACCAAATGAGTGACCTTCATATAGTGGTATGCCACTAACAGAGAGAGCAACTGACCTAGTTCGCTAACCAATATAATTGAGCGTCCGCCGAAATATTCATTTCTATGTTGAGGGAATGCCTCATGCAACCTATAATTTATATTACTTATCATTTTAGCCCTACGAAGCTCATTTCATCTATGAGAACATATTCTATGCCTTATATATGTTCTTGGAAAACTATTAGTCTTTATCCTTCAGGATCCTTCATCTCGTTGATTGATATTTGAAGACCAGAATGTATAGTAGATGCATCTATGTTGAATGCAAAAATGCCGTTGGAGCTAGTAGAAGAAAGGTTGACTTGCTTTTGTTATTGGGTGATTGTAGTGTGTATTTTATGCATCAAATCAAGTAGGACTTTCCTGTACTAGTTGTACCTTGAATAATCATCTTTAAGGGGGGGTTTCTTTTCTTGTTGGCATGTTCAACAAAAATTGTGTAGGCGAGCTTTCATTTTGTAGATAGAATCAAGGGTACTGGCTGATTTGATGGGGCATTTGTTGAAAGGTGGTTCTCAAGATGTGCATGATCTATGAATGGAGGTGTTGTGGTATGTAACTCGAGGGGACACCATGCCTTAACCAATCATGGCTAATGTCAAAGTCTTTGAGGCCTAACATGTTTAGATCATCAATTGTTGTGTTACCACATGGGTACATTCAGGATATGTGTTCCCATTATTTTAGTTCCATTTAGATAGTGCAATCTTCTTGTGAGTTATTTTCCTTACTTTTTGTATGAACATAGTTATTACTTCCAATGGAGGGGGCAACATCACTCATCTAACTTTCAGTATTTACAAATGGGTAGTCACCAAAACATGGAATATCCTCTAAAATGTTGGATGTTGGAGTCGATACTCTATATGATATAATGATCACCTCATAGTTGGTTCCATTTTATACTTATGAAAGAAATTAATATAGTCACCGCAATGTGTTTCACATGTACTAAACATGTGTACGGTTTTGTACCAAAATCAAAGAAAACAACTTTATACCTAAAATCAATGAAAAGAGCCTCGAAGTTGAGTTAAAAAATCATCGACATGATGAAGGGAGATATAGACATGGTAATCTTCAAGAGGAAGGGTTAAATTTGACAATCACATATAACCATAACATCATCATCTGTTTGTAGAAGCTTGGTTTCCAGTAATCTTTTTTTTTAGAAAATAAGAGAACCAAATTTCCTTTAGTAGTTGCAAGACATAGTTGTTAAATAGAAAAAATCTTGGTCCATTCATCAACAAAATGTATCTTTAATCGATAGATAGGAATGGTAAAGTGTACCATAGGGAAATATGATTATATGATTTAAAAAATCTCAAGGCTCGAGTGGGTTGTATACTATGTAAGCCAGACAACTTATCAACAACAACATGTGAGTGGAACTATGTTTATGTCAACCTCTGCTATTTTTTCATCAAGTTATTGGAGTGTACTATTTACATGATTTTTTATATATTGGTTACCATTTGATGAGGCCAAGTAAAGAGCGTCAGTCGGAGACAAAGAAAAGAGTTGTAGAATATGGTCAAAAAGTGATTGATGTGAGAATGGTAAACAAAACCTCCCTTAATTAAGAAAATATGTGTTCGAGTGTCTTTTATTTTTATTTTAAAGAATTAAAAAATAATTACCAAAAATTGCTGACAAATGTGGCTAGGTCTAAAGAAAATAAAAGTTATTTTCGTTAAAGAAAGACCTAAACTAACGAAATCAACTGCTCCAAACACAAACCTGAAAACAAATAGATTCAAAGTAAAGGTTATGCAAATTAAAAGCAATATTAGACTACATATCATGTTGGGATGAATAAAATAACAAGATCCTAAATTGGTATTGTCAAGCCCATAAAACAAAGTAAAGTTAACATTGGTGCAAAATTGTAGCATGGATTAAACATTAGTAGCGCTAGAACCAGAATATGTATTTGACACTTGATGATGTACTTGGAAGGCTGAAGCTCAGGAGAATTCCAGTGAAAAAAGACAACAAAGAATTGACAGGGAGGAAAAGGAGATCCGCGAAATCGAACTAGTGAGCCCCATTGGCCCGGTCTTCAACCATCCTCTTTGAACTGTTATATCATCGTCATCTTCACACTGAAGACACATATTAACGTTGAGGCTATAAAAATAGGTCTGGAGTCCACTCTTATTCCAACACAAATGATTCTCTAGCTTTATGGTTGGTTACTCTCTCTTACTGTGGAGGTGTAATGTTATTATTATTCGGGTTTTTGTATGCAGAAGAAAAACCACAATGAAACTTTGATTTGGGTGTCAGCCAAAGTGAACATATGCGATCATGTTGTGCCCCGCATCAACACTGCAGATAATGAAACTCCCGATTTCGTTGAAAATTTTGCAGCTGAATTGGCCACTGCCCCACCATTGTGGAAAGTTCATCTGTTAAATGTGAAATCCGATGAGGCGGCCTCAACATAGTAATGAGAGTTCATCATTAATTAGGGGACGACATGTCTCTCATGTCACTCTTATTATCCTGCACCAGAAAGGCCGGCGACCCCGATTCACTCCCCACAATCCCACGCCAAACAAGGTCCAGCAAATTTAGTCGACCTAATAACAAGGGACTCCCCTGGATCCTTAGGGATATCTTCACCCTTTTTCTGATCATCTAGTATACAATCCTCAATGTATTGTATTTTTGGCTAGCATAGTCTGGATTAAGGATTGCGGGACGCCAATTAAGGGATTTACATGGGTGGAATCCAGTCCCAAGCAGATTGTGCACCAGAATATATGTCTATAGGATATCAAGCTTGTGAAGGATGTTGTAAAAGGGGTAAGTTTTGAGGGAATTCTAGACCCTAAATTCATTTAGATGTGGAGTGAGAGATAAATATTTAGGATAGTAAACATATAGGACTGTAGAAAATATCTAAAATTTGGCAACCTGCAAACATTGGATCCATCAGAATTTGACACTTTCAGCAGGGGCATCTTCAAAGGTGGATGCCTACGGTGAAGAAAAATAGAGAGTACATATAATCCAAAAAGCAAATGAGTCCAAAATTATCCTTTTTGCTAACTAAAAGTGGTATCTTTACCTTTAAGTTTGCAAATTACCTTAAATTATGCTCAAAAGCTCTGTACACATTACTTAGCCTATGCAAAAAAGGAGAATTTATTTGAGAGTTAGCATCAGTTCACAAGTCAACTAGGAGTGCTCATAAGTCCAAAACAGACTTCTCTCAGATTTATTTTTTCCTTATCATCATGCATGTGAAATGGACTCGCTACTTTTGGGGTTGTAGTTAATTACATGCAATTGGAGAGAACTCATTGTTGCAACCGAGGATGTTGAGCTGCAGCTCCACCTCTCTTCCTAATTTATTCATGCTTTCAGGCATTATGCAAGGGGCTTTTTTTTGCAGAGTTATGTTGCAGAGATTTTGTATTGTACACCTTTGATAATAAAGACTGATGTTTCCTCCATTTGCAAGCTTCTTTGCAGTATGTAAAATCAGGTTGTAGGTGTGTTGTAAGTGAATATCTTAATCCTTTTGAATGTCAATAGCCTCATAGCACCTTTATCAAGTGAATTTAATTATTTTACAATTACATAAGGGTATTTTAATACCTTAGTAAATACATAATCTGTTAAGCATGGTTGGAGTGAAGCCATCAATTCTTCATTTTTCGTTAAGTGTGTTTCATGCAAGCTTAAGTCCCACACAAATTTGGCGTATCACCATTTCAAGCTTTCAATTTTTACATTTTTCCTAACCCTCAACCCAGTCAAATTTAGCAGTTTTAGGTGATTCATCAAGGGAACCAACCCTCTCTAGAGGTTCTCCTCAGTTCGAGGCACCCACAACTCGGAGGAGATCCCATTGTACTGGTCAAAGTCTGAGTCAGATAGCCCATCCAAGACGGAGGTGTACTTCAAACCGATAAGCTTGCTTGTATATCTATTGGCACGCTTCAATAACTTCTTCATTAGATTACTAGAATTTATACCATACTCCACTCCATCCCGCTTAACACCATTTCTTTTATGCAAAATATATTCTTCCCATTATTTACAATTGATATATTTTTGCAGTGACCAAAAATGAATTTTAGAGTGGCAAATTGAATTTATGGTTACCTGGTCGATGGAATTTAAGATTTGATCTATATAAGAGATGAAATTGTCAATTTGGGTCATGTTCACATCCTCAAACGCTAGAGACCTACTATTAATGAGATTTCCATCCAAATCTAGTTTGAAAGGGCAGCATGAACAACAACAAGAAATGTTGTTACCCATGATTGAGTTGAGCTTATGCTTAGCGGAAATGAGATTCAAGAAATTGAGATGATCTTGTTTAGTGGGAAAATGGGGAAGGATTTGCTTGATGGTGAGTTTTCTCTATAAGAAATTGAGATTGAAATAATTTCTTGGCCATCGTTGATTTGGAAATTTTCCTTGACAACGATGTTTCCCCTACTTCTTTTGTAGTGATCAAATTTGAAGGGCTAGTTTGAATTTTATTGTGAAGGGTAAATATTTGACCTGCCCTTCCATGATGAAAAGTAGTAGGATTACTTAACATTTCACATGACAAGAATAAATCAAGTATACACGTAGAATCTATTCACTAGAAATGATTCTTGAAATTCATGCTAATAGAAAAAAGTGCTCCGTATGAAACAAATCCAATGTTATCATTTATATATAGAGGAGGTGTTAATACACAAGAATAGGTATTGGGATTTCTTATGATTTTTCTCCATACCATGATAAGGATAAGCCTTGTCATCACATTGGAAAGAGGCATGCTTGTGTTATGTCTTGATGTTTCTATACAATTTTTAGCATTGAAGTGTACATAACACCTTGGACTTAATTTGGTATTAGGACTCTCCATTTCCACATCATCTCCTCTTTCATTCTTTGTTGAATTGGGATTTCAACGAGTAAATTCTTCATATGATTCACTTCATTCTTAATGCAAGCCTATTCCACCTACCTAATATTATATTTGAAAAAACCAAAACTCCTCGAGTTGAACATAGGGAAAAAGCCCTAGTAAATATTACTTAGTTTTAAGCAAAATTGTAATCATTGCATCTAAAAATTTCCTAATTACTGTAGGAAAGTTGACTTATAAAGAGTTATATAAGATGGCAATTTTTGGTAATTAAATATACCGAATGTTTACGACATTTATTTGTGGTAACTTAAATGATTTTAAGTGTTCCTTAAGTAAATTATCAGCACAAGATGTAACCTATATATGATTTTTAGAAAACATTCTCCTGTAAGCAATTGGTCTTGCATTTTGCAAATTTATAATTATATACATTTTATATTACAAAATTTGTATTTTGAGTTTTGTGATTTTTTTCTATACTATTTTTTTCTCATTTATTGGTTATTCTCTTGGATTTTGATTAGCCACCAATGTTAAAAAGTTAGACAAAAAATAAAATGAGAATAGACTAGAAAATTTCTCCTAGCTATCTATAAACACTATTTTCAATTAGTATCTCCATGTTACAAAGTATGAAAAAATAAAATGTAATCATCGAGGAGTTTTCATTTATATTCTAAACAAATAAAGAAAATTAGAATTTACTCGTGCCTTCATTGACGTGATGCTATGAGTTAGGGAGTTCAAAATTTGAGATAATTTCTAATAGCGTTGGTATCTGCACGCACTCCAAGATGGTTTACATCCAAAACAGGTGAAGTGCTAGAGCTCCACACAAACATAGCAACTCCTTATTACCCTAACTTAGATTTTGATTTGGTGATTGATTTGTTCCAGTCCTTTTTGCCTTATTTCTATCATTTGGCAATAGAATCATACGGCTAGGATCGGGATATCATTATATTCCCCACTTATACTTCTAATCAAACATCCCAGCGGCGTATGCCCGTATTGTGCATGAGATATCTGCCTATGAAATTTAGAGTCCCTAGGAAAAATATTATAAAATCATATGTGATTTCCAGATAACATTGAGTAGAAATTAGAATGATTGAAGCTTGATCCTCTTCGAGTAAGATTGTGAGAGAAATGAAGAGAACACATATTTGTACGTGTCACATTCGAAGGGAATGGAGTAAGATATGGAAGAGCTCCTGCGATGTGAACCAAATAATACATATGCGGTGAGATGATGGTATATTGGTCTCATGGAGATCGGGGGTTAAATTTGATGGTTGCTTAGACGTTTTTCATGATTTTAGACGTAAAATACTTGTAAATATTTTATGAAACTGTCGCATGCAACTTGCATATTTAAAATATGACCGTCATTTTTATATAAATTCATATGTAAATTATATTAGTATATATTTAACATAGTTAAACAAATATGAAAAAATTGTTTATACATCTTATAAGTAGTTTATAAATACCATTGGTTTGTATTTTGACTGGTAACATTAAGAATTTACTGTCACCTGAAAAATTCTTTGACAGGCATAGGTGGTCGTCAAATTTAACCCCTGATGGAGATTATGTATTTAACTATAGTGCACAAAAGAAATGGTAAATAAGTGGAAAAAAGATAAACAGTAAATAAATAAACATGGAAGATTGAGACAAAGGACTTTGGAATTGGATAACCAATGGTGACAAATACACCGTAAGGACAACCTGCCAGCGTCAGTCAATGGATTTGATAGATTTTTAGTATATCTGAGATTCTGATCACACCGTATAGATTTTGACTTGCTGCAAAATATATTTTTGGGGATTTACCAATGCGATTGACAGTGACTAACAAGCCTTTTTCAGACATAGCCCTTCTTTTGACAGTTTAAGTAAAAATTTACACTTCCCATTTGCCAAACGATTTGTAAGTCGCGAGTTTTTTTCTACAGGCAAATTTTTAACTGCCCTTTTTCTAATAGGTTTGGAGCCCTCAGACGGGCTATGACGAGTGCAATTTTGACTGTCAATGAGCATGTTTGCACATTCCAATAACCGTAGGGTAAATTTTGACGTCCGTGTGAAAGCATTAGATGGAAGAGAAATCCGATTCAACACCATCTTTAAAAACCGTTTGAAATATGAGAGGACGACAAAATATGTCAATTTCTATCCCATCGCTCTTATATATTTAATGGGTGTAAGCAAGGGTTAAATTTGACGGCCACCTCTGCCTGTCAAACAATTTTCGAGTGACGGTAATTTTTCAATACAGCCCTTCAAAAACACAAAATAATGCTATTTTTTACTAACTATTCTATATTTATTATATCTTTTGATATATATTTACATATATTTTTATATTTTATATACAAATATATATAAAAATTGATGGTAAAGTTTTAAATATACAAGTCACGTGTGACGGTTAGATCAGATATTTACAAGTATTTTACGTCTAAAATCACTAAAAATGTCTAAACGGCCGTCAAATTTAACCCACATTCTTGAGGTCAATCTGCAGTCTTTGTACCTTTGTCTTTAATGCAAGAGATATTTTTGTTAGCATTAATTTAATACATTGTTGTTGATGGACAGTTATAGAAAGTTACAACTGTCACCTTCCTCCCGCAGCCAAACCTGACCTATATATTTGGCTTTGCTTTTTTGTTTGGTACACACACACATTGGAATAGAATACATCGAATAAATATTTTTCTATCTCCTACTATCATTGGTATCAGAGCATGGAAGTGGGAGAGAGAAAGGTTTGTATTTCATTAGTTTTGTGGACTGTTGAAGATTTGCTAGAAACCGTCGCTTCCCCTCCCGGAGCTGGAGTAACCTTGGGCTTGGCGGAAGATATGATTGACGTTTGTTGTTCTCCTTTGGACGAGTTGGACGTGGTAACATCATATAAATGTGACATGCTCTAATTTTTTGGCGTGTAGAAGCTAATCTAAGATCTAAGTGACCTGCGTAGCATTGTATACGTGGATCTTTGGTAGATTTGTTTGAAGGTGGATCTGACAAATAAGAATCCAGACCTGCGCATGGAAACCAATGCTTGAAATCAGAGTGTGGCAGCAATTAAATCTCCATTCCTGTGTGAAATTTTCCCCAGCAGAGTGCCAAGAGGACACGTACATGTCACACATTTCCAATGCCAAGAGTGTTATGAGCAACCCTTCCATTGGGTCGCCTTTGAGAGCCCAAGAGGACACCACCGACATCTATTTTGCCTTGCTCGATGAATTGCTTTGAATACCGCAACGTATTAGTTAATGAATTAGTGCATCAAGGATTGTTCGACTATTTCTAGTTCGACATGTTTTGTCAAGCACTTCGAATCTGTGAAGAATTAGAGTGTGGCTATGATGCGAATGATGAACATGAAGTAGAATGCCCACAGGAGCATCCACGTCTCACTGCACGATCTTATAGAGCCCATCTTCATGATAGGTTCCTTCAGTAAGCATTTGTAACTATTTTTGAACAATCAATAAATAAAATACAATTTTGAGTTTTTGGAAATGTCTGCACCTCGTATTTTTTTGTCGGATGCCCAATTGTTAAAAGGGCCAAATTTCACCGCATGGAAAACCAAGATGTGGACGATTCTTTAGTTTGAAGATCTTTGGGGGATCGTTTCGGGATGAACGCCCCTCCCACAGACACTGATGTGTTGGCTAAGTATGAAAAGGCCAATGCAAAAGCATTAATGCTTATCACTCTGAGCCTTTCTGATGAGGTTCAACCTCATATTCGGGAAGCAACCACTTCTTCTACGGCATGGACCGCGTTGGGTACCATCTATGAAGCCAAGAATCTGATGACGATGCTGCATCTTTAGATAAAGCTTCACACAATGAGTATGCATGATGGCAAATCAGTCGAAGCCTTCTTACGGTGTGTGGCCAAGTTAAGAGCATAACTTTCTGCTCTCGGTGAACCGGTGGACATTAAGTTGCTAGTTCTGCTCACCTTGCGAGCTCTTCCTTCCCAGTTTCGGACACTGATCACCACGTTGTTCGAACACTGATCACCACGTTGACCATCACTCCACAGGAGGTGAGTTTTGTCAAACTGGTGAATTATCTCCAGTAGGAAGAAGCCATTCAAAATGTTCAAGAAGCCTTCGAAGACAAGGCTCTCATCATGAGGCAAAATCATAACAAAAAGCCTCAGAAAGGAAAGTCAGCCCCAGAATCGAAGAAGCATCCACCGCGTGAAGAACCTTCTCACGGCCACCCCAGGAGTAGGAGTAGCAAAAAATAAGGCAGATCGATGGTGCCACATTTTTCCATGAATACGCACACGACTGCGAACTATTATTACAACGGTCGCAAGCATGGCAACTTTGGTGAAGAGAGCACTTCTGGCCAAGGATATTCTAAGAAATCCTAATGGTGTGCTCATAATCAGAGGCAGAAGGGTCATATTGTTGCTCAGCAGGATGCCTCCTCCGATGAAGAGGTTCCAGACACAACTCATCTGGACATTGTCCTAGTCTCACAGACTTTGCAGCCATCAGAAAGTGTCTGGTTGATTGATTCGGGCATCAACAAACACATGACTGGCAATAAGAAGTTGTTCCATACACTGAGCGACTAACCCACTAGAGATCGGATCACCATCACAGATAATCAAGAGTATATTACGGCGGGGATTGGTGATGTCATCATTCCTCTTGGGACACGAAGATGTACACTCATGAAGGTGTTATATGTTCTAGGTTTGACCTCAAATCTCTTGTCTATGAGTCAACTTCTTAATCATTAATGCGGGTCAAATTCTTTGTTCAGAAAGGGGTCAAGTCCTGCATCATTTCCTAGGGAGACTTAGTTATTGCTCGAGCATTTATGAAGGGCTATCTATTTGCATTGGATAAGGTCACTTCATCTATCATTTCTCTCTCTGCTTCAACGGCGGAGTCCACCGCACTATGGCACTTTCGATATGGTCATCTTTTCGCCGGGGTTCTACATCAACTCGGTGCCAAGGAAATGGTAAGAGGCTTCCTCCACTCTCCCATTCCTTACCTGTTTTCTCAGGATGTCTTGCGGGAAAACAACACAAAGGTCCGTTCAAATAGAGCTCTTATCATTCTATGGAGCATCTTCACATTATACACACCGATCATGCGGACCCCTACCAACTAGCTTCCAAGGTTTTGAATACTTCGGCTCATCATTGATGATTAGTCATGGAAAATGTGGGTATATTTTCTCCGAAAGAAGAGTGAGACATTTTCCAATTTCCAAACCTTTTACCATAAATCCACCAGAAGTTTGGGAAGCCTCTCCTTCTCCTCCGCTCAGATCGAGGGGGAATTTGTATCGAAGAAGTTCTTAGCATACAGAGCAGAGCAACATGGTGTTCAACAACATCTGACTACACCCTACACACCCCAACAGAATGGGATTTTTGAGTGACATAACAGGACTGTCATGGAGATGGCTCGTTCTATGCTCTCCACCGCCAAGTTAGACGATCAATTTGGGGGTAGTAGTAGTCTAGACAAAGAAGTGTATCTACTCAATCGGGCACCACGAAGATCTTGCAGTAACAAGACACCGCAAGAGGTATGGGTGGTTGTAAATCTTCTATCTAACATTTGAGAGTTTTTGGTTGTACTACATATATGCATGTTCTAGATGAGAAAAAGAAGAAGATCGATCCAAAGATACTGCCATGTCTTTTCTTGGGGTATAGTACTACCTTAAAGGCATATCATCTCATGGATCCTGAGACGAATAAAATCTACAAGAGTTGAGATGTGGTGTGTGATGAGTCATCCTTTGACTCCCTGCCACATAATGGAGATCCAGTACCGACCTTGTCACATAGATTGCTCACACATCCAAATGATGGGCAAGATGATTCTTCTCAGAGAGAAGAAGAGCTGAGCAGAGACTTATTCGTTGATCTAGGCACACTGGAAAACACATCTTCACATCAGCAACAACAACACCAATGTCTGAAATGGGTCTAGAATATTATTGGGGATGCACACTGAACTCACTTCCAGGTACTTCTACTGGAGTCAGAACACGAAGTCAAGCCAAACATGAGGTAAATTTTACATTCATGAGTTCAATTGTCGATAGCACCGAACTTAAAACTATTCGTGAGGCATTAGACCAACCATAGTGGAAACAAGTTATGAATGCTGAATATGATTTCCTACTTCAGAATCAGATACGGGAACTTGTTGAGCTACCTCCAAGTAAGAAATCCATTGGCTGTAAATGGATTTTCAAAACAAAATATAAGGCAGATGGTTCAATCGACAAACACAAAGCATGACTTGTTGCAAAGGGTTATTCTCAGCAAGAAGGAATTGACTATGATGAGACCTTTGCACCCACTGCGAAGATCAAAACCATCAGAGTTGTCTGTGCACTGGCAGGACAAAATGGATGGAAACTTCAGCAGATGGATGTCAAGAGTGTTTTTATGAACGGTGATCTCAACGAAGAAGTATACATGGCCCAACCTGAAGGGTTTGCAGATGAGCATCAACCACACAAGGTATGTCATCTGATAAAGTCACTTTATGGACTCAAACAAGCACCTAGGGCATGGTATATAAAAATTGATGATCACCTATTGCAGCATGGATTCACTTGTAGCCCCTCAGATATAAATTTTTATATCAAGAAGGTAGGAAGAGAGATTTTTATTCTGGTTTTGTACGTAGATGATCTTGTGATCAAATGAAGTTCTAACAATCTTATGGATGATGTAAATAATGATCTAAAGAAATCCTTCAACATGACCGATTTGGGGCTACTTCACTACTGTCTTGGCTTAGAGATATGGCAGAAGAAAAATCATATCTTCGTCTCCCAGATGAAATATGCCAAGAATCTCCTGGAGAAGTATGGAATGTCAGATTGTAAACCAATGTCCACACCTATGGAAAAAGGTTTGCAATTATCTAGATTCCAGGATTCACCGCAGGTAGATGGCACTCACTACAGGCTGCTTGTGGGGAGTCTCATTTACTTGACTTAAACCAAGTCAAACCTTTGCTTTGCAGTGAGCTATCTTGCCAGATTTATGCAGGAGCTGAAGAAATGTCATTAGACAGCAACAAAGCATGTGTTGAGATACATCCAAGGTACAGTTGACTTTGGTCTGGAGTATCAAAAGAACACTCAGTTCTTCTTACAGGGATATATAGACTTCGACTATGCAGGATCCATTGATGACAGGAAATCTACATCAGGGTATGTTTTTCATCTCGGATCTAGACCTATCTCATGGATTAGCAAGAAGCAAACTATTGTTTCTCTCTCATCCACTGAGGTTGAATACCGTGCCACCCGAGGAGCTGTGTGTGAAGCGATTTGGTTACGTCACATTCTTGCAAATATAGGGATTCCTGAAGAGAAACCTCCCATCATTCACTGCGACAATCAAGGTGTGTTGAAGCTTATAAAGAATCATGTTTTTCATGAACGAACAAAGCATATTGAGGTCAAATGTCACTACATTCATGAACAGGTCTTCAACCACCAAATTCAGCTCCAGATCTTACCCTACTAATTTTCAAGTTGCAGATATTCTCACCAAGCCTCTTGGCAAGGTGGAGTTTGATTTGTTTAGGGGGTACATATGTAGAAACAATGTATTAAGGGGGGAATGTTAGCATTATTTTAATACATTGTTGATGATGGATAGTTACAGACAGTTACAACTGTCACCTTCCTCCCACAGCCAAACCGTAGCCTATATATTTAGCTTTTCTTTTTGTTTGCTACACACACACATTGGAATAGAATACATTGAATAAATCTTTTTCTATCTCCTACTATCAATTTCATGCTCTTTTGATTCGAAGCATAATTCTTTGTGTTTGAGATTTTAGCTTTGAAAGTGATGTAGTTGCTTTGAAGATTTGAACTTGTAGGCCTTCAAACAGTGATG
Source organism: Taxus wallichiana var. yunnanensis (assembly GCA_018340775.1). Taxonomy (NCBI): domain Eukaryota; kingdom Viridiplantae; phylum Streptophyta; class Pinopsida; order Cupressales; family Taxaceae; genus Taxus; species Taxus wallichiana. Next base: position 359,998,660 of record CM031244.1, read on the forward strand.
CAAGATACTACCTAAACAATAACAATGTGTCTTTGTTAAAGAGAAAAGAAAAAAATTAAAAATAGGTCATATCCCTTCGGCAATGAAGAGATTACCTCCGCCCAATCAAAGTGTTAGAAAAAAATTCCCCTAACTAAAATGCTGTAGGTTTTGAAATATTTATTTGTTATCATGATGTCTATACAGATATCCATGCCAAAAACATTGGGTAAAATTAAATTATTTTCTTAAGCACAAAGTTGTATGCATATTAATTCCTTTCAAGTGAAAACAATAGTACTATTGTCGAAGCCATGTACTAACAATCAAGGTAAATAGAATAAAAAACACAATAAATGGGTAGAATTCCTTCAAAGTTATGTTTTTTTTCTAAAACATAGGAGTGGGAAATCTAACAAAGTGGTAGATGCCTTGAGTAGGTGAGCTCTTGTGTTGAATGAGCTCCAAGTGGAAGTCATTCAGTTGTGGAACCTTGAGGCAAACACAACCTCTTCCCCTTGAATAATAGACCATCTTGGATCATATACTCCAGCCGTGGAGTCCTATCAACAATTGTTGGGCTCCTACATGCTCCCCATGCTTCTCTAAAATCTGCGCTGCTGAGTATTGGAAACAAGCTATAGCGCTTGCTCCAAGCAATTATATCGAAGCACAACAAAGCAATAGTACCATTTTGAATCTAAAATGGTAATATTTTGGTCTCTCTATCTATCTATCTATCTATTTATCTCTCTATCTATCCATTGATGAGTTCACAGCAGGTCCATGAGTGGGAGCTCATGTTTAAATTATCTTGGGTGTCTAATGCAAGTGCGTCCAAAGGGATTGTGCAAACTTACATCACCCAAAAAAAAGGAATATTTACCTTTTTTAGTTTGTTTTTGTCTTGGTGTACAACTATCAATCCAAACAGCTGAGAGCGTTCATGATCTTGTTCTCCTAAAAATAGAACTTGTTTAGGAGATAAAGTGGTAGTTGTGGTAATGGCTACTTTTAACTTTTAGATATAGAAGTTCATATTAGAAGTGTGATTCATAGGCAATTCTTTTTAAGCTGGAAAGAATGGCACGTTTGATTAGAGTTTTTGAAAGAATAGAATTTTGGAAAAGCTTCCTTCTGGCAGATGATAATATATATTCACTCTTATTGTCTTAGTTATTATGGACTGCTGTAAATCTATCCTTTCTGTTGTGTTGATTGTTGGATCAGGTCCATTTTGAAGTGACATTTCACGTTCAGAGGATTGGTTGCATCGATATTCATGATAACCTCGGCATTGAAAAGGTAAAGTTTCACAGTCTGTCTATTCCCAAACAGAACAAAAAGTCTTCAAATGCATCATACTCGGGAGAGGCTTCTCAGGTCAATACAAACACGAATTATAGCACGTGTAACTATCTTCAATTATGTGGTAAAGTTTGATATGGTCACATGTTATCGAATAAAGTTAACTATCACACAAAAAGTATCCTCATTCAAGAATTCAAGTGAAGAGAAAATAAACAAATCCGAACAGACACTTGGAGGGAATAAGTCCCAGAGTCCAGTGCCATATAAAAAGACTCGAACAAAGGTCCACTTCAAAACACCCTATTCCTCTATGTACAAGAGGAAAGAGGAACAACAACATATCCTATAGCACAAAGCATAAGCTGAAGTTCTTTGTTGAATTTTGAGTTCTTTAAAACCCAGTATCTTAGAGAAGCCTCTTATCGACCAATAGCTCAACTAGCATATTAGAAAACAAATATACAAAACATAAACCTCATGCTCACAATAAGCAGGTTCCAGCTCAAATTTTAAAAAGGAATCATTCTTCAGAAAGAACCAAATAGAGGATGAAATCTTAGAAATAAACTTCTTGGAATTTAAATTCAAATCCAGTGCTCAGAGAGGATTTTCATCGTATCCTGAACTGGAAGTATTTCTGGCATTTACATCTTTGTATATTGTAGCCAGACCCAGGGAAGAAGAGCCATCCACTACCTCTAGAATGACATAAGGAAAATAAAGGAGCATTAACCAAGAGACTGAAGAAAGTACTTAAGCACATGTTATAACAAAATAACATAGGAAAGCTACTGCTGAAACATGGATTGAGGAGGATAGCCAGAGATGGCCTCAAAAATCAACATGATTATTGATGGGGCTCTTTTTAATTTTCTTAGGGTTTTCCTCTATTTTAATTTGTTTTCTTTAATAGTTTACCAAACACGCTTTTAAAAAGTAAAACGTTAGTCCATGCATGAATATTTCCCAATTTTTGTTATATTTGCAAGTTTCATGTTGATTATCCAGTCTTAAGATTGACAAGGAAGTTGAAGGAGAAAAATGTGAAGGCTTTCATTTCTAAGAATCTTGTATTGGGAAAGATTGAGAACTTGGATATCATGATACAGATTTGAAGTTCTTGTCTAATTCAAATTAGCCATTTATCTTCTAGAACGTGCAACATGACCAACGAAAAATGAGCTTGTTAAAAACAGAATATACAAATTAAAGAAGAAATTAGAGCCCAAATAACTTAAACAATCATCCAACAAATGACCATCCTCCTCCAGCTTAGTTTCTGAGGTCTGAGGGGATACTGATGGATCCGTAGTGTTATCTTTGTGGGCCAAGCAAGTTCAGTAATAGACCAAAGTAGAATCTATTAGTGATTAGCCATGATGGCACATAGTGATAAATCAATATCTTCACTCTTAATATGAGTAAGATCTTGGGTCTTAAGAATAATGCTAACATACTTATACGTGAATGTCGGCAATATTCTTGAATTCTATGCTAAAGCCATACAATGATTTAGATTTAACAATCAAGCAAAATTGAAATAAAAATTTACAGCAGCCTTAACATGTAGGTTTTCCTCGCTAATCCCACCATGAAGGCATTTTCTAACACAAGGTAACAACAGTGCAAACAAAATTGAAAAAAATTACTAATGTAAGACATAAATACTTCATTTGGGAAATAGAGAATTAAGAATGTCGGAATATACAATATCAGTAAAACCAATCTAACTTACAGGAGGAGTGAATCCTGGCAAACTCTGGGAGTTTGTAAGGATGAAACTGCCTTGCTTCACAGGGCATGTTGTCTTGGAACAAAGATCACGACTCTCTGTATGGACATGAATTCCATGGAAAAAGACCTCAACACTCAATCTTCCACCAGAAATGGCATCCTCTGTAGAGCTAAAGGAAATATTAGCTATTCGAATTGAAAAACCTATAATAACTTGATAAGTATAACATGATACATGCAAAGCACACAAGACTCTTGAATCCTTATCTAAAATACCAGTCTGTTTTAAAGTGTGCACATGGGAGTTTTATTTTTTTAAATAAATAAAAAAATTAAATTTCGAGACATCCCCTAGCCGCCCTCCTCTCGGGAGTCTTGGACATCCATGATGCCTTTTCGACCCCCAATGACACATCCCTGCGTAACACAAGTAATAATCAAGATGTAATGGATGAGGAAGTTGCCATCAGTTGTACTTACGATCATGATTTAGACAGGTAAGGTAATGAATCTAAAGACGTTTGGATCTATCATTTAAAGCCTAGATGCCCTACAAACTTTGATCTTCAAAATTTATACAACTCTCATTTTAATGCTAGAAGCCCTAGGGCCTAAACTATGGGAGACTCGAGAGCTGACACAACAATCTAAATTCCCCCATGTTAATATGATGTATCGATATTGCTGTAAACATTAAACACTGAAATATCTTTTCATATCATTTGTTCATTTTTATTTATGTGATTCTACAAAAAATTGTTTGATATATTATATAAAAATTTCAAGTTCCGCCAATTCATAATGCTAAAAGGGAAAGGATTTCCGACAAAGAATTTTAGATTTGTCCAAACTTTTCCTGAAATCTTTTCCTTTAATATTATGATATATAGTTTTAAACGTTTTTCTGAATCTTAGTGAAATTCCACACTTTAAATGAAAAATTCCCCTATTAAACCTACAGCTTTTTGAACCCTACAACTATGGCAAATACCTTGAAACTATCCTAATTTGAGTTCCAATAGATTTAAGGAAGTCCTTTTAAACTTTGATTTGCAGAAGGGATAAGTAGATTTAAGGAAGTTCTTCCGCCATGTAAATTTCAACAACACTCTGTTGTTAACGTTAATTTTTGGAAAGGATCTAGGCCCAAAAAATAAAAAGTTCTAATTATGAAAAAATACACCTCTAAAACTTTTGATCAAATTGTGTCACTCCAGAAAATTAATACAATTGATTTCTTCTTTCCTTTCTAAAGAGTGCTTACCAGAAGTTGCAGAAATCTCAAATGTTGCAGGCTTCCCACTCACAACTGGGTCTGGATTGATGAGCAGGTTATCAACCTTCACACGATAGCTGTCCTCAGAACCTGCAAATCACACCAAATCAATAAATTCTCCGGCAGCGATCGAATTTTTATTTATTTATTTATTTTGGGTTGGAGGCCATGAATTTATTGATTACTGCATTTGCAGATAGCACTTCTTTTGCTAAAGTTTATTTGGATTTGTCAAAAACGACCATGTGGATTTCTTCCTGTTGCCGGGTGGAGGGCTGTGCATATGGCGAGACAGGTGCCTTCTTATATGAGATTTGAGTGGAGGGCGGTGGATGTAGAGACCAGCAAAACAAAACTATATCGGTGATTTTCATCCTTTTGTTGGGCATGGCGTCACCGACTGCAACAACAAGCACATTTTCATATTGGTGGGCAGCCTCTGTAACATTCAGAAGTTTTCCAGCAATCTCCTCCCTACTCCATTCTCTTATGACTAGAGTTGCCTCTGTCATGGCCGGTCCAGGAGACTCCACAGGTCAATAAATTTAACTTTATCAAGTGGGCTACCAGATTTTGGCCCCAGAATCTCTCATTTCCTGCCTTTTTCAACCTCCCCAGTTCATACCTGATGTGGGTGTTGGCAAAATCTCATCTCCATGCATTAAAAGGTGCGGTGAAATCTCTTTGAAGACCTGATAAAGCTCTAAATTGATGTGGGCGTTCTGAAGGCCAATCAAATTCAATCCTTAAGCCATGAAAAAGCTCAAAAGTGCGTTAACAGAATATACCCATGGTACTAAAAACCAATACTAAGAAGACATATATGTGAAAACAGAACAGGGCATCTCTTAGAAGAGAATGTGCTCGGCTGTGCTGTGCTGTATTATTCAATGGGGAATATAGATGAGGAGGAGGAGAGTGTCAAGATGGGGCAAGTGATAGAAAACCGTTCAGGGATTACCGAGGATGAAGAAAGGAAGATGCCCCTCGATCTAGAACTCATGTGCACAATTGCAACATCATCATCAGCAGCATCAGCCTACACAGCCACAGAGGAGGAGTAAGAGCTTGAGTCCTCCTTTCCTCATGAAGTACTAGAGCATGTGCTTGAATTCGTAACAATCCACAAGGATAGAAACTCAGTTTCTCTGGTCTGCAAGTCATGGTGCAAGGTTGAAGCTTGGAGTCGCCACCATGTCTTTATAGGAAACTGTTATTCAGCTTCTCCCAGCACCATGATAAACAGGTTCCCCAAAGTAAAAGCTCTGTAGAAAATCTGCAGTCTTATACAACAAACAACATAAAAGAAATAAATAGAATACTTAAATAACTTGCATAAATAGATGAATATTCGAACCAGCACTGCTGTGCATAATCTCCATTAATAAAAGCTTCATCATACTCAGAGCTTCAGCTCTTTACAATCAAGCTGTGCGTGCAGCTGTGTGCTTTCAATGCACATCCTTCCTTGCTTGTGCAGATTTCACACCTTTGTGTGTGCATACAAAGCAATTACAATTGCTGTTATTTAAATAGAATAACTCAACCACTAACAGCTCTTCAACTGAGCATTCTAAATCTAAACTCATGCTTTAAAACAGTTGCATGCTATGCATGATTTAAAACAGATTTATTTGAATTAAATCTAATGATAAAAATAAGATAAAGCTAACTTAACTAAAGCAAACTAAAACAAGACTAAAGCTAAAATTAGCTTTCCTAAAAAAGCTATAGTTGGAATTAAATATGCATCACATGCATATTTCCAACACTCCCCCTTAATTTCAAACTGTAGCTTTCACTCTTCTAGAGTTGTGTTTGCTTTTTCAGATCTGCCATGTGCAGGATCACATACTCCCAAACAATCTCTCAAATATTCGAAAACTTCTTTTCTAAAGCCTTTGTAAAAATGTCTGCAAACTGATCTTCGGATCTACAAAATTCAAGATGAATTTCCTTGTTGTTTACCAACTCCATGATGAAATGATACCTCGTATCAATATGCTTGCTCCTCTTATGAAAAACATGATTTTTGGACAACGCTATGGCTGAGTTGTTGTCACAAAAAATCTGTGTAGCTTCCTCTTGTTTCTGTTGTAAATCTGTCAACACTCTTCTCATCCAAATAGCTTGACATGCTGCTCCTGTTGCTGCTACATACTCTGCTTCTGCTGAAGATAATGTGATAATGGGCTGCTTCTTTGATGCCCATGAAACCACTCTGTTCCAAAGTGAAAAGTATAGCCAGATGTGCTTTTCCGATCATCTATACTTCCAGCATTGTCACTATCTGTATAACCAATGAGTTTGAACTCATCTGAACTTGAATAAAGAATTCCATAATTTCTTGTTCCACGTACATACCTCAAAATTCTTTTTCCAACTTGCCAATGTGAATCTTTTGGAGATTCCATGAACCTTGATATGAGGCTCACACCATACATGATATCAGGCCTTGTGGCCGTCAAATACATAAGACTTCCAACCAACTTTTTAAACAATGTTGGATCCACAAACGATCCTTCATCTGTTTGCTCAACTTCAAACCTACCCAATTGGTGTTGGTGTTGGCTTACAATTCAACATGTTAAACCTTTTCAAAATGTCACTTAAATAATGCATAAGACCAAGATCTGTCATCTCAAACTCCTTCTTCATGGCTGATTTGAATGTCTCTTTAGATAGATTTTTCAGTAATGATCAAATCATCTACATATAAACAAACAATTAAAATTTTACCTTGTTCATTTATCTTGGTGTATAAGGTAGGGTCAGGGTCACATTACTCCTACTGAAACCATTCTCAATCAAATAAGAATCTATTCTGTTGTACCAAGCTCTAGGTGCTTGCTTGAGACCATAGAGCGCTTTCTTCAATCTGTATACTTTTCCTTCATGACCTTCAATCTCATAACCTTCTGGCTGATTTACATAAACTTCCTCTTCAAGGAATCCATTTAAGAATGCTGATTTAACATCCATCTGATAAATAGGCCATTTGTTTTGAGCTGCAATTGCTAAAACCATTCTTAGCGTATCCAAATGTGCTACTGGTGCAAATGTTTCGTTGTAGTCAACTCCATATTGCTGCATAAAACCTCTTGCAACCAGCCTTGCTTTGTGCTTCTGTACTTTTCCATCAGCATTGTATTTTGTCTTGTAGACCCACTTGACTCCTATCACGTCCTTTCCTTTTGGAAGATCCATTAGCTCCCATGTCCGATTCTTCTCTATAGCATCAATCTCATCATCCATGGCTTTTTCCCAAACTTCATTCTTTATAGCCTCTTCGTAATATACTGGATCTGCAGCTTGAGAAAATAATGCAAAAACTGAAAATGAATTAGTTGTATCAACATTATAAATCTCACTTAGACTTCTTGTTTTCCGCTGCGTAGGAGCATTTGATGAAGGACTACTTTTTGGTGATGGAGTAGCTTCTGATGTTCCTTGTGGTGTCTCTTGCATGGCTGAAGATGGCTGAAATCTTGGTGACCTCCTGACTGTAGATGGAGGTGTAGCTTGTGCTACAACTTGTGGTGCATGTCCAAGATTTGTAGATACAGTAGCTTGTTGCTCTAAAGTTTCATCTGTCATATCATCATGCGGAATAGATGTTGCTATACTCACTGTTTTCTCTATACTTCCATCCCATGCTTCATTCTCAATAAACTGTACATCCTTGCTGATCACAACCTTTCTAGTGATTGGATTATACAACTTGTATGCTTTTGTATTCTCTGAATACCCAACAAAAATACATTTTTCTCCTTTGTTATCTAACTTCTTCCTTAGCTCATCAGGTACATGTGCATATGCTACACAACCAAAAACTCTGAAATGTGAAACACTATGTTTCCTATTAGTCCATGCTTGTTGAGGAACCATGTTCCTAACAAGTTTTTTGACACCTGTTCAAAATATAAACAGAAGTTACTCTTTTCGCCCAATACTCATTTGGAAGATGTTTTGCCTTCAACATGCTTCTCGCCATCTCCATGATGGTTCTATTTTTCCTCTCTCGCCACACCGTTCATGTTGTGGTGTATACCAGTAGTAAATGCTTATGTATACCATGATATCTACAAAAATTCATAAACTCATTAGAAACATACTCACCTCCTCTGTCCGTTCGAGAACTTTGATGTAGTAACATTATACTCTAAAATTTTAAAGAAACTATTTTTCTACATACCCAGAAAGGATGGAAAGGAATTTTTTCAGATTCCTCGGAGTGCTTCAGGAGGACTCGAGAATTATCTGGAAAGAGAATGTTGTTTTGGTGGAATTGCAGGCTCAATCCCCAATTGGCAATGTGTTAAGGTTAGTTTCCATCGCTCTCAGCTCTGCTTCCTTCTATTCAATATTTATGCTCCTTCTAGCATTTTAGGAAAGAAAAATCTTTGGTCAGATCTTCTCAGTTCATTGCATCCCTGGATGATCAATTGTTCATTCTTGGCGGGGACTTTAATGCCATCTCTGATAGTAGGGATAAAAAAGGGGGGATTTCCCGTAATTTGCAGTCCCAAAAATATTTATGCTCTTTTCTTAGAGAAGGAGCCTTATCGGACCTTGAACCCAAGCAAGGTTGGTTTACCTAGAGCAACAAGTGCAAAGGTTTCAACAATATTGTGGAAAGGCTTGATAGTTTTCTGATTAGCCCCAGGTGGAATTTGGAAGACTGGTAATGGAATGTTCTGTTCTTCCATGGTCTAGGTCTGATCATTTCCCAATTTCCTTATCCTTGAGCATCGATCTTTCTCCTTCTAGATCTCCTTTCAAATTTGAGTTAATGTGGTTGCGGGAGGCCTCTTTAGAAAAGTGGATTAACTTGTGGTGGAACTCCTACAAACCAGAGGGGTCCAAGATGTTTGTGCTCGCACAAAAGCTAAAGATGCTAAAAAGGATCTGCAACTTGTGGAACTCAGAGGTCTTCAAAAATATCTTCCAAGAAAAAGCCACGGTTGAATCTGATTTGAAAGCTCTTAATGAAAAAATATTTAGGGATGGGATGCATCAAGAGGATTTTGCTCATGAAAAGGCTTTGTTGGGTGAGCTCGGTGAACTCCTCCTCAGGGAGGAAATCTTTTGGAAACAAAAGTCTAGGAGTTGTGGCTGAAAGACGGAGATAGAAACACCAAATTCTTTCATGCTTCTGTCAAGTCTAAAAGAAGTTTAAACTTCATCTCAGCCATTGAAAATGGGGATGGAAAGCAGCTTGTGGATCAACAGGATATCATCTCTGAAGGTATTAATTATTTCTCCTCCTTGTTGGCTGGGGATATTGTCTCTCATGAGAATGATCAAGTCTCCCTTCTGGATGGTATTCTAGCCTTAATTACGGAACCTCAAAATGCTGAGCTTTTAAAACCTTTCTCCTTTTTTGAAATTGAGAATGTTGTTTTCTCCTTTGCTAAATGTAAAGCTCTGGGACCGGACGGTTTTCCTGCAGACTTCTTTAAGATATTTTGGGGTATTGTGGGTTATGATGTTTGGGCTGCTGCTGAAGATTCGAGGAGATCCCATTCGGTGTTGAAGGCTTTAAATAATACCTTCATCTGCCTATTCCCAAAAAAATTGCAGCCCTCCACCTTTGGGGATTTTAGGCCCATTTCCCTCTGCAATACGACTTATAAAATAATTTCCAAGGCCATTGCTCTTAGAATGAAGCGGGTCTTGGATCCCCTCATCTCTCATGAACAACTGGATTCATGCCTGGTCACTCAATCCTCGATGGTGTCATTTTGTCTCATGAGTTGACACACTCTCTCTCCTCTTCCAACACTCCTAGTATGTTGCTTAAAGCTGGATATAAGTAAAGCCTATGATAAGATAAATTGGAGGTTCCTTATTAGGGTTCTTCTCAAGTTCGGCTTCTCCTTACCCTTCTGCCAATAGATCTTCAGTTTCATCTCTGGCCCCTCCTTCTCTATGTTCTCATTAATGGGAGTGTTGAAGGTTTCTTTAGAAGTAATCGTGGTATAAGACAAGGGGACCCCTTGTCCTCATTCTTATATATCCTTGTTGCTGAGGCTCTCAGTAACTCCATCAAAGACAAGCTTTTGAATGGTAAGTTGTTTGGTCTTAAAATTGCGGATGGAATCCCACCTCTAACCCACCAGCAATTCGCAGATGATACCTTTCTTTTTGGCAGGGCTTCCATTCGTGAAGCTAAGGAGATAAAAGATTCTTTGGATAGATACTCTCAAGTGGCTGGTCAAGAGGTTAGTTTGGCTAAATCCTACATTTTCTTCTTCAATGTTCCCCTATAATTGGAGACAAGAATTTTGAACTTGTTTAAATTCAAAAAAGGTCACCTTCCGGTCAAATATCTTGGCATTCCTCTGTTTAAAGGTGCTGGTAAAAACTCTTTGTGGGATGATCTGCTCGGTTCTCTAGCTTGAAATTGAATGCATGGAAAGGCAGATGGCTTTCCTTAGCCGGGAGGCTTCACTAATAAAGTCTGTTCTCTCTGTGCATCCCCGATGTACCTCCTCTCGGTCCTTAAGATTCCTAAGGGCATCCTTGATAAAATAATTGGAATCCTGCGAAGATTCTTGTGGCAAGGCACCTCTGAAGAAAAAAAGCTCCCTTTGGTTAGCTGGGATACTCTCTCCTTGCTAAAAAATCTGGGTGGTGCTGGTATTCTGAATTTGGGTTTGCAAAACATTGCTTTGGGTGCTAAATTGGTTTGGAGGCTTATCTCCAACCCCAGCAGTCTTCTCAGTTTGGTCTTCGAAAAAAAATACTTGGGTTCTCCTCTTCCCGAGTCTATTTTGCGGGTTGCGAACCCTCCTAAGGGCTCGCATATTTGGAACTTCATGATGGTCTGTAGATCTCTGTTCATTTTTAATGCGGATTGGAAAGTCGGCAACGGTGAAAAGGCTCTTTTCTGGGATGATCCTTGGAATGGCTTCCCGGTTCTCGGTGATTCACCGGGCATTGAAGATCTCAAAAGAGGTTGGTCGATGATTGGGGTCCTTTTGTGTCCGAATATGGGGAGAAGATGGACTCTTTTCCTTCCATGTTGCAGTGGAAAAGTGTAAACCATCTGAATCTTCCTCTTGAAATTAAAGCTAACTTTAAATCTCTTGTGCAGGAAAGACAAATTCTTATTTCAGGTAAGCAGGATGAAATAGTTTGGTCTAATGCTTCTTTTCAGATCTTACACCTCCCATCTTGGATACCTTCTTCTTCATGAAGGCTTTGCTCCTGAGCTACCTATATGGGAAGATTGTTGGGACTCTAAATGCCCCCCTAAAGCTGGTCTCTTTGCTTGGATGGCATTTAAGGGAAAAATTTTAACTCAGGAAAGAAGAAAGAAATTTGGCATCCAGGGCCCCACTAGATGCCTTTCTGTAGAAAGGATTCGGAAGACAGAGATCATTTGCTTCTTACATTGTCCCTTCATTGTTGAATGTTGGAATTGGCTATGTGCCAAGCTTAACCTTCCATGGGTGCAACCTAAATCCCTTCCTGAGGTTGTCCTTGCTTGGCCTTCTTATTCCCACTTAGGTGCCCTTTCCTCCATTTGGCTTTGTAGTTTGGTCCTGTTACTTTGGCATCTATGGTGGGAAAGGAACAAAAGACTTTTCAGAGAGGAATCTGGTTTTGTGGATTCTGTTCTTCTAAGACTGGAAGGGCTATCTCGGAAGCTGTTTCTTCCAACTAGTCAAGATCTAGTGCTTTCTCCTCTTGAGACAGGCTTTTAGCGAAAAACTGGCCCATGATAATTAAGCCAAGAGATGGTGTTCATAAGCCATCCTCTGCTTCTCTCTCGGCTCGAGAAAAACACCTTTGACCCCCTCCACATGGTTTTTTTAAGCTAAACTTTGACGGGGCCTCTAAGGGCAACCCGAGGGCCTCTAAGGGCGAGGGCCTTAAGGGCAATTTGTATCATTAGAAACTCCTCTGGGGAGGTTGTTTCCGTAGCTTCTTTCAAACTCATGGATGGCTCCTGTAATTCCGCTGAACTTCAAGCTCTGAGCAAAGGTGTCCTTCTTGCTTCCTCTCTCAGTATTGAGAATCTGGTAATCGAGGGTGATTCGCTCATTATAATTAATGCCATCATTAAAAAGAAAGCCTTGTCTTGGAAAATGGATATTGGCATTCAGAAAATATTATGGGCATTGTCTAAGTTCAATTCCTGGTGAATTAATCATATCTATCGAGAGGGTAATGGATGCGCGGATTGGCTGGCAAATAAGGGTGTCTCTCAAGAGCGTGCGGAGATGATTGCAAATGAGAGCACCGAATGGGAGGATTTGTTTTCGATTTCCTTGAAGGATTTGACTAATCATTAATTCAATGATGCCCTTCCCCGCATGTGATTAACAACCGCCTTATATTTTCCTGGCTGCTCGGTTCTTTCTTCCGTCTCAATCTTTCCTGCGAAATGGTACCCCCTCGAGCTCCGGTGTTGGCTCTGTCATGTGAGGTGAGAGAAATGGCTTCAGGAACTGTGTCACCGATGGCAGGGTCAATAAAATTTTCTGCATTTTTGATGCCGCCGACCTTGAAGCCATCAAATCAATGTTGGGTCTGGATTTTTTATGTTGAGAAGGATGGCCGAGGGTTAATAGCGGGATTGCTTCTATCTTTGTGGAAAACCTGCTAATTCTTCATCCCGTGAAGGCTGTGGTTGTTGATATGGCGGCATTCTGGCTTCGGCCCATCTTTTGTGGCAATCTTGCCTCAGAAGTGGCAAATCTTGATTTGACACTCTGGCCCGTTTGTGACTTCATCTCTGTCCCCGATGTTGGAGCGTTTCCTCTGCTCTTCCCGACCTTGAACGCATTTCCAGGTCTTGTTGGATTTTGTTGAGTCCTTGGTGACCTTCGCCAAAGACAAGAAAAGAGGCAGGGTTAGGATTCAACTGCCTAATGTGAAAGCCTTGAGGACCCCTGTCGAGTCCTGTCCCAACTTGGTGGTGCGATCTGCGGGCTAGTGCGAGCGATGCTTTCACGTTCTTGTGGTGTGCTTGGGCCAACAACAATGAGGAGCTCGCTACTTTCGACTCGGAGCCCAACGTGATTCTAGACTCTTTGAAGACAGATCTAGATATTTCTAATGATGTAGTTGTTTAATCATATGGTGGGATATGTTATCGATATAGCTATCTAGTGGTTGGTTATATGTAATAGTTTGATATAGGTATATCCTTTGTTTTCACTCGAGGCTTGGCCTCCTTTTTTGTATATAGGGAAGAGGTCCCTTCAACCCGCCTTAATTATCAAAAAAGAAAGAAAGAGCATGGTTTTTAACGCAATTTGTATTCGGTTTGCAGTTGGCATTGAGTTAGTAGAGATCATGTGAAAGGACTTCTAGATATGGAAAATAAATCTAAGAGAGTTGTGGTTATTTATGGGAAAGGAGGAATCGGAAAGACAACATTGGCCACTGCCGTGTTCATCACAAATATGGCAGAATTGATATGCAACAGAATTGTTCCGAGGGAGATATTAAGCTACTACAGCAGCAAATTTTAAGAGATATTTTTAGTAGTAATATTGACTTGAGGAGTTTGGAAGAAGGTCGGCGAGAAATGACAAAGCGTTTTAAAGAAGCCACTCACCCTGTTTTCGTGTTTGTGGACAACGCATTAAAACACAATGACCTTGAAAAGGTTGTACCTGTTAATGAACTAACACTATTACCAGAAGGGAGTAGAATACTTTTAACTACAAGAAATCTTAATGAAACTATCAATCTTTTACAAGCAGGTTTTGAACGCTATTCATATCAGGTAGATGCCCTTCCAAAAGCAGAGGCAATGAAACTCTTGTGTGAGTATGCATTGGGCAGTAGCGAGAAAACTTTTGACAGTACTGTAGATATTGAGGGCCTCCTCAGAATATGCAGCGGCATTCCTTTGGTTCTCATAATGGCTGGATCTAAATTACGTGAATATGCTCGAAGCGTGGCTTCTTGTAAGGAGGCAGTTGATCATATTAAGGAAGGGTTGTTGGAAGGAGGCAGTGAGTTGAGCGAGCGTATGGTGGACTTTGTATATAATCGCTTGCAATGGTCGTGTAAAGAAGCATTTTTTGATGTAGTCTTCTTCTTGAATTACTGGACTCGGTCGGTTGTCAATAGCCAATATTGTTGGAGAGATAGAACTTCAAGAGCTAGAGAGGGCGGCGCTAGTAAATTTATGGAAAACCAGCACATGGGAAAAAGGTTGTTTGAATGTTCATGATATAGTGAGTGCACGAGGGAGAACCTTATCAAATGGATATAGAATCACCGATGAAGAATCATTGAATGATGTTCTCCAAGATGACCAGGTGTGCTCTTACTAGAATGCAATGCATATTTATAAACTTCCCTCTTACTAGAATTGTAGTTTTTACAAAGTATATTTATAAACATCACTCTAATTTTCCATATTTGGTAGAAAAATATATAATCAGTTTCAAGTACAGAAAAACAATTAATCCCTTTCTCACGTTTGAATAACTTCAAAACAGCTGACCGGTTTTCAATATATTTGAGCTATAAATCTTTTTGCAGAAGATTAAGGAGACGAAGGGTATTTTTCTTTCCCACACATCCAAATTCGAACTTCAAGGAAAGCATCTGAATTTGATGAGCAAATGTTTAAGAGTTTTGTACTTGACGGGATCAAATAACATTATAAAAGGAGAATGCAGGGGAATCTTTGAAAATCTAAGATGTCTCGGCCTTGAGCACCATAATTATTTACAGATGGACCTGAGTAAACTTCCCAGATTAAGAGCGTTCCATGGCCACTTCGACGGAGGACAAAAAATTTATGAGGCATAGTCTCTACATTTTTGTTTAATGAGAACTCTTTCTGGTCAATTTTTTTTATTCCTACGTTGATGAAGCTAATTTCAAATAGTAAACACGTTTGCAGTTATCCAGCGACGTCCCTTCATTGAAAGAGATGTATTTAAAAGGTGCCACAATCGACAATCTTACCACCACCCTTTGCCGACTCAAGTCTTTGAGTTCTCTCACATTGCACGACTCTGGAGGGTTTACTAACATACCTGAAACCATTTGGGAACTGACCGATTTGGAAAGGGTAGAACTACCTAAATGTGACAGTTTAGTGAACCTTCCAAATAACTTTGGTAATCTTTCTATCTTGAAAAAAATGATTTTGAGTGAATGTCCGGAAGTGATCAACCTTCCAGACGACTTTGACAATCTATGTGCTTTGATAGAGCTTGATTTACATGATTGCTCTAGCTTGGTGAGCCTTCCAGACAGCTTTGGCAATCTATCTGCTTTGATAGAGCTTAATTTGAAAAATTGCTCCAGCTTGGTGAGCCTTCCAGACAACTTTGGCAATCTATCTGCTTTGATAGAGCTTAATTTGAAAAATTGTTGTGAGCCTTCCGGATAGCTTTGGCAATCTATCTGCTTTGATAGAGCTTAATTTGAAAAATTGCTCCAACTTGGTGAGCCTTCCACACAGCTTTGGCAATCTATCTTCTTTGACAGAGCTTAATTTGAAAAATTTATCCAGCTTGGTGAGCCTTCTAGACAGCTTTGGCAATCTATCTTCTTTGACAAAGCTTCATTTGAAAAATTGCTCCACTTGGTGAGCCTTCCGGACAGCTTTGGCAATCTATCTTCTTTGTGAGCTTCATTTGAAAAATAGCTCTAGCTGGTGAGCCTTCCAGGACAGCTTTGGCAATCTATCTTCTTTGTGAGCTTAATTTGAAAAATTGCTCCAGCTTGGTGAGCCTTCCAGGGACGAGCTTTGGCAATCTATCGCTTTGACATAGCAAAATTTGAAAAATTGCTCCAGCTTGGTGAGCCTTCTAGACAGCTTTGGCAATCTATCTTTGACAAATCTTAAAATACATGATTGCTCTAGCTTGGTGAGCCTTCCAGACAACTTTGACAATCTATCTTCTTTGATAGAGCTTGATTTAAGTTATTGCTCCAGCTTGGTGAGCCTTCCAGACAGCTTTGGCAATCTATCTTCTTTGACAGAACTTGATTTAAGTAATTGCTCTAGCTTGGTGAGCCTTCCAGATAGCTTTAGCAATCTATCTTTGACAAAGCTTAACATATATGATTGCTCCAACTTGGTGAGCCTTCCAGAAAACTTTGATAATCTATCTTCTTTGACAGACCTTGATTTAAGTTATTGCTCCAGCTTGGTGAGCCTTCCAAACAACTTCGGCAATCTATCTTTTTTGACAAAGCTTAATTTAAGTTATTGCTCTAGCTCGGTGAGCCTTCCAAACAGCTTCGGCAATCTATCTTCTTTGACAAAGCTTGATTTAAATTATTGCTCCAACTTGGTGAGCCTTCCAGACTACTTTGGCAATCTATCTTCTTGGATAGAGCTTGATTTAAGTTATTCTTCCAACTTGGTGAGCCTTCCAGAGAGCTTTCACAATCTATCTTTGAAAAAGCTTAAAATACATGATTTCTCTAGCTTGGTGAGCCTTCTAGATAGCTTTGACAAATTATCTTCTTTGTGAGCTTGATTTAAGTTATTGCTCCAGCTTGGTGAGCCTTCCGGATAGCTTTCGCAATCTATCTTTGACAAAGCTTAAAATACATGATTGCTCCAGCTTGGTGAGCCTTCTAGACAGCTTTGGCAATCTATCTTCTTTGGCAGAGCTTGATTTAAGTTATTGTTCAAGCTTGGTGAGCCTTCCAGACAGCTTTGGCAATCTATCTTTGACAAAGTTTAAAATACATGATTGTTCCAGCTTGGTGAGCCTTCCAGACAACTTTGACAATCTATCTTCTTTGACAGAGCTTGATTTAAGTTATTGCTCCAGCTTGGTGAGCCTTCCAGACAGCTTTGGCAATCTATCTTTGACAAAGCTTAAATTACATGATTGCTCCAGCTTGTTGAGCCTTCCAGACAGCTTTGGCAAGCTATCTGCTTTAAGGGGAAACCTGCATTTCAGTGGTTGTTCTAACTTGGAGAGCATTCCGAACAGTTTTGGCAATTTGTTTGGCTTGGAAAGACTGAAACTAACATCTTGTTCCAGATTGCTGGCCCTTCCGGAGAGCTTAAACCATCTTACTTCTTTATCCTCTGTGGATTTATATGGTTGTAGACAGCTATCTGTGTTGCCACAAAGCTTTGGAAACATTTTTAATTTGGAATTGTTGAATATGGGAGAGTGTGAAAAGGTCTCATATCTATCTCAAAATATTGGTCAGCTTAGGTTGTTGAAATATGTGAGCATACATGGGTGCAAGAGCCTACACAGCCTTCCTAGTGATTTTGGAAGCTTGAGTTCCCTGGTTGCAATGAAGGCATCAGACTGCCCTCAACTGGCCGAGGAAAAAGCAATGGACATCTTAGCGGAGGTAAAGAGCTTAATGTTTGCGGATATAGAAGGAAGCCCCATGCTGATAAAGCGGTGGGAACAAGTGAAGGAGCAGTTAGCCAGGTAATCGCTTCCGATGTTGATTAAGAATCTTTACTGTTTATCATTTGTTCTTATAATATGAACCCTTTGATATATGTTGACAGTTTTACGGCCAGCGCATCGTGTTGTGTGGATAAAGAGGGAAGAATAAGACTGGAGAGCTTAGAGATAATATTCCCCGACAGAAACGAAGATGATTTTGCAGCAACGAGAGGAGAAGGCATTGGAAGACTAATGCTACCTCTTGAAGAAGGCCACAGATTTCTCAAGGATGCTGAGAATTTTTCAACATACTTCTTTTATTCTAAGTATTAATGGCGAAGGCATTTTGCATACCTATTCTTTTATGAACTTTATTCTTTCAAAATCATTGTATTATTGTAATTTTGACTCCCATAAAGTTTGAGGACGTCATAACTTTTAATCAAAATATTATGTCATGTAATTATGGGCGTCGTGAACACTTCTAGTTTGTCATTTGTTGAATCAACTCTGTTTTAATAATAAGTTATTGTTTTCATCAATATTTTATGAATAAGTATTATATTTTAATTCATTAGGAAAATATAAATATGTTAATGTTGATAATAATGTTTTAGAATTTTTATGAAGGGTAAAAAGTTGATCAAGTATAATTTATTTTGTTTTTACTAATTATTATCCATTACAATTTATTTTGTTTTTAATTAATAAATATGCATTACAATTTATTTTGAAAAATTAAAATGACTATTGTAACGTCAGTAAAAATGACGTCTTACGAACTCGCTTCAACCAAATACTTAAATCGAAAATGCGACTAATTTTTTCTTTATTTAAGTTAAAAGAGAAGGTTACGATACAAGGATACAACACGGGTACATTAATTGATAGCTATATAGGAAGCTAACAAGGATTAGTTTACTTAATTTATATTTTCTTTTCTTCAATTAAGTTCATTCATAACAAAGTTAACTTTATGCCAAATTATTAAGTTCATTACATTACTAGCTAAAAGGGCCCTTTATTAAATTTTACACAAATTAAGAGTTCAAAAGGGACATCACACCACTAGGCAAATAAATGGCCCCACTCATTCATTAACACATACCCTTAAGGGTTTTAAATTAAAACATTTAAAATATATTTCTTCTTAATAAAGGTAGGGTCAATTCTCCACCCTTGGATCAAATCCATGTTAGCCACTAGATCCTAGGGTTCTCAACATAACCCTAAAAATCCTTATGATAGTCTATTAAAACCTTTTCACATTCTATTCTTCTTATTTGGTTAATTTTCTTTTGATAAATTTGCGGGTTGGAGAGAAGGAAGCCGTGGGAGCAAAGGGAAGAAGCCACGGAGGATTCTACAAGAAGATTTAGTCTAGGTTTAGCTTAGTCTTAGTTTTATTTATGCAATCTATTTCATTTGAAGATTGGGAGGGATTTCTTTCTCCGGTCTAGTTTTTATTCTAAGATTATAGTGAATTGGGTTTAAATTTGGGGCAAACCCTACCCCCTTTGATATAAAAGAAAGAATGCTTTAGATTCACCATTTGAGTGTTTTGTTGTCTCATTTCTAAGCATTTATCTTTATTTTACTTGCTGGTAGTAATAGGTTAAATTTTACAACTTAGGAATTAGAGAAAACTGATTAACTTTCACGCACAGACGCAGGTCTGCGGAATTCTATCATAAGTGACATGACCGCCACCTGAGAGTAGACGGCAGTGCAGGACCACCGCCTTTGCCAGGGTGACAAACAGTGGACCACCGCCTTCCAGAGCGATGGTTGTGAAACCGTTGACTTACCTAGGCGACAAACACATGACCGCCGCCTTACTAGGTGGCGGTTTGAGACCGCCGCCTTAGCTCGAGTGGCGGTTTTGGGACCGCCTCTTTGCGCATAGGGCGGCGGTCTTGTTTAAGAAAAATAGAACCATAATGCCGAGAATTTTACAAAAACTTAAAGTTGTTAAAGGATGTAAAAATACATTTTAAGTTGTCTTTGTTCATTTCAAAGTTCCAGAATTGAGATTTATTACCCATTTACTCATTTCTTAGTTAATTCTAGTCTTTTTAAAGTGTTTCCATCTCTAATTAAATTCATCTACTTGCAAGAATAGTTTCTATTTACTTAACTAGTTTCTTCTTTCCATTACAAGAGCAAGAAGGGAAAAATAAATCTATTTCATTACTTGTCATTTCCTTATATAAAATCAAATTTTCCAAATGCAATATAATCTAACTTATTTTCCTATTTCATTTTACTACAATGTTCATTCATTCAAAACAACCATATTAACTTTATTTTCCATCCAATGATATTTTATAAACAAATTCAACTTCTAACAATCTCTACATTTTCTTCTTTCTCATGTTTACAATACAATAAATACTCAATGAAAATATACTTTCTTTTCCATTGTAAAATAGATTAATCTTTCAATAAAAGCACTATTTTTCTCATAATACATTCAAGGTTTCAACAAGGAGAAAATACTTTCTTTTCTATTTGCAACTAACTTTAAAATAACATGTTTTTCTCTTTCTTCTCTCATCTGTTTCTTTCCACATACAATACAATAACAATAACAACAATTTGAATACAACTTTCTTTTACAAAGTCATTATAATTTCCTCCACTTAAAGTGGGAATCCATACAAAATTTAAATACAAGAATTAATACATTATTACAATTTCTTCCACTCTAAGTGGGTAAAATACTAAGGAAATTTCACATGGTCATCAACAAGACTCCAATGCTCCAAACACCAACAAGGTAGCTTTTCCAAGAATTTCCTTGATTCACAACAAAATAGGGGGAGAGGCAATGCTCTCCACCCAACCAAGATACCCAATGCAGAGGAGAAGTCATCCTCCTTATTGGCCCCCAGCCCCAACCACATTACAATGGGAGAATATCTCAACTCATGGCAACTACTATCTTCCACAATACTTAATAAATAACTTCACATTTATTTCATTTTCATAGAAACACAATAGCAACTCAACAAGAAGAAAACAATCAAAACAACAATATAACAAGGCTTATCAAGAAAGCCAAAAGAGTAAGACCTATGGGAGGCCACTTATGTCTCCCAATGGGAATGGGTGCCCACCTAAAAGCCTCAATGCAAAACACAATTTCCCTATTAACTCTTATGCCTCCCTCAAGTACCCCTTATACCTCCCTCAAAGACTCGTATGCCTCCCTCATAATAAGAACAAAAATAAATGCAAACATTCCTCATACTAGATGGGGCACCCAACCCAAGCTCCCTCCATAAGAAAGTGATCACTTATGCCTCCCTACAAGAAAACTCCCCATAGTCTCCTCCCACTCCCAACTTAGGCATTCTACCCACATCCAACAAACATTTCAAAGAGACCACAATATTCAACACAACATATACACACATACAATAAACAAATAATATAATTTAAACTAAGGTGAAGCTCCTACCTCTCCATGGTAGAGCTTGTTCCAAGTATGAAGTTCCAAGCCTCTCCAAAGATCAAAAACATCCACAAAGCTCCAAAAAAAAATTCCACAACTCTCTCAAAATCCTCTCACTCTCCAAAATTCAAGAGACTAAAAAAATGATCCTCTAACCCCAAAACAAGCAACAAGGATTCAATAAATAGAGAAAGGAGAGGGAGGGATGATGTGGCTCAAGTAGGATGCCACCTCATTTCCTCTCCACTCCACATCACTTGCTCAACCTCATATTCCAAAGCACCATTAATAAGTTTTGGAGGAATGACAAGAACCTTACACACTCCATCTAAGCTCACTCCCCAAAGGGCAAAATTAAATATTTGAAAGAAAGTGCAATTAACATTTTACCTTTTTATCTTCCCAAAACACCTAAAAGGGCCTAAATTTGACCCCAACCCATATGTAGGGTTGGCATGGGCATTGAAGAGGTGTGGGACAAGTTTGAGTTGTCCCACAAGCTTCCAAATTTGGCCTCTAAGGCCAAATTCGAGTTTCTCATGAAGAGTAGAGTGTGCTACACTCAAAACTCAAACACACATCACTCAACACAAAATCCAAGACTAAATCAATTCTAATAAATGAACTCCTTTTTGGTCACATATTTAATTAGCATAGGACAAATTTAAATTATCTTAATTAAGACACTACAATCCATGACTAATATAGGGGTAAACACAAATCCAAAAATCTAAATAATAAAACAAGTAAAATTTTCACTACTAAAGAAAACACATACTAACATAATAGAAAAGGAAATTAAAAATAAAACAACACATGACCCTTAGGTCACAATTTTCTCCTAACCAAATAATTCTAACACACCCATAATTACATGTTGCCATGGTGACCCTAGTTGGATTCTTCTCGAATTTCGATGTGGTTGGTCTCTACTCCCTCGATGTTGTTGTGAATATAATATACCTATAAAATAGAGAATACCTTCTTCGGTCTTGTGGCCACATTAAAATGTTCATGCCAAAATATGTGACATAAATCTAAAATCAACTATATATGAATTAATATCATCTATGCAAATATGATATCACTTATAATTTCTAGCACATTCACATTTCATTCATGTCAAAATGATCATCACAAAGTAATCAATTATCAAGATCTACTCGATATGACTAAATATATCACATGTTACAATACGGATAAATAACCATGTCAAAAGTATATCAATATCAACATCAAATGTCTCCAGTAGTCCATATGCATCATATAAGAATCAAATCAATAACAGTCAAAGTATCTTGATATCTACTAACATGCTATATAAAAAATATGATATATCCATAAGTGCATATGACAGTAACTAATAATCAAAAAGGTGTCTAAGGGAAGTGGGCACTACATCCCCCTCCCCTTAGACTCGAATTCCTTCTAGAAGTCAAAGTGGAATAGGTGTGAAAACTGTGCACTCATAGCAAAGTAGCATCCTCCCAAGTAGCCGCAGATCTCATCATATTTGTCCCACTGGACCCGAACTCCGATCAATCTCTACCGCGAAGGCCCAAGGTCCTGCGCTTTATAATGCGTAGGGGCTCCACCATCACCTACTCATGATCATGCACTGCAATGCGGTCAATCTAGCACGTGAGAAGGATCAGAAATATATCTCCTAAGCACATAAACGTGAAACACATCATGGATGCGAGACAAGCTAGGTGGCAATGCTAGACGATAGGCCAAGGGACCGAGGCGCTCCAAGATCTCAAAGGGACCCACAAACCTAGGAGAAAGCTTAGAACCTTTTCCGTAACGGATAGGGCTCTTATGCGGTTTGACACAAAGAAACACCTTCGTGCCCACCTCAAAACTACGATCTGTCCTATGTTGGTCCGCATACTTCTTATGCCTGTCCTACGCCTCCTCCAATATCTTTCTAATTAAAGTAACTTGTTGCTCCATATCCTATAATAATGTTGGCCCAAGAGAAACCCTGTCCTCTAACCTATCCCAACTAAGAGGTGTCTGCACTCTCTGCCATATAATGCCTGAAAAGGAGCCATGCCTATCGAACTCTGAAAACTATTATTGTAGGAAAACTCCACCAAATATAGATACTCCTCCCATCTTGACTGGTGATCCATAACGTACATCCTAAGCATGTCCTCTAGGATCTGATTCACCCGCCCAATCTGCCCATCTGTCTCATGGTGATATGTCATGCTGAAATTGATCCTCGTCCCAGAGAGCATGCTGCATGGTGGTCTAGAAATGGGAAGTGTACAAAGGATCGCTGTCACAAATAATCTTCCGTGGAATCCCATATAATCTAAAAAATCATCAAGATATACTCGTGCACCGCACTAAATTTGTATAGGTGGTTGTAATGTCCCCATTTCTGAAGACCCTTAGCCTATACTTCCCCGTGGGCTTTGGGATGTTGCAAAGGGAATATTTTTATTAAATAATTAAATATTATTGCTTGGAGCAATAATTATTTAATTATGAAGATTATTTAATTTAATTCCCAAAATATAAAAATTAAATGGGGAATTAATTAAATAAATATTTAGGTGGCTTTTATTGATAAAATCACCCTTTGAAAAGGGGACACCACACCTAGGGAAAACAAACTGCTTTTATTTAATAATTTCCTTCTCCTAGGGATTTTGAATTTTGTGCCTCCTTGCTTATAAAAGGAGTGTTATGATCATTATTATGATTATGTTATGATGATATTTATTTTATGCTCCATGCTTGGAGTTGGGATGCATGCCCATTGATGCTCTCTCTCTCTCTCTCTCTCTCTCTCTCTCTCTCTCTCTTGCGTGGGAAGTGGTATTGAGTTGGTTTTGAGATTCAACTGAAGTATTTATTTGTGAGATCCATGTTTTTGGCTTTGGCACACATTGTGTTTAAATTTGCAAGTGAAAAATATATTTTCTCTTTTGTAGCGATGTCACTGTAGCAGCTGGTTTTTGGTTATCAAGTTGAAGTGTTTTGTGAGTGCTTTGCAAATCGGTTTGGTGTATGATCTCTCTAAACCCTAGGCGACTTCTTCTATGATGTTTGTGGACTGTTTTTAGAGCATTCTTTGATGTGACTAGATCAGATTTATACATGTCTTTATGCCCTTGCTACAGCGATTTCTTTTAGACAGGTTCGAATCTTACACATACTGCGAATTGATTGATATTATTTTAATAACTCCAGTGACTATATTGGGTGTGTTTTGGACTGATTTCGGATCTGGAATGAACTGTTGTTCTTTCCTTCCTAACAGCGACTAGTTTGGGAGTAAATGCTAAATATTTTAATACATGTTTGAGCTTCTTTGGATCTGTAAACTGTTAGCATTGCTGGTATAAGCTTGGCGTCAATAGTATGGTGTGCAAGCATTGATTTTTATATCAATTTCTATGCATATTGGGTGCCTCTAATGTCTGAGTGAAATGACTGGATTTAATACATGATTTATTGCTGGTTTGAAGTCTCATGGGCAGCAAACTACATGTGGCAAGCTGTTAACATACTTTGGTGACGGTGTTTGCATTTTATGTGGTGATCTTTGGATGAATGTTCAACTCAGATCTCTACATATTTATTTAACTAATGAGTTAAGGCCATTAAACCCTTGCCTTAGGGTTTATTGAGTCATTTACTCAACCGGTATAAATAGTTTGCTATTTTCAGTTGATTGATGCATTGAAGAGTTGGTTGTTTGCCTAATTTTCATTTGATTTTAGAAGTGGGATATTACAGTGGTATCAGAGCTTCCTTCCTCTATTCGTGTGGGTCATTTGTGGATGCAAGATTTGTATTTTCAGATTTGTATGCAGAGATAAGAGGCTCAGTGGAATCATGGAGTTAATGAGTGAAGGTGGGTTAAAAGAAAGGATCATCAGGGTTGGAAAGAAGCTTAAGCGTCCACACCATTCAGAAGATGCCTTGCTTAAGGACTTGTTAGAAGCAGCAGGCCTTTTATCCATGGTGAGACAATCAAATTATGAGTCTATGATTTTTGCAATGCATTCTTTGATAAGTCATTTGTCTAGACCCAAGTTTTTGAGACATGCAGATCCGGATGTGAGACTTGTAGTCACCACCTGTATGAGTGAAATTATGAGAATAATGGTTCCTAAACAGCCATACAGTGATAGCATCATGAGAGAGGTATTCCACTTGGTTGTGGGGAGTTTTCAAGGTTTGAATCAAATTGAGAGTTCTTCTTTTGCTAAAAGAGTTACAATTTTAGAAAATGTTGCTAAAGTTAGATCTTGTGCTCTAATGTTGGATCTTGAGTGTGACGGTCTTATTCTTAGAATGTTTGAGCAATTCCTTGATACTATGCATGAGGGTTATGGGGAAAAAGTCATTTCATCAATACAAGAAATTATGTCTCTTGTAATAAATGAAAGTGATGTTATTTCCAAGCCATTATTATCTATCTTGTTGACAGGATTAAGAACAGATAAGGAGAAATTTCCAGTTGCACATGACTTATTTAAAAGGGTTGCAGAAAATTGTGAGGAAAATTAAGGCCACATTTGGTGGAGGCACATATGGAGGTAAATAGTGATGATTCAGATTTTGATTCCTATGATACTAATATTGAGCATGTTGTTGATGAACATGAGCATGAGGAAAAATCAAATGTAAGAGAAGTGGTCCAACAACTTCATGAGACATTAAAAGGACAAGAAGAAAGGAGAGATGATGACATCATTATGGAAAGGTATAACAACTCTTATGTCAATTGTTTTTATGCATTTCCTTTGCCTAACTTCTTACCACAAGGAGAAGAAATTATGGAGTCATTTTATAATCCTTTGGTTACTAATTATATGGAGAAGGACATGAAGATGGTACATGATAGGACAGCTATCTCCTATTTTGATATGAGTGGTGATTCATCACACAAGCAAGCATATGGAAATGTGAAAGCAAGCTCTAAGGGTAAAGAGGTAATGGAAGACAAATTTGGTACACATGTAAGTTTGCACTCTTTTGTTGATGGGGTTAAACTTGACATGAAGGATACTAACATGTACTTCATTTTTACCACTTCATATTGTATGTTTTGCACAAATCCATATTGGGGAATATTGGGTGAATTTTTGAAAGTTAGTTTGGGTCCTTTGAGGGAGACTACATTGGTTTGGCACCTTCTTGTTGGTTGGGTACATAAAGTTGATATTATCTTGAGAAAAGTTCTAAATTATATATGACAAGCTTAAGCATTGGAAAGTGTGATGGGACTTTAGAAGAAGAAAATACTCTTGAAGGAAAGAGCGTTGTCCTAAACTCAGAAATTTTGAGTTTTATAAATGATGGGAACAACCCAAGGTATGGGCTTTCTTATTTTATTTCTCCTAATATGTTGAGCTTTGATGGGTATGTTCATAAGCATGTTAGAGGGATGGATATGAGGCATATTGGTCTTTTTTAATTTGTATTTTTGTTCCTAACACTTGGGTGTATGTGGAACATAAGGGAAAAGGAGAAAGAGTGATTGATACTCTTTCCCATGGAGGTATGATAAACAACCCACATAAAGTCATTCCAAGGTATGAAGAGGGTGGATTATGGTTGCATACTTTTCTATCTCATATTTGTACTTCTAATGAGATCCATGCAAGTGACAAAGATAGAATGAGGATTAGGAAATGCAAAATGGAGCAAAAAGACTCCTTGGGACAAAATCATGCACATGGGCACTCAAAGGTATGGGAACCAATGATCTTTTCAAAAGAAATTAGATCTGATTTTGTGATGTTTACAGCTGGTTTCATGTGTCCAAGTGAAGTTTTAGATTTGAATATGGTGAATAAAGGTGTTGGCAAGCATGTCCTAACATTGGTGGACCCGAAAATCAATGGGAAAGGTACTTTTTAAAGTGGTAATAATAATTTTCAGTTTGAAGGACTTGTTAAGACAACCCCTGGATTTTGTTGTTCATTATTGTGATGGTACACTTGACATGAGCAAGAACAAGTTGTGTTACATATTGGTTTTCTCTCATTGCATGGTTTGCATTCACTTAGATGGAAAGTTGGCTAGAGTTGGGAGTGAATTTTCAGTCACTATGAAGACATTGTTCTCAACTAGTTTGTTGTTCCTTCACATTGGGATGATAAAAAATTTGAAGTATGATTATTGTTGTAACATCATTTTTATGATTGACATAACTATGACCAGCCTCCCTATCACTTCTATAATTTAGATTTTTCTCATTCATTTGATGATATGGTTGTTGGTGCTTGATTTTGGCTCATGGGTGAATACTTGGGGATGGAAACCAGCCATCCTAATTCTGATTTTTGAAGGAAGAATGCATGATTACAACAGAGTGGTGGGAGCCACATAGCAGTTTTTTATGGGGCAGCCCATGCATAAAAAGAAGTTGGGAATTATCCAAGCCATGGAGATACCAAGGAGAAGCAAGGAGAGTGTTCTTCAACACTCATTTTTCTAACTGGTTTGTTTCATGTGCAGGTTTGAGGAATAAATTGCAGCAGTTTTCACTCCCCACTTTTAGGAGGATGAAGCAACCAAAGATCTTACAAATGCTACTCCACTTGAGTGGCATGGGAACCCGGTTCTTGGAGTGCTACCACGGTGGTACCAGAGGCATGAGCTTATTATTTCTTGAGGTTAAGCAATCTTGGGAAGGGAGGATTGTAATGTCCCCATTTCTGAAGACCCTTAGCCTATACTTCCCGTGGGCTTTGGGATGTTGCAAGGGGAACATTTTTATTAAATAATTAAATATTATTGCCTGGAGCAATAATTATTTAATTATTTAATTATGAAGATTATTTAATTTAATTCCCAAAATATAAAAATTAAATGGGGAATTAATTAAATAAATATTTAGGTGGCTTTTATTGATAAAATCACCCTTTGAAAAGGGGACGCCACACCTAGGGAAAACAAACTGCTTTTATTTAATAATTTCCCTCTCCTAGGGATTTCAAATTTTGTGCCTCCTTGCTTATAAAAGGAGTGCTAGGATCATTATTATTATTATGTTATGATGATATTTATTTTATGCTCCATGCTTGGAGTTGGGATGCATGCCCATTGATGTTCTCTCTCTCTCTCTCTCTCGTGTGGGAGGTGGTATTGAGCTGGTTTTGAGATACAACTGAAGTATTTATTTGTGAGATCCATGTTTTTGGCTTTGGCACACATTGTGGTTAAATTTGCAAGTGAAAATCTGTATTTTCTACTGTAGCGACGTCACTGTAGCAGCTGGTTTTTGGTTATCAAGTTGAAGTGTTTTGTGAGTGCTTTGCAAATCGGTTTGGTGTATGATCTCTCTAAACCCTAGGTGACTTCTTCTATGATGTTTGTGGACTGTTTTTAGAGCATTCTTTGATGTGACTAGATCAGATTTATGCATGTCTTTATACCCTTTACTACTTTTAGACAGGTTCGAATGAATTGAGTGATATTATTTTAATAAATCCAGTGACTATATTGGGTGTGTTTTGGACTAATTTCGGATCTGAAATGAACTGTTGTTCTTTCCTTCCTAACAGCGACTAGTTTGGGAGTAAATGCTAAATATTTTAATACATGTTTGAGCTTCTTTGGATCTGCAAACTGTTAGCATTGCTGGTATAAGCTTGGCGTCAATAGTATGGTGTGCAAGCATTGATTTTTATATCAATTTCTATGCATATTGGGTGCCTCTAATGTCTGAGTGAAATGACTGGATTTAATACATGATTTATTGTTGGTTTGAAGTCTCATGGGCAGCGAACTACATGTGGCAAGCTGTTAACATACTTTGGTGACGGTGTTTGCATTTTATGAGGCGATCTTTGGATGAATGTTCAGCTCAGATCTCTACATATTTATTTAACTAATGAGTTAAGGCCATTAAACCCTTGCCTTAGGGTTTATTGATTCATTTACTCAACCGGTATAAACAGTTTGTTATTTTCGATTGATTGATGCATTGAAGATTTGGTTGTTTTTCTAATTTTCATTTAATTTCAAAAGTGGGATATTACAAAGTGGTCTTCACCAGAGAAAAATGAGCTACTTTCGTCAATTTATCCACCGTGACCATGATGATGTCATGGTGGTATCTCGACGTAGGTAACCCAATGATGAAGTCCATGGAAATGGCGTCCCACTTCCACTCCAAAGTATGGCGTGAGGATAGAGAAGGCCGGCTTGG
The DNA here is from genome assembly GCA_018340775.1 of Taxus wallichiana var. yunnanensis. Lineage (NCBI taxonomy): Eukaryota > Viridiplantae > Streptophyta > Pinopsida > Cupressales > Taxaceae > Taxus > Taxus wallichiana. The sequence continues at coordinate 360,027,960 of CM031244.1, forward strand.
ATGCGTGATGCTCGCCCTTCACCCTCTGGCACTCTAAATAGCGTGACACAAATGAGGCCACATCTCTCCGAAGTCCTCTCTAAAAATACAACTGTCTCAAGGTGGCATGCATCTTCTTCACCCCGGGATGGGCTGAATAAGGTGCACGATGGGCCTTTGACAAAATGTCATGTCTCAAGCCTCCATCTCTAGGAACATATATTTGACCTCTGTGTCTGAGAAGGCCATCTGCCTCCAATGAAAATCCATCAAATCTCCCCTTAAGGGGTCTCTGTGACTCAATCCATGCTCTGGCTACAAGGTATAAATTGTCCTGAGGAAGCCTGGCTTTGCAAAATCTTGTTCCATAAATCTGCCTGTTTACCGAGGTGGCCATAGCCACATGTCTCTGTCTACTCAAGGCGTCTGCAACCACATTCTCCTTCCCCTTCACATGTTGTATCTCCATGTCATACTCACAAATCAAATCCATCCAACGCTACTGATGAGCGTTGAGATTGAGCTGCGTGAAGAGGTGGTGAAGACTCAAGTGATCAAAACTGAGTGTAAATCTTCGGCCAAGAAGAAAATGTCTCCACCGCACTAAGGCATGCATGCCCTGAGTACAAGCTCAAGATCATGAGTCGATAATTGAGCTCATGATCCTTGAGTTTGCGAGACTCAAAAGCAACTACTTTTCCCTCCCGCATCAACACACTGCAAGTCCCGCCAAAGAAGCATCTATACAAACGTAGAACTCACTCACCCTAAGGATCTGGCACTACAAGAATAAGTGTTGTCGTGAGGCATTCCTTCACTGTATTGAAACCCTACTCACATCTATCGACCATACAAACTTCTTCCCATTCCGCTGAAGGGAAGTGATGGGGTGCGTAATTGAGAAAAATTCTGAACAAATCTCATGTAATATCCTCGCTAGACCCATGAAGCTGCACACCTCGAGGCCACAATAGTGGGTGCTTTGGCCAATCCATGATGGCTCAAATCTTGGAAGGATCGACTACGATACCTTCCCTAGAAATGATGTGGCTCAAATACTACACTTCTGTCTGAAAGAACACACACTTCTCCAAGTCCCCGTAAAGGTGATACTCGCGAAGACACTGAAGAACTTGGCGAAGGTGCTCCTCATGCTCCTCACGTGTACATGAGTAAATCAGAATTTCATCAAGGAAGATGAGCATGAAACGATCAAGGAAATTCCTGAATACCCCATTCATCAAACTCATAAATACTACGGGGGCATTCGTCAAACTGAATGGTACCATTGTGAACTCGTAGTGGCCATATCTCATGCAGTAACGTGGTCTTATGAATATCCACCTCTCGTAATCCCTGAGCTAATAGTACCTCGACATAAGATCTATCTTGGAAAAAATTGTAGCCCCCTTCATCTGATCAAATAAATCGTCAATGCGTGGAAGGGGGTAACGATTCTTGATTGTTACCTTATTCAGCTAATGGTAATCAATACACAACCATAGAGATCCATCCTTCTTCTTCACGAAGATCACCGGTGCACCCCAAGGGGATACACTAGGATGGATTAGGCCCTTCCCCAGAAGGCCCTCAAGCTGAAACTTGAGCTCACATAGCTGAGGAGTAGTCATCCGATAAGGTGCTTGCAGATAGGCTCTATGCCCGGAACTAGATCTATGTGGAAATATATCTCACGTGGGGGAGGTAACCTCGGTAGCTCCCTGAAACACATCAGCAAACTCTCTCAAGATGGGATGGTCCACTAGACTCATCCTCTGATCTGTCACTAACCGTAACAACGTACAACTGATAACCCCATCCCGCACACCGCTTAAGCTGCATAGTGGAGATAATGTGAATGGAAGTTGGTCTCCTAACTCCCGATATCACTAACTCCAGTCCAAGATCATCTATGCAAGTAATAGTCTTATGGTAATAGTCCATTGTAACTCATGAGTAGACAACAAGTCCATACCCAAAATGACACCATAAGATCCTAATGGAAGGATTCAAAGATCTGAAGTAGAGGTGAAGGGTCCCAAATCCACCACACACTCCTTAACTAAGGAGTCTACATAAATCTTGGCTCCGAAGCCATCTCAATGTCCTAACTACGACCTGCCTAACCGCCACCAAGATGCAATGCTCTACTAAGGATGGTGCAATAAATGAATCGGAAGAACTAGAATAAAATAATATAGAGGCGAAAATACCACTAATACTACTTGTCATCTCAATCACAAGATACTCTAGTGCTCACTTGGTGGTTCTTGACCACTGCAGAGATCCGATGACTCGTGCCATATCTCCAACCATAGGCTTTGAGCTCTACATCTTACCCTTGTTAGGGTTCTACATGGACAATCCCTCCAATGATGTCCAACAACACCACAACCATAACAATGCTACCCAAAGTGCCCTTTAGTCAGGATAATTTTAGTGGCGAATATTCGTAATATGGCGAATATTCCATTTTTGAAAATTTTGAAAAGGCGAATTTTTTGGCACGGGCCAATGACCTGTTCACTAAAAATTACACTTTAATTTTTTTTAGGGGTCGGCTTCGCCTACCCTTGAAAAATATCCCCTATATAAACCTAGATTATTCGCTAGGTAGAACACTTCTACTTCACATTTTTCAACAATATGATATATCCCATATTATAGACGCGCGACAAGGGGGTAAGTTATTGATGCGCGACAAGGAGGGTTTGCAGACAAGGAGATACTGTAGATATTGACGCATAGTAGATGCATGACAAAGATTTTGTTGATGAGCGACATGGAGTTTTTTTCGATGAGCAAGAAGAGGGCAGAGGTTCAGCCGCACGACATGATATCGCCGTCGCAAGGCCATTAATGCCTATCGACGCGACATTAAGGCCTATCGACGCTGCGTCACTAAGGCTCCTGTTGACGCTGTCCAATAGGCCTTAGTGACGCCTACGCCACTAAGGCCTTAATGCCGCTACCAATAGGCCTTAGTGACGCCGCATCACTAAGGTCTATGACGACAAAGAAATATCATGTCGCCTGGCTCAATAGCCTTTAGACGCGCAGCGTCAATAGGCCTTTAATGTCGCGTCAATAGGCCTTAGTGACACCGCGACACGCCAAAGGTCCGCTGACGCTGGCGTCACTAAAGGCCTATGACGCGCGTCACTAAGGCCTATGGACGTGCGGAAGGAGGTACAACAGATATCGACGCATACCGCACGCACGACAAAGAGTTTGTTGACGCGCGCTATGTGAGATTTTTTGAGAGAAAGAGGTCGGAGAATGCAGACGCCGCGACGGGAGATTTTGATGTCGCGCGTCAAGTAATGCAATGTCGATCGCGCGTCAATAGACCTTAATGTCGCTAATAGCATAGACCTTAGTGACGCCAATGGCCAATAGACCTAGACGCTGCCACGTCGAGGGTGTCCGCCCACAAAGAAATCTCCCGCCAAGCGTCTGACGCAGCCTTCTCGTCAGCATGCTTGATAATCGTGCAAAAATTTTTCATACAACCCCAAAAATTTGCCTTCCCGTGAAACCGGTTCCGGGGATATTCGGGTATTCTCCACCTCCGATTTAGGAGGTCTCTTAAAATGAACCCCGCCTTTAGTGGGACGCAGCTCTAGTGGTACTCTAGATGTCCGAGCTGTGGATCCCTGGGTGATCCGATGACTGCTGAGGTCTTTCGCCGACGAGCTCCTCGCTAACCGAGCTCTCGGCACACCTCGTATCCCGATGGGACCCTAAGAGGAGGCCCCATACTCCATCCTCTTTGCACATCAAATCTCTAAGGAGGTCTGTAAGGTGGGCGGTATTGCATGTGGTGGGACTCGAATGAAGCTTGTCCTAAACTCGTCCACCTCGTGGAGGAGGAACTAATCCCTTCGAGCTACCCTCCTACATCTCCGCTGGATATGGCTCAACTCGTCTCTAGCCTACTACGTCTTCCCCGTGTCTCCTCGGAATATAGGCCTTCTCTATGGCCTCTCTGCTAGTGTCTGTCAGGCAATGAATGTGCACCACGTCGCCCAAATCCAATTTCGTGCCCCGAATGAACATGTGAATCTGTACCTACTCATCTTGCATATAGTCAACGTCATCGGAGTAGGTCTAGAAGTTGACTCTTATACTCGGCCACAGGTCATCGATGCCTAACGGAGGTCATGAAACTCATCTATCCGCATTTGTTGTATAAACCTTCCGGGTAAATACCGCTCTTGAACTACTCCTCAAATAACTCATAGGTGATGCCTTCGAATCAACATGGAGCTTCTGCTCCTCGGTCCTCCACTAGACTCCTGCTCTATCCCTTAGAAGATGGATCGCAACATGAGCTTTCATGTTACTAGTAAAAGGGTAGAGCTTGAAGCATCCACTCAAGCTCACCAACCAAGCCTCTACCTGAAAACCTCCTCTATCTCCCAAATAGTGAGATGGTCGTAGCTTTAGGATCTCCCTGATATAGTGCGGCCTGACCTCCGATGACCCCTAGGTCTCTCTTCATACTCTCCTCTCTCTGTCAGGGCTCGAGACTTGTCCCTATGTCCCGAGATCTTGTCTCCATGCCCTCTCTGCGGTGACGCTGCCCTAGTCGAATCTGCGTGGAAGTTCTTTGCCCTATACTCCTCACCGTGTCGAGGGTATACCTAGGCATCCACTGACGGCTCCATGCCATGTCTAGAAAATCATCCTCTCAAGGGCTCTCCGCGTATAGCGCCATTGACGTCTTGAGGCGTCTATAAAATCTAAGGTAGAATGGTGCTACATGTACTGCTCAAGCGATGGTATATCTAGGTCTATATGAAAAGACCCCTCACCTAATCCGCACCTCCTACACAGATCAAGGCGAGAGTTAGTTCATTGTTCTAGGTCTTGTTTTAGTTTTCTAAGTTTTCTATTTCATACAATTATCAAACATTGTGGTTTTCTAGATTTAAAAGAATCAATTTTACACTAGGTTAAATGTTCGATTTCATGTTTTCTAGGTAAACCCAAGGGTCCAAGCTTTGAACCCACGGCTCGATACCAAGTGTAACGCCCGCAAAACAATGTCCTAGAAACTCGCTTCAACCAAACACTTAACCCACAAATGCGACTATTTTTTTCTTTGTTTAAGTTAAAAGAGAAGGTTACAATACAAGGATGCAACACGAGTACATTAATTGATAGCTCTATAGGAAGGTAACAAGGATTAGTTTACTTAATTAAATATTTTCTTTTCTTTGATTAAGTTCATTCCTAACAAGGTTAACTTTAAGCCAAATTATTAAGTTCATTACATTAATAGCTAAAAGGGTCCTTTATTAAATTTTACACAAACTAAGGGTTCAAAAGGGACATCACACCCCTAGGCAATTAAATGGCCCCACTCATTCATCTACACATACCCTTAAGGACTTTAAATTAAAACATTTAAAATACATTTCTTCTTAATAAAGGTAGGGTCAATTCTCCACCCTTGGATCAAATCCATCTTAGCCACTAGATCCTAGGGTTCTTTAACATAACCCTAAAATCCTTATGATAGTCTATTAAAAACTTTTCTCATTATATTCTTCTCATTTGGTTCATTTTCTTTTGTTAAATTTGTAGGTTGGAGAGGAGGAAGCCATGGGAGCAAAAGGAAGAAGCCATGGAGGATTCTACAAGAAGATTTAGTCTAGGTTTAGCTTAGTTTTAGTTTTATTTATGCAATCTATTTCATTTGAAGATAGGGAGAGATTTCTTTTTCCAATTTAGTTTTTATTCTAAGATTATAGTGTATTGGGTTTAAATTTGGGGCAAATGATGAGTGCATTGTTTGGCTCATTGATATCATTTCTTCAAGCCAAAAATACCCTTTTGATATGACTTATTAATACATGGGGATGTTTTGTGTAGTTATATCTTAGTAGGTTTGATGCATTTTCCTTGCTATAGTTTATGAAAACCGATTATCACATGAACCTCCTACTAATTGTCTTTGTGAGATAAAACATGATGATGTGTGTAGGAAATGATGGATGTTGCTGGTAGTTATGGAGCTCGAGTTCAGAGCAAGTGGTAGGAGACTGTTTCCACCAAAGTTGACCTATTAGTTTGGGGCTTGTTCCTAACTACCCATAGAAATTTATGCATTTTAATTAGTATTTGGTGGATGGTGATTAATGCCACCTATTATGGCAAGCCTTGTAACTAATAATACCTATATGAAGACTTCGTCTTTAGAACATATAGGGGAACTACTTTTGATATACTGAGATAGATTATCTGCATTTGGTTTTTGGCATTATTATTTACTGTCTATGTTATGAAACTTATTCTGAGTTAATGAAAGTCACGACGTTTTGAGAATCAAAGGTTGTTAATCCCTCTATCCCAAGGAAGAGAAAGGGCCCACTCGACCAAGGAGATAAGAGGTTATTTTGAGTTCATTTATGCATACAGTTCTTTGATTGGATTTACTGCAATTGTTGTTTGAGAATCTTACATGCATGCTTTGATTGACTATATTTATTTTCTTCATTACCGCTTTCATTTAGAATAGATGTTTCCATTATGCAAATCTGGTTAACAAGTAATCTCACTTTCTGCTAAGCTTCATTTATACAGTTGTAATTTCATTTGTTAAAAGTAGTGTGTGCACATTTCATTTTCCAGCAGAAGATTAGTTGTTAGTTTCCTTTCATCGCGAATAGTTGAATTCTGTAGAACTATATTTCATTCTCGTAGATTTGTATTGCATTTCCGTAGATTAGTCACTAAACTAAGCAACCCCCAAGAAACCAACAGATAACTGGTTCCATTAAACTCCATTGCATACTACCTAGGACACAACCCTGGTTTAGAATGACACTGACAGAAGATTATGTCAGTTAAATGATTGGAGCAATACAATGACCCATCGAAAACCCTACCCCCTTTAATATAAAGGAAAGAATGCTTTTAGATTCACCATTTGAGTGTTTTGTTGTCTCATTCATAAGCATTGATCTTTATTTTACTTGCTGGTAGTAATAGGTTAAATTTTACAACTTAGGAATTAGAGAAAACTAATTAACTTTCATGCACAGACATGGGTCCATGAAATTCTTTCATAAGTGATAGATCGCCGCCGCCAAAGCGGTGGTGGTTCTAGGACCACCGCCGTCTGCCAGGGTGACAAACAGTGGACTGCCGCCTTCCAGAGCGGCGGTTGTGAAACCACCGACTTACCTGGGTGACAAACACATGACCGCCACTTTATCACATGGGCTGTTTTATGACCGCCACCTTAGCTTTAGTGGCGCACGGGACCACGTCTCTACACAAGGCGGCGGTCCTGTTTCAAAAAAACATAACCATAATGCCGAGAATTTTACAAAAACTTAAAGTTGTTAAAAGATGTAAAAATGTATTTTAAGTTATCTTTGTTCATTTCAAAGTTCTAGAATTGAGATTTATTACTCATTTACTCATTTCTTAGTTAAGTCTAGTCTTTTTAAGTGTTTCCATCTCTAACTAAATTCATCTACTTGCAAGAATAGTTTATATTTACTTAACTAGTTTCTTCTTTCCATTACAAGAGAAAGAAGGGAAAAATAAATCTATTTCATTACTTTTCATTTCTTTATATAAAATCAACTTTTCCAAATGCAATATAATCTAACTTATTTTCCTATTTCATTTTACTACAATGTTCATTCATTCAAAACAACCATATTAACTTTATTTTCCATCCAATGATATTTTGTAAACAAATTCAACTTCTAACAATCTCTACATTTTCTTCTTTCTCACATTTACAATACAATAAATACTCAATGAAAATATACTTTCTTTTCCATTGTAAAATAGATTAATCTTTCAATACAAGCACTATTTTTCTCACAATACATTCAAGGTTTCAACAAGGAGAAAATACTTTCTTTTCTATTTGCAACTAACTTTACAATAACATGCTTTCTTCTTTCTTTTCTCATTTGTTTCTTTCCACATGCAATACAATAACAATAACAACAATTTGAATACAACTTTCTTTTACAAAGTCATTACAATTTCCTCCACTTGAAGTGGGAATCCATACAAAATGTAAATACAAGAATGAATACATTATTACAATTTCTTCCACTCTAAGTGGGTAAAATACAAGGAAGTTTCACATGGTCACCAACAAGACTCCAATGCTCCAAACACCAACAAGGTAGCTTTTCCAAGAATTTCCTTGATTCACAACAAAATAGGGGAGAGGAAATGTTCTTCACCCAACCAAGATACCCAATGGAGAGGATCTCAACTCATGGTAACTACTAACTTCCAAAATACTTAACAAATAACTTCACATTCATTCCATTTTCATACAAACACAATAACAACTCAACAAGAAGAAAACAATCAAAACAACAATATAACAAGGCTTATCAAGAAAGCCAAAAGAGTAAGACCTATGGGGAGGCAACTTATGCCTCCCAATGGGAATGGGTGCCCACCTAAAAGCCTCCAATGCAAAATACAATTTCCCGTATTAACTCTTATGCCTCCCTCAAGTACCCTTATACCTCCATACACTCTTATGCCTCCCTCAAAAACTCTTATGGCTCCCTCATAATAAGAACAAGAAGAAATGCAAGCATTCCTCATACTAGATGGGGCACCCAACCCAAACTCCCTCCACAAGAAAGTGATCTCTTATGCCTCCCTACAAGAAAACTCCCCATAGTCTCCTCCCACTCCCAACTTAGGCATTCTACCCACACCCAACAAGCATTTCAAAGAGACAACAATATGCAACGCAACATATACACACATACAATAAACAAATAACATAATTTAATCTAAGGTGAAGCTCATACCTCTCCATGGTAGAGCTTGTTCCAAGTATGAAGTTCCAAGCCTCTCCAAAATCAAGCAAGCATCCACAAAGCTCCAAAAAAAAATCCACAACTCTCTCAAAATCCTCTCACTCTCCAAAATTCAAGAGACTAAAAAAATAATCCTCTAACCGCAAAACAAGCAACAAGGATTCAATAAATAGAGAAAGGAGAGGGAGGGATGATGTGGCTCCAAGTAGGATGCCACCTCATTTTCTCTCCACTCCACATCACTTGGTTAACCTCATATTCCAAAGCACCATTAATAAGTGGTTGGAGGAATGACAAGAACCTTACACACTCCATCTAACCCACTCCCCCAAAGGGAAAAATTAAATATTTGAAAGAAAGTGCAATTAACATTTTACGTTTTTTTCTTCCCAAAACACCTAAAAGGGCCTAAATTTGACCCCCAAACCCATAGGTAGGGTTGGCATGGGCATTTAAGAGGTGTGGGACATGTTTGAGTTGTTCCACAAGCTTCCAAATTTGGCCTCTAAGGCCAAATTCGAGTTTCCCATGAAGGGTAGAGTGTGCTACACTCAAAACTCAAACACACATCACTCAACACAAAATCCAAGACTAAATCAATTCTAATAAATGAACTCCTTTTTGTCACATCTTTAATTCGCTTAGGAAAAATTTAAATTAGCTTAATTAAGACACTACAACCCATGACTAATAAAGGGGTAAACACAAATCCAAAAATCTAAATAATAAAACAAGTAAAATTTCACTACTAAAGAAAACACATACTAACATAATAGAAAAGGAAATTAAAAATAAAACAACACATGAACCCTAGGTCACAATTTTCTCCTAACCAAATAATTCTAACACACACATAATTACATGTTTCCATGGTGACCCTAGTTGGATTCTTCTCGAATTCCGATGTGGTTGGTCTCCACTCCCCCGATGTTGTTGTGAATACAATAGACCTAAAAAACAGAGAATACCTCCTTCGGCCTCGTGGACGCATTAAAATGAATTGTAAAATGAGTCGATCGTTATATTCCACTAAGAACAAGAGATTGAAACAATATAAACATGAAGTCTAGGATTTCATCAAAGTATTTGATTCTTTAAACATTTTTTTATCATGAGAGAGTTTTGAATGCAATGTCTTACAATATTGTTATTATGACATCCCAGTATAACAACAAATTTGGATCTCCTTACTACCATTATGAAGTAGAGTGTTAGTTAGACCTTCAGTTCCTAACAACATTCAACATTGGCAAGTTTTTGATGATGATGCTCATATTCATAGGTTGTTAACTTGCAAAAATGAGTTCAATAATCACTTCATTCATCTTGAACCCACAATGAAAATGTGTGAAAGAAAAGAGACTCTCTTTGGAAAAGATATAATCCAGCTAAAGACAAATGTCATTCCTAGAGGACTTGTCATCCTAAAATCAAACTGTGATAGTGTAGACCGAGTTTTGAGCAAACCTTCTTATGCATCTAGAGATGTTGAAGAGTGCAACTTGGGAACTTCTCAAAATCCAAGAAAGGTTTGGTTGGGATGTAGTAGTGTGAATAAGAAATAAAAGTTGGCTTATAGCAAGTTACTAAAGAAATATCGGGATTGTCTAGAATTGTCATATTAGAATTGAAAGCTTATAAAGAAGACCTATTTTAGCATGAGATACCCATGGAGCCTCACTCCAAGCTCTTAAAAAGAAGAAATGGCCCATCAATCCCCTTGCAACCAAAATGCAAGAAGAGCTGACTAAATTGTGAGATGGTGGGATAATTCAACCCACTAGATACTCTTCATGGGTAGATAAATTAATGCCTAGTTGAAAGAAGAATGGGGACATAAGGCTTTGTGTGGATTTTAGAAATATAAACAAAGAATCAATTAAATATAACTACCCATTGCCTAATATGGATAATATGTTACAAAAGGTAACATGATCAAAGTTGTTATCTACATTGGATGGTTTCTCTGGATATAACCAAGTGGTGGTGAAGCAATCAAAACAGTTCAAGACTACTTTTACTACCCCGTGGGGAACATATGTCTATGCAAGGATTCCTTTTAATAATGATGAACGTGATGAGAAATTTTTTAGAGAGCTATGGATGTGGCTTTCTCTGGTCTTATCAATGATTTCATAGCAAGTATATCAAGATGATATAATTGTTTTCTCAAAGAAAAGGGGTGACCACTTGGGGCACCTTGAAAAGATGTTTCTCGGATGCACAGAGTATGAGATTTCATTAAATCCCAAGAAATGTCACTTTGGGTACAAAATAAAATTTTTTTGGGGCACATAGTGTCATATGAAGGAGTCATGATATACCCTAAAAGCGTAGAAGCAATTGGTAAGGTTCTCATTCCTATGTCTAAAAGGAATTTAGTATTTTTTTTGGGAAGATGAAATTTGTAAGAAGATTCATCTCCAACTTTGTTAAGATTATCACTATTCCCATCACAAGTATGTTGAAAAAGGATCAGGTCATCAAATGGGAAGAAGGGGTTGTTCAAGAATTAAAGGAATAAAGGAGGCACTCAAGACTACCCCCATCTTAACAGTATTGATTATAAGAAGGAATTTCAAATGTTTTCTTTTGCCTCATAAAATAAAATTGCTTATGTGTTATTACAGAAGGATGAAGAAGGGAATGAAAATCCCATTTCCTTATTTAGCAAAGCCTTGCAGGGAGCTGAGATGAAATATTCCATCATGGAGAAACAAGATTTTTCCTTGGTGAAAGCCACTAAAATTTTTAGACCCTATATTCTAAGCTCCAAATTTATAGCTTATGTACCCCATACAATGGTGAAAGACATTTTGTTAGAAATGGAGATGTCAAGTAAAAGATGCCACTGGGTCAACAAATTTCAAGAATATGACATGGAGATTCAAACCAAAATTTGGTTTGAGGATTGGGCTTAGCAAGGTTGATGGCAAAGAGAAATTTTAAATGGTGGAGATACACAATGTTGAAGAATATGGGCCACATCCTCATGAAAAGGTGATCACTTCAATTTGGTATAAAGATATAGTTTATTACTTGATGAACTTGAATTGTCATATAACTTAGAAAAAATCAAAGGAGGACACTCAAGCTGGTTTCCCAAAAGTATATCTTGACTGATCATGGAATGGCTTGGAAGAACCTAGAAGGAGTTTTTAAGATGTATCACTGAAGAAGAAGCACCTAAGATAATTGTAGAATTTCATGGAGGAGTGTGTGGAGGAAATTTTCTAGTAGAGTTATTGCTCACAAAATTTTAAGGGAAGGTTATTGGTGGCCTTCATTATTCAAAGATGTTCCTTATTGGTTCAAAAATGTGAGAGTTATCAAACATTTTTCTAGAATACTAAAAGCTTATGGGCCCTTACCCTATGCAGCCAATGTCTTTGGAAGCTCCATTCAAACAATGGGGATTGGATTTTATTGGTGAAATATCAAAATCTTCAAGTGTTGGTCATAAGTGGATATTGGTAGCCACTGATTACTTTACCAAATGGGTTGAAGCCATTCCCACTAGGAAGGCAACTCATCAAGTAGTCATGGATTTTATTCTCAATAACATAATCTATAGATTTAGGGTGCCTACCAAGATAGTTACTGACAATGCCATGAGCTTTAGAGCTAAACCATTGGCAACAATGTGCCAAGAGTATGGTATAAATTTGGCTTATGCATCAAATTATAATCCTCAAGGAAATGGCCAAGAAAAATCAAGTAATAAGAACTTGCTTAAGATCCTCAAAAGGACACTAGAGACAAACAAGAAGAAATGGGGTGAACAACTCAAGTTTGCATTATGGGGCAGACATAGTTACCACTAAGAGGTCCACTGGGAAAAGTCCTTTTGAGCTAGTCTATGGAATTCAGACCTTCTACCTTTGCACTAACAACTTTTAGCATATCAATTCATGCAAGAATTTGAAGATGGGGAGGAAGTAAGTCCATATGAGACAATGATCAATCAAATTATGGAATTGGATGAAGAAAGAAGAGAGTCCCATAAAAACATGTAAAGTTCAGAGAAAAAATCAAAAATATATTTGACAAGAAGGTCACTCCAAGAGTTTTCAATGTTGGAGACTTAGTCTTATTATGGGACAACAGACATGAAGATAAGGGAAAACATGGAAAATTTGATGCCTTATGGATGGGACCATATTCTATTGATATCAGGATTAGAGAACATACTTTCTTTCTAAAAGATTTGGAGGGACATTTGTTGGAGTTTTCTATCAATGGAAGGCACCTCAAACACTTCTTAGACTAAAGCCAAATGATCAGGTATGATTTTGTAGTGTATAGTTTTGCTCTTATTGTTTTTGCTTTTGTTGTTTTTTCTTTTTGTGCTCGGTCTATAATGACAAGTTTTGGGATATGTCAGTATTTTAGTATGAGTATTATGTCTCTTTTTAGAAAATCCCTATGTGTTTTGTCTCCCGACTCCTTTCCCAATGGATTAGGCATCTAGTTCTATTTATTGAAGTATTTTCTGGTTCTTGTGGCACCCACAGGGGGTTCCCATCCCTAAGTAGGAGCCTGATGTTGGTGCACTCATTTTGAGCCCTGTTCTTAACCTAGTTGATTTTTCCAAGAAATACCTTGTACCATCTAAGGACCCAAATTTGCATATGTCAGCTTGTCACTATAGCTTTTGAATCTCCATGACCATCCCTTCCCATGAAATTCAACAAATTAAAGGATGGACATGACTATTCAATTCTAAGGAATCCACAATGCATCAACTTGGTAATCCATGTAAAATGAAGAACTTAATGTTCGTGGGTTGCTCCAAACTATAAAAGGGTAAAAGATCATATCATGATCAAGGTGGAATTCTAGAATGATTGATAATCATTCAAATTGACCTTTTCACGCAAGATGAAAGCAAGAGAGGATGTCGTGGATGACTGGTTGTAAGAAATAAGGGAATGTGGTTGTATAATGAAAACCGTGGCAACACTAGTTTAGTGTTCTGCGGGTTTTTCAAGGAAGTCAACACTCTGTGGATTCCAAAAGGCCGTGAGACACTCAAAAATCCACCAAAGGGCCACAAAACATAAAAAAATAACTGAAAGTCGTGGGTAAAAGAGGAATACAAGTAAAATGCGTAGGATGATTTATCAAAAGGGTCAACACTCTGTGGATTCTGAAAGCCATGGGACACTTAGAAAAAGGAACATATTTCATCAATACCTTTACCACGGGTATCCAAATCATACAATATGAATTTAGAGATAATTGTTATGCTATCCAAAGGTAAATTCAGTTATGAAAATTAATTTTGAGTTAACAAATGAAATAAAGAGAAGCATATGTATATACTAGGAACAAAATGGGGATTCTATAGGGGCCCCAACCCTTGAAATTCACATAACTTATAGTATGCATATACAAAAAGGAGGTTCTTGTAAAAGAGGTACAATGTCAATTGATGGTTACAAATTCCTCTGTAAAGGTGGGAATCGATTCAACAACTTCTTCTTCCTAAACTCAAATTATTTACGGTCTTGAGCCCCATAAACATATTGGATATCCCTCCTGTAAGGTCACAAGACATGCCTATCTCCATGAGTTCTTTAATGTCTACTTTGGGGCCTTCCAAGATCTTGATCAAATCTAGCTTTCTTCCATAAGAGGAGACCCACTCAAGGAGATTAGACCCGCCTTTGAGGTAAGCCTTAGTACTCTCAGGTAGGTATAGCTTTTGAGGTTGAAGATGGTCGGGAACATCACTAGTGTCATGGGGGAAGATTTATGTACGCTAGGTTCATCCACAGAAATTGGCTAGCTCACACATGTTGGATTGGGTATGCCCCATCTTGTGTCTCTTCAATGAAGGCAGTGACACTTGGGGGTCCTCTCAGAAGAAGATTTCACCGAGGCTTTCTCAAGACTAGTGAGTCTTTTCTCTATTATGGCTATTCTCATGGGAGATGAAGATATGTCTTCTATAGGCTCATCATCAAGCACTACATAGAGACATGGCTAGAATTTATTTCTCTGCTAATGCTTCATTGAAAAATATTGGGGATATGTTGATGATTTTATCGCTAATGGGGCCTAATGGAGCCAAAAATTCTTCAACAACTCAAGATTTTTGTGATTCTCTCGCATGAAACAAGTGATAATACATAATTTCTAAAAAAAGAAGAAAGGAGTCATCTTGATAAGCCTTCATATCAATGTTACCTAAAATTGCACGAGGTGTCAATTCTCCTTCATTCTCCACTTGATCTTCAATTTCAAATAATATCCTCACAAAAGCTTCATCCGGGCCAGAAAGGTTGAAGATTGCGTGTAATGTTTCTGAAGAAAGATCCTTCAAGACTGGTTCCTAATTCCACATCCACCATTGCTTGAGAAGGATGAACAAAACTCTCTTTTCACTCAGAATTCTTGAAGGAAGATGTAATCTTATGAGAAAACAATGAGAATTTATAAAAGGATGAAGTTTTAGAGTGATTGTGTGAGGTATCATTTCAAGATTGAATGTGAAATTAATTATGAATACTCACACTGGAGTCTGGAGAAAGGGGAAACAGATTGATATCTTTCAAAAAGGTGGTTTTGGCTTGAAGTGGAAATTCACACAAAGGAAGCATCAAATATGAGGGAGTATCAATGATTATCCATTTCCCAAAGCATATTCCCTAAAAGGCAAGTGTCAAATTAGTTAAGATAATGACATAAGGGAATAGATGATTTATGATTGGGTGCATGAATGATGGTGACAACATGGATAGGAAAAAGGGATTAAAAAAAAAGTAAAAATATGGCATACATCCATGTCAAGCAACTAGAAGCATAATCAAATTAAGGAATGAAAAAGGTATCTTTATAGTTGTAATATATTTTCCAAAAATGGAGCTTGTTTATCGTGCCTTTTGGGATGGTTCATTTAAAATTTTGGGGGAGAAATTAAATTGTAAGAACACACCAAATTTGTATAAATACGAGGACTTGTCCTCATATCAAAAGGGGGTTAAGTTTTTCTACTTTTGAAAAAAGATTGAAAGATTCAATTGTAAATACTACATGTTTCCTTTGTGAAATGTGTATTGATCTTAGTTTCCCAAAATTCTATGTCAAGGTGGTTGCAATGTACAATCCATTGAAAATATTTGAGAGAATTCATTTGATGTTCCTTGTTAAATAAATTTTTGAGATCTGAATGAAATATGTCCACTTTTGAGTTTGAATTCTTCCTTCTGGGTTCTGTATGTTGAATTGTTAATTCATGAGTTATATTTTTCTGCTACAATCTTGTGTTTATTGTTTCTCTTTGTCATACACTAGATATGTCCTTAATGTTTTTGCTTTGGTATGTTAAGTTTGATGTTGTGTTGTGAGCATTCCCTCTACAATGTTGGACTTGATTGTAAAATCCTTTCCATAACCATTTTGTGTTGATAGATTTTGTTATCCTTTGAGTGAATCTTGGGTGTATGAGGGAGAAACAATAAATTATTTATTAGAATACTAGCATGAGCCTTTGTGTCTAGTATTTTAGAGATTGAGTTGGAACTTTGCATCTATTGAGTATCAATGAATGCAAATATTCTTTTGTAGAAATTGTGACTTCTTGATCCAATTTTCTTTACTTCTCTAGAATTACAGGTTCCTTTAAGTGTTAAATGCTCTATTGCAAAGAGTCTTTCATCCTGTAATCCCCCACTTTTAAAAATACATAAGTGATCCTACCAATTTCATTTATTTTTTTTTTTTTGTCTCTAAATATCACTAAAATTATCCTTCAATTTTTATTAAAAGAATGCAAGAGCAACTGAATTCTACTGTCTATAATAATTTGTGTTTGGTGAAGTAAGCATATGCAACATTTTGTGTGAAAAATCGTGAGAGTGAAGTGTTGTATCCATGGCCATGTTTATCCCATATTGATCCATCATTTGAAGAAAATTGAGGAAACAAATACTCCATCTTCTCCTCTACATTCAAGTTACCCCATGGGTCCTCTCACCTTGGTTCAAGGAAGGACCAAAAGTAGTAGGAATAAGCCATCCCCTTTGTACATGTCCCTCAATCATCTCACGCCTTAATCCCCACGGAAAGTGGTAGACCCCTCCCTAGCTACAAAACGACACATACCAACCTAGTCTACCACCATGCCAATCAATTCCCCCCTCTTTAAAGAGAATTGATGTCAACCCACTAGGGGGTGTAGATTTGAGGACCAACACTACACACTCCTGTATTGGGAAAATTTATTAGTTGGGCATCTTTTGGATCCAATGCATATATTTTAAAATGTAGTGGTTTCTATATGGAATCACATCTCTAACAAAGAGAAAGACAATATAAATTCTACAACCAATCTGAAAGTTAGTGGGACAAAGAAGTGTATTAAAAAGGAAGAAGGGGCTCTATAGATATTATGTAAAGAGCAAGTAAATTTGGTGAATCAAACAATGCGAGAGATTCGTACACCAAATGACTATGGGTCCTCCATGAAATGTGCATTTACCGCTAATAGATGCATCAAAGGCTTCAAAACACATTATTGACATAACATTTTAAAAGTAAATAAAAAGATTTTTTGTCTTAAATTATGCAACATATTGTTCTCTTCATATTTAACTTTTTTAATTTATTTATGCAACATATATTTCCCTTGGCTTTAAGGGGGTCATTTTGTAATCTTCCACTTGACCTACTAAATGCAATACATCGAATTAAAAAAATGAGGTAATACGATTTTTGTTTTCAATTACACTCACTCATTTATATATTGACTTACATGAGTAGGATTGTTTGTAAAATAGGTGGTTGTCTTCAAAAGAGACATCGAGAGCAAGGATTGAGCAGAAGAAAGAAAATATTATAGATATTGTTTGCAAATTGGAAAAGGAATTGGTACCGCTTTCATGGATTCTCAAACTCACTATTAGTTCATTGGGTCGATGATCTTCTAATGGCATGTGTAGTCAAAACATGATGGATGTTTTTACCAGAGAAATACATTAAGATCCTAAAGGGATTTGTAAAATAGTTAGCACGTCTAAAGGGATCTATGGCGAGAGGGATAAATTATTCAAGAAATATTTTTCTACATGTCAAAATATCTTGGGGAGGAATTTCCATAAATACCACACATTTGGGATGTTGAACATGGAAATGAAAATTGGAAAACCTTCTTGGAGCAAGAAAATTTATGAAACTTGGTATGTATTGAAATTCATATCAAACATATATGATGTATTTTTCAAAGTGTGTGTAGCCATTAATTATTTATTTACATGTTTGATTTTTTGGCCTATTGAAAAATATGACATTGAAAATTTCATGTTATTTAATACTTTGTATATGGTTGCATGGATTAAAAAATATGAATAAAAATATACTAGCCACGAGAGCCAAAGGATTGATTGGAGATGAAAACATCCACAAAACCACTCCCACCACAATATCATTGTCAAACCAACCTACTCTTGAATGGATGAGTTCATATTTAAATAATATTTATGCCATCAATCGAAGGGCAATGACATAAGAAACATCGATGTGAATACTTGGTTAGTTGTCGCAACAATTTTTTCATACATAAGTGTTTTATATTTCTTTTGGAAATATATTAATATAATCTTAACACTTAAATGAAAGTGAGTAAATAATCCAAGTCAAATGGAAAATATATCCATGCGGAAAATATTGACAAAAGAAGGGTCACTTGTTGCAAAGTTATTCCTTTTGAGTAGGCTAGTTGAGCTCATGCCAATTATAGGAATTTGTTCCAAGGGCAAATGGATTATGTAAGAAAGATTAAACTAATAATAATAATTGATTATAGAATTTTGAAATTTTCATATTTAGGTGTAGTAAGACGCTTTCTATTGATAACAAATTTTTGAGAGTGGACATTAAAAGTGGCTTCTACTCAGTTGACCTTTTAAGAGCATTACCTCGAGGGAAAGCATCATGTGTTACCTCGACATTGTGATTAGGTATTAATTTGTGTAATTTTTCATATGTGCATCTTCTCCTTTGTCATGTGCAGAGTTTCTAAATGTAAGTTTCTTTTTTCATGAATCAATTTTTAATCTGTTTATCTAGGTCTTCTTTTATCCTGATATATAAAGAGAAGGTAATTGGTAGTTTGTATTGCATTATGAGCCAAAGATGACACATGTTGTTGATGACAATAATGTTGTAACATGAACATCATGGGGAACAATTAATGTTATTAATAGAGATGATGAACATGACTCTAGTGATGAAGATAACCCTACTAATAATGAAGAAGATCATCATATTTTGATCAAGACAATGATTGAGGTGGTGTTGATTTTGAAGATGTTGTTGACAAAAGTGATGGTGATGAGTTTAACAATGCTATTGTAGTCACAAAATCACACACTTATTAGTATTATCATATCATCAAATATGTTGTTTTATATATGGATCTTGCGTAGTAAAATTATTCACTAATGACCCATCCCCTAGTCCCGTCATCAGTTAGTTGATCGTCGTGTCACTTGTCTTACACGCTAGTCATCATCTTAGCCTGATTATTGTTGTCATTAGTCATACATAGTCGTTAGTTATTTCTACATCTCTCGGTCATCTCTTAGATGTCTCGAGATGTTATTATTAGCTCACTTTTCATCTCTGGTCTTTGACTAGGGCACCCATGGGCGCCCCGGTCCTTGTTTAGAGTGCCCTAGTTTCTGTCACACTTGGTTTTCTAATTCTTATTTGAGGTCAACACTTTTGGTTCTTCCTCCCATTCCCCTAGGTACTAGTCGGCATGTCAATTCATTAGTGTCAAAATATGAGCAAGAGATCCCTATATAAGCACAATATACACACCCTCATAAGGGCGATAGATTATTCTATCAAAGGGGTGGCTATATACTAAGGTAAGGGACTGTATTTGAGCTTTTATATATACATCATACTGCATAGGAAAAGGGAAAGTCTATTCTATTCCATCCACCATTTCGCATTCTATCTAATTATCACCCATTATCACCATGTCATTGACGCTAGGGCACATAGGCATATTATTGCACACAAAGCACATAGAACTACATGGGTCTGAGATGTAGTGCAACACTTAGTTGTAAGTCCACCATTGTGGAAACTAAGGATAGTCTGACCTATTCATATGCATCTTTATTTATTTAGGGTTTGATGCTTTGTATGGGTATTTTTGTAGGTGATTATTCATTACATTACCACAACATCATCAACAAAGCTACTGGAACACTCACCTGATAAGGAGCAAAGTATTGTGAAAACCTAGACGACCTTATCAATATTAGATCCTAAGCTTTTTTACAAGTCATAACGCCCATTCTCCGCATACAAGAGCATCCACGGGCATCGTAGTCCTCCCACAGTGCACCCTAGTCTAGTTAAATCCTCATCCACAACAATTTTTTGAGGTGCTCGACATATCCTACTCCCCCATTCAACACACTATTCAATTTCAGATCACTATGAGGTAAGTACCATTTAGGTTAGTACCTTGTCCCTTTATTTTATTTATTTCATTTCATTTAAAATATCAAAATAATTATTTAGCATTTGTATTTCATTTTACATCATTTATTTCATTGTTGTACTTAGCTTTAGATTAGCTTAAAATTCCAAATTTTAGTTAATCATTTTGGTGAACCCATACTTTAGTTTAATTTTGCCCTAGGATCCACTTAAAACCCTAATGGAAACGATCATCCTTCTTCCCTCTCATCCCATCATGTCTCACTATAGCATCAATCCTATTTATGATGAGGTTGTTATCGTTGAGCTTACAACTCTTTATGTTAATTGTACTATGCCCGCTCATACTCAACAAGAACTTTTAGATGGTGAACATTTTGTACCTACTAGTTTTGAAAATTCTCCACTTGGCATTAGCATTGTTTCGGATCCAATAACATTCACTCATTGTACACCTTGTTATAAAATTGCTAATGATCCACCTTCTAATGTTTCTAAAGAAACCCTAGATGATTCTCTCATTGATTATATGCTAGGAATTGATAATAACTCATATGTACCTACTGATTCTTCACCTACTCCAACCATAGGCTCATCTCAAATTCTCCTAGTTCTCATGATTCATCACATGGTCATGCACTCTCACATTATGTTGATGATCCTATTAATGATCTCTTTCTTTCTGAATCATTATCTGATGAGGATGAACCACTTCTAGTCATGATTCTTCTACTTTTCATACAATTGAGTGTGACTCTCCTAATCCATCCTCTCCTTCAGAGGTTGTGTCTACTCTTACACATGAGTCTACTCCATCTCCTACCTCTTCTCCAGTTGTCACTACATCTATCACATCTCCATCTTCTTCTCCATCTATTAGTATATCACTTTCTCCTTCTATTAGTGTATCTTCTTCTCCATCTACTACTATGTCATCTTCTCCATCTTCTCCATCCCTAGCATAACATCTCTTCCATCTATTACTATGTCTTCTTCTCCATCTATTGAGGCTTTCGATGTTAGTCCTATTATTCCTTCAAATATACCATGTTCTATGTCTCCTATTATCTCTTCAGCACCTCCTACTAGCATGCCTTTAGCATCAGAATCCCCCTCATCTCCTCTTGATATTCCCATGATCACACATAATGGACAAGTTGCAATTACTTAATACTCCATTACCATCTCTATCATTCCTCCACAAGATATTTATCTCTCATGCATGTGGTAGGTCAATTGCAATCACAAGTCCATTTACTCACTTTAGAAAGTAGAGCTTATTATGATTCAGTAGATAACAACTCATTACATGGAAATCCAATCCCTAAAAAGATTCACAACTCGACATTTCCAAAAGATTTCATTATGCCTACCTTCACATGCTTTGATGGTACTGGTGATCCTCACTTGCATTTACAACACTATCGCCAAGCTATGCATGCATATTCTAATGATAGGTTATTACTTAAGGCTTTTAGACATAGTCTTATAGATGATGCATTACAATGGTATACACATCTTCCATTCGGATCCATTAGTACATATTATGATATGGAAGATGCCTTCTTACGATGCTTTCATTATCAATGGCCCTAGAGCTACATATGATAACCTACATCATTTACATCAAGACCCTTTGAGCCATCAAGGATTATATCTTGCATTTTAATACATGCATGCATCAATTAGTATTTAAACCCACTGACTTAGAAACACAATTCATATTTTGTCGTAGTTTACTCCCACATCTCAAACAATGCTTACAATATGATACTTGTGAATCATTAATTCTATTATGTTATAAAGTTATCGATTTAGAGCAAGATCTTTTTTCGCAACACATGTCATTGATCCTCCATGTCCTTATACTACTATCATATCATCTAGTGTTCCTCCATCAACATCGGTGGAGCGTCCTATATAATCTCCACCACCACCTAGTAAACAAATTAGGAAACCTCATTCTATTAAATCACCTAAGCATAATTCTATTCCTCCTCCATGACAGGCTCCTTCTACTCCTCCATGACAAACTCCTTCTCCTCCACCTATCTCACATGAACCATTACACTTCTCAAATCACGCTAGACCTCATGATATATTACGTGTTTTACTTGATAAGCGTCTTATTCATCTACCCTCTAATCAACATCATCCTCCACATAGATTACAAATGTCAAGTGACCAACATTATTGTAACTATCATCGCATCACCGACCATCGAGATAACGAATGTTTATCCCTTCATGAGAGACTAGTACAATTAGAAGAACAATGTGTTATCTCCTTTGGCCCTCATTCACATGAATGATCTATTTCTCCTAGGCATATGCATACGCCAATTTCTAGAGCTCCAATTATTACTCACTCATCGTTAGGTTTTATTACTCATGAGCATTCTCCATCACATCCATACACTACTCCATTATTGCATCCATCTACATCATACTACTATTTCACATAGACTACCACCACATGCTACACATTCCATCACACCTACACTTGACATGTAGTTTAGCTCATATGTTCCCACCACTTCCATCCCACATGGTTCCATCACTACTGACCCACCTTCGGCCTTTGGTAGGTGACCACTATCACCTTACCCCTTGATGACGCACTTGTGTTCTTACGGTTCTTACATGACTGTTGAGGGTTATACTATAAGAACCTTTCATCACATGCTTTTTTCGATCCATCTAAGCACTCAATCATTTCCTATGACGCACTCTTGCTTACGCGGATCATTCTTGACTGATGAGGGGTCCTAACTAAATGAGCCTATTCATCTACACATATTGGGGGCATCGCTCGTTTCCTCTTTACTCTTATTTTAACACAAGTTTTATCATATGTTATCTATTTTTTGACCATTCTACTAACTATATTTCCCATGCGATACACAATTCATCAATTCAATTACATTTATTCATCATTTCCATTGTTATTAACATTATACGTACACATTCATCACATAAAAAAGATATGCCATACTACATCATCCTCATATTCATTACGACGAGTTTCAAATTATACTACTACTATCATCATAACATAAACAAACCATACTAATTTCCACGTTATAAACAAACTTCAATTACATGTAATCTATCATCATTCACATTACACATTTTTATCAACATTATACATATGCATCCATAACAAAAACAAACTACAACACATCATTATCTTTAATAAATTATACAACATCCACACACAACATTACCATATATCCAACAATCCATATATATATGTCGCATATGATCATAGTTACAAAAACATAGTTGGGGGGCAAGGCCCCTACATAACATACAACGATATAACTCACACATCATCACTATCGCTCTCGGGTACTGCGAGAGCCCTAGAACTAGATGCCTCTCCACCAACTCTACGCCATTGTTCACAACCTCAATATCGCTCAACCTGTCTCTGTAAACAAGGTCACCTCGTAGATGCTACCAAATATTGATGTTACAAATCCACGTACTACACAAACACATCATGCTAAGGGACCACCACCAACCTGCCTCGTGGCTCATCGAGTCTCCTCGTGTGCCTCATCCCTCTCACCTAAAACATTGTACATGTGGCTGTTGTTATGGCCACCAACTCAAATAAATGGGCATGCTCCACAATATTCATCCACACGCTCTAAGATACCTCCACCAAGAACATCTGTTTCGACACATTCTATGTTAGTGTGTGGATGGTTGTATCCACTATCAAAGACCAATAGGCATCACCTACAAAACACATAACACACCGCGTTAGATATTCATTACTAGAAACATAGGCAAACAAAAAATATAAACAAAACTACACAAATACTCACGCTCCACTCTAGCTCGGGTCTTTATAGGATCGGGGCATGGGCATCCCCCTCTCCCCTCCTCCATGTGCTAACCCTGGTGCATCTTGTAAACACATGGAAACAAGAGTACCCATTGATGTGCTACCCACCATGCACGATACTCCTGGTACAACTCACATCATCTCGCATCTATTGGCTCTATTCACGCATCGGTCTCATCGGCCTTGGGGCACTAGCTACATTTGCTCTCAGTAGGCTTGGTCTAGCCCAACCTCTCTGTGGTGCTCTAATAGTGTGTAACCATATATATGGATCTAAGGGCACATCCTGAGCCATGCCAAACTCGATGCGATACTCACTCTACCTAAATAACTCGCCACTCCCTGGAAAGTGGTCCTCTAACCACATGGCCCTACGAATACATCATAACTCTATCGCATCCTTCGCCATCCCCCATAGTCACAGTATGGCCTCCATATAATTGACTCGGGCCCCATTCTATCTATCAAAGTGTTATAAGTATTTGTATCCATCTTTCATCCATGTACATTAGCCCATCTCCTCGCATATATCTTTGGCCTAGCCCAATCTACTCATGGGCCTCCAACTGGTCTCAACATAGAAATATGTGCTCATACGCCCACACATGTAACAATGTGGTGGCTCCTATCCCACCACCATGTTCATCATGAGTAAATATGTATAAGTCCCTGTATAAATGGGCAACACACACCATGCCCATGCATATCTTGGTACTCTCCTCCTCTATCCAGTGGCATATCTCATGCATCTTATATAAGATGCCTACACCTCCACCCTCGAATGCTATAGATGAAGCAATCACAACGGCAATGAACTTCCACAAGCGCGGAACCCCGATCTCAAAATGGCATCCAAACTAATATGGGCCTCGATAGGTACTCGAGTCCCCACAAAATATCATCTCATGGATCACACATGTCTCTCCATATCCACCAATGGCATCACCTATACTCTCTCCTAACCACCGAAAATCAGTATGCGATATACATCCTCCAATGTCACTGTCATCTCACCCGTAGGAAACCAAAAATGTGTAAGTATGTACACACCACCTCTCACATAATGCAATCAATAAGTGGCATATTATGGGGCACATCCCCATCCATGTTATGTGCCGTAGGCCGACATGGTCCATGACATCCCACTCATCATCCGAGAAAGCCCAAACCAAGCAAAGTGCTCATATGAGACCTCCGAGGAACTCCTAGAGTGAATATCCCCCTACACACACAAAAACAAAAAAATAATTGCATTAGAAAACTAAAGATTCAAATATACTTGCTTAAACATCACACCACGTAAAAATAACATTTACCATTCTATGCTACCTATACACATTTTGGACAAGGGCACCCAGATGCGGGACTAGGGCCCATGAGTAAGACACTAGCGCCCAAGTGTCTGGGCACTCCTGTCCCATAAGGGTCACTAATGCCCTCACCGCTCTTGTTCGGGTCTAAAACACTGAGAAAAGACATAACATCAAATTTGCAAAAATTCACTAAAAACAAGTACTACACACATTTTTGAAAATACACCATACTTACCAACCTCGATCTATGCATGACGATAAGGTTGTCGTAACCTCTCAAACCAATTAGGACGTGTTGCTCTCACTTCTTACGACATCTTCACTCACTAAGCGTTCAATCTCACACTCGCGTAAAAAAAAAATGAAGTGGATAATTACTTTTTCACTTCTTACTTATACTACTTTTCATCATTTACTTTACTATGGTTATTATTTCACAAATATTATCTCGACTAATACACATTACACAGTTTTTGTCATAACTTGCACATTTCTACTCCGATTTCACCCCATTTATGACATTCTTTTTAGAATTATGCCATGTCATTATATCGTCCACACATTACATTGCGTTACATTTCCTTAACACTTTCATTGATTCCATTTACACACATTTTGAAAATTTCTATATAATCTTTCTATTTCGTGCTTACTTTCGGCTTAAGCATTCGTTCTTTACATCACTTCCCCTTTCACCAAAAGGGGGGCATATTATTTGGGTCATCCTGAAATCCCTTACATCACCATGCGATTGATCAACATTACTAATTCACCATTTTCTAATTTTCTAATTCAATGCAACATTTCACCATTAATTCCCCTAATGACCTAACCTGGGGGCAACTTACATTTATTATTTACAACGTGATGTCTCAATCTTCAACAATTCCCCCTAATGACCTAATATGGGGGGCAAAAATATGCACAATTTCTATATGACATTTTATCATTTCCCCCTAATGACCTAACTTGGGGCTAACATAAAATCTTTTCATGATTATTCACCAATTTCCATTATTTCCCCTAATGACCTAACTTGGGGACAACTTGTGTAAAATATCTCTAGGAGTAATCAATCAATCATCAATTATTAATAAATGCATTCAAAATTTCTAACAATTGAATCAAAAATCAATACAATACAATATAAATTAGGAGTTTGGCCTCCTAGATGACCTAACTTGGGAGTTACGTGTGGCCCCCTAGATGACCTAACTTAGGAGATTACATCTATCACTCTTCCTAGATGACCTAACTTGGGAAGTTATTCTACATTTGGCATTCGCTTCCAAGATGACCTAACTTGGAAGCCATCATCATATTTCACGCTTGCTTCCAAATGACCTAACATGGAAGCCATCATACAATTCACGTTCACTTCCAGATGACCTAACTTGGAAGCTATCACATTGCACCGACACACGTGGAGTGGGGGAAAGAGTGTCTTCCATATATCACTCCTATATGGGTCAACTATTTGATCAAATTATTTGGATCCAAAATCACTAAAAATTTGATCTGAGTCCGTATGCAGTAGCTAGATCTTGAGGTTGTAGTTAGATTTTGGAGAATAACACACTTTTCTCCCTACACTCTTCCTCCGGTGGTAGAATGCCCAAATCATCTGGGTCGATTATTCACATATACAGTGTTCGGGTTGAGGAACCGATCACCCCTACCCCCATCACCATCATACAACATGTGCAAAATTATCAATCTTACAACCATCATCCTTACTTAGTACACATCATCATTTCGTTACACTTCTCACGTTACGTTACATGGATCAACTCGTTGATCCATGGTTTGACACACTATATTGTTTATTCGACACACTTCTACATCACATTTGCGCGTTCTACTACAACATGGGCTTCTCCGATTCTCTATTAGGTATGCATCTCTATCTACTTTATGTTCTTGAGTTTCGCTCACCAACATAAAGTGGGGCAAATGTAGTCACAAAATCACACATTTACTATTATTATCATACCGTCTAAGTATACATTATTTTATATATGGATATTGCGTGATAAAAGTATTCACTAATGACCCATCCCCTAGTCTTGTCATCAATTAGTTGGGTCGTTGTCACTTGTCTTACACGGTCATCATCTTAGCCGATTATTGTCGTCATTAGTCATTATTGTCAATTATTTCTATAACTTTGGTCATCGTCCCTTAGGATGTCTTAGATGTCATTATTAGCTCAATTGTCATCTCTGGTCTTTGACTAGGGCACCTAGGGAAGGATTAGGGTGCCCATGGGCTCATAGTCCTTATTTTGGGTGCCTTGGTTTCCGTCACACTTGGTTTTCTAAATCTTGTTTGAGGTCAACAATTTCATTTTTCCTCCCATTCCCCTAGGTACTAGTCGGCATGTCGGGTCATTAGTGTCAAAATTTGAGCAAGATATCCCTATATAAGCACAACATACACACCCTCATAAGGGCGGCATATTATTCTATCAAAGGGATAGCTATCTACTAAGGCAAGGGACTACGTATTTGGGCTTCTATATTTGCATCACACTGCATAGGAAAAGGGAAAGTCTATTCTATTCCATCCACCATTTTGCATTCTATCTAGCTACAACTCGTTATCACCGCATCATTGACACTAGGGCACCTAGGCACATTATTGCACAAAGCACATAGAACTACATGGGGTCTAAGATGTAGTGCAATGCTTAGTTGTAAGTCCACCATGGCACCTAATAAAAATCGACCTATTCATATGCAACTTTATTTATTTAGGGTTTGATGCTTTGTATGGGTTTTTTGTAGGTGATTCTTCATTGCATTACCACGGCCTCATCAATGAAGCTACTGCGATACTCACCCAACAAGAAGCGAAGTAATGCAAAGACCTAATGACCCTACTAGTATCAAATCCCGAGTTTTTCGCAAACCAGAGCACCCACGGGCGCCCTAGTCCTCCCATAGGTGCCCCAGTTAAATAAATCCTCATCTCTGACAATTTTTGAGGTGCTCCGACATATCCGGCCCCGCGATTACCAACACACAATTCGGTTCTAAATCCTGTGAGGTAAGTTCCATTCGTGTTAGTACCTTGTCCCTTCTATTTTATTTATTTCATTTTTATTTAAAATATCAAAATAATCATTTAGCATTAGTACTTTAGTTTACATCATTTATTTCATTGTTGTACTTAGATTAGCTCAAAATTCTAAATTTTAGTTAATCAAGCGCAAATAATGAAGATGATAATAAAATGAATATCCCAATAGGTAGATATATAGACAATGAATGGTATATTCTCATTGTATATATATGTACAGAGGAAGGGGAATATTAGTTTTGATTACAAATCCAAGTCATGTAACCAACGAGGAGTTGATGAAATACAAGAAGATGAAAATGAATAGTTGAAATATTCATAAGCCTATTTCTTGTTATGCTAATTCATTAATTCGAAATTTTGCCTTGGATTATCAACATCCTATTACATATTTGTAAAATTAGTTTTGATTTTATTTGTAAAATTTCAAATGACATAATTAAATTACAAATGTAAGTCCATACCAAAACATAATTTATTGTAGCCTCTCTTATGCTTTGTTGAGATAAAATATTTGTTCATTTATAAAATTTGAATTCAACTCAATTAACTTGTAAATGTAATTTATTTTTTAAAGTCTACCCCAATTTGGCATATCACTAATTTGGTATATATAAAGTCAAATGTGGATGATTTGTTGGTTTAATCAACAAATAAGCATTAATTTGATCACGAAACTTACCTTATTAGCGTCAAACCAATTAATTTGTAAGTGTAAATAATGTTTTATGTCAACATGAAACAAACACTAATTTAATGTATATAAAGTGAGATGGAGGTTTAAAAATTAGAACGAGATCAAATACATCCAATATGGTATATGAAACTTACCCTCTAGCCTTGAATCAAGTAACTTGTAAATCACTTTTAAGGTCAACGTAAAAGAAGTGATAAAAACAAATTTAATGTATTAAATTATGTTTTCTCACATTCTAAACTTAGTTTGTCAAAATCATCTCCAAGATAGATTTCTATTTTTGTATCCAAAATGCTTCTCATATTGTTGACTTGACTTGAAATATCCATCTCATTCATAAAATACGACCATTAGATTTGTTCCACATGGAATCTTGAAATCACACCATGTACATGGTTATACTTAAAAGTACGTACCATATTCCACCAATATCATAATTAAGGTTAACGATTCACTTTTGCATAGTTATCAACCTTCTCAGGTTTATCTTTCAGACGATGGCTAGCTATTACCAATTTACGACATCCTAAACATATTCCAACCACAATTTCCCCATGTTCAACTATTATAATAACTTATGTTATGCATTATCAATATAAAAATAATAATTACAAAACAATATATGGTTTCATAATAATATAAATAAGAAGTAAGCTTCGTAACACTCTCAAGGCTTGCCTTAAGCTTAGTTCTCTTGTTTAGGTGATCCACTTATGGCTTGCAGCTTTTTAATCTTTTACCTGAATGTTTAAAATAACTTCATTTGTTGAAATTTCCCCCCTTAGATTATATCCTATAACCTTATGACACTAGGTTTATATACATCTAACATAGGTGCAACCCTTTTTTAGAAAGTTATACACTTGTTAAAGTTATGTCATTATAAATAATGAACCAATCACTATGTCCAATTAAATATAATATATTAATGTAATATATAGAGAGATTGAACTCAAGGTCTTCAACTATTAGTGAGTTACGAGTACTCTGTAATCATCAATCCACATTCCATTCCTATTGAATCCATTGAACACTTTAGAATGGAGATACCTTGAGGTAGGGGTCAAACATCTCCATGTGGACCAAGTGTACACAACAGGGTGCTTTGAATGTGGGTTGTTTAGTGGACATTAAGGACCCAAGTCCACCCCATGTCCCACTTTGAGAAATTGTTCATTCCACCACTCCAATGCATAGTTCTCGTATAATAAATGTGTTTACCATATGAAATCTTGCCCTTAGGATTGGCCTTGACAATATGCCATTTCATTGGTGACGAGGTCATGGGTTCAATCCTTACTTAAATTACGGTACAATTGGTGGGACATATGTCGTACCATCCATGGATTAGAGTGATGGAATCGCCACAGTAATTGTATGTCTTCATATTGCACCAAGTTTTTGACTTTGGTTGGGAGTAATGGATAAGCATTGTCTTTTTAACACATATAAAGGTTTTTGACAAGCCAAAAATTGTCCAAAGGTGCATGTTTGACAATCCAAATGCAAGTGCCAACTTTTCACTATGGTGGCAAGGGAATTTTTTTCCTTCTCATTGTCTAGGTCACTCAACACATGTTTTGAATATGAGAAATATCCACCTACCTTATGTTTGTGGTTTTGATTTGTCTCTTACACAAAAGGTATGTGCCATTTATGGTGTTTAATCACACTACATCTAAGTATCATTTTATTTCCTTTGTGTCCTTCATCAATCTCCTTGATTCCTCTAGGCTTGTTATAAATCTCCCATTTGGGCATAGGTTGGGTGGATGCCAACAAAGGTTGTGGACTTTGGCTTGTTTCACCACATAGCTTGAATCCCACAACCACCAAATGTACCCTTATAAACTTGCAAATTGAATTCATGTAGAGTATTGAAACAAAAACAAGTATCCATTCCGAGTAAGGTTGCGAAATATGTCGTCGATATTATGAAAATGCCAAACAAGCGGCGACATGAAAAGGTATCGAAAAACTTGCTCTTCAAATATGGACTCCTCAAATATGGATGCCTTAAAAGTGATACTCTCTACAATAACATTTTCCTTTTTTAAATTGATGGAATTGCTTTATATCTTACACAACAACTTGCTTTGCAACAATCTTGGAGGAAAACCTAGTTACTACATGTGGCAATTAATACATACATGAAGGTTCTTGACAATGCCAAAAAATGTGTAAGGGTGACATTTAACAATCCAAATACAAGTTCCAACTTTTCACGATGGTGGCAAAGGATTGTTTTTCCTCTCCTTGTCCAAGTCACACAATACATGTTTTGAATATGAGTAATATCCTATTGTGTTGTCTATGTGATTGTGATCTATCTCCTACACATAAAGCATGCCCCATTTTATGGCGTTTAATCCAACTACATCCAAATATCTTTTCTATTCCTCTATCCTTCATCAATCTCCTTAATTCCTCTAGGCTTGTTCTAAATCTCCTATTTGGACAAAGGTTTGGTGGATGTTGACAAAGATTGTGGACTTAGGCTTGTTCTACCACACAACTTGAATCCCAAAACAACCAAATATAACGGCCATGCCCACATAGACAAAAGAAGAGATGCCAAAGAGATCGGTCACAAAGTGGACGACATATCAACGCAAAAATAGTTTTCTATAAGAATGATGGTCTAATGTGTTGATCAATAGTGAATAAAATAACAATGCACATTTTCAACACTCTAATTATAAATATACATTGCCAAGTTATAGAGATGTTGGAGACCATGAAGGTTGGCAAACAAACATGTGAGGTGTGTTAGAAGAGTGATAGAGCAGGTCAAGTCTTGGATAACGAGCTATTGATAGAGAAGGTCAAGTCACCTTTGTTAGAAGAGTGATAGAGAAGGTCAAGTCTTGGATATTGAGCTTATGAACATAACACCAATAATGCACAACCATAAATGAAGATGCAAACAAGAAAGCGCCAATGGGTGCAGGTGCTTTCAAACCATTTTCTTAATTATTTACCAAACCACAAGTTGGTCAAATGGAGAACACCTAAACTAATGGTGGTAGGATATTGAAAATTCGACAACCAATAGTAAATTATCAAGTATGTTGTTGCTCACTCAAAACCAATGAATAGACAATGGTCACCCAAGACTACAATATTGTAACCCGAGAGTTTTGCAAAGATGTACGTCTTGGCTCATGTAAGGCCCAAAAAATTTAATTGGGTAATGGTTGCCTAAAGTCAACTATGATACCATATAGTAGCAGCGAGAAAACACATCCATGATCACTTGTGCAATCCATTACTACATTGAACTAAGCCATCATACATGTAGCACTATTGATCTCAAGATCATGCACAAAATTGTTTGTGTAACTCTTTCATATGTTGAATAATACAGTAGCCGAGATAAATAGTCAAGGTGAGTTTGTTACACATCTATAACTGATTGAGAAAATGAGTAATTATGCACTAGAGAATAAACTCTTACGTCCCTAATAAAATCAAGCCACGAACATCTCTTTAACTAAATAACTCGAGTCAAGCTTAACCCTATTCTAGTGTGAACCTAAACAAAACTAGGCTAGTTAGCTAGAGATCACTACTAAACTACTATGAACATGTTGGTAGTCTCATATTGGTAGCAATATTGTTGCAGGGACAAAGTAGGAGATAGACTCTATTTCACTACCTAGATCAAGTGGGCTATGTAATGAAAACTTCAATAGTGAATGAAGAAAATAAACTGGTGATCTCTATTGTCATATTTGTCATGATTCCCTATTGTAAATTTCTTGTTTCTATGGGGACATGAACTTTGTTTGATTCATGCTAATTTTTTTGTTTCGGCAAAACTAGAAAGCTATAAAAATATGTATAGTGATTTTTAAATCAACACTTTTCTTGAAAGATCGATAGTAAAGGAAAAAAATGGGAAGCTCTTAGTCTTGCAACATTCTTCTTAGTAAAGAGAATAAACGTATCCTAACACAATTTTGAACATTCATTCCAAAAACATTGCAAGCAAGCATTTGCCTTATAATAGTATGAAGTTATGAACACATAGATTCCCTATGACAATTGGATGATAATTCGGAAAGTAGGTATAGACAATAGGGAAAATTTAATAAAAATTCAATATTATCTTCAAAGAATGTTTTCACAAATAATATTAGTCTTTGTCAAAAAAAAAAAAAAATTCAATAGAATCTAACGAGCTTCATAAAATTTCTAGTTGATCTATATCCTTAAACACGTTGTTAAATGACTACAATAAATCATAAAAGAATAGTGCAACGTATTCGCTTGATAACTTTATCATATAGGTGGGCCAGAGTTTCATTTAAATATCAAAATAGAGCAGAGAAAGTAGTTTATTATATATAAGATTTGCAATGTTTAATAACAGTGTTGATAGGAAGGTTTATGGCACATGTATCTATCTAAAGAAAAACAAATTTTACATTAGATTGGCAAGATGCATTTGGAAAATGAACCCTTCACTACATGAGTAAAATGTGTAACTTCCAAGAAGCCCCACTCTTGTCCATGTGGAAAACTTCATACATTTTATCTTATGGCTTGGTTGAAAACAAATTTACTAATTTTTAGGATCAAGTAGCTTTCTCACCAACAATCTCAATGAATATATAAGTGAGGTGTAAACTTGGGTTAGTACATTTCCGTGTAAACTTGGGTTAGTACATTTCCGTGCTATTATTGATGGGTTACTTTTTGAACAATAAAAAATGATGCTGCTTTTGTGTTAACCTCGGTCAGATTCCAAAAATAATAAAAAATCAGACATTTTCATGTTTTTTTCTCCTTGCTGTCATTTTTCCTGAAGATTTCTTCTTTTTCTGTTTTATCCTCTCCCCGCACTTGAATATGGCCAAAACCTCAATACTGAAGAAACATTAATAATTTGCTTATCAAAACAGGAAAATGCATTGCAACGAATTTCTTTCAATTTGATAATCCTAACTGATATCGCATGTCTGGATCTTAACCCAACTATCATTCAAATAAATTAGACAGAAAGAAGAGCATAATCATTGTAATAACAAGAAATATAACAAATATTTTGTTGCAAATAATATTATGATTGACAATTAACATGGGATTAAGCACTCCTTGATCTTGAGTTTTTATGACAGATTTTATGACTTCAAGGTAAGGGACCCAAAAGATGGGAAAGGCAAAGCAACATGGAGAGTTTCATCCAAGCTTGCCAAAAAGTGCTTAGGTTTCTGCTTTACACTGCTTTTGTTGCATTGATGTATCTTGTTTTGGTATTGTACTGCTTTGAGAAATCAAAACTCGGTTGTGTTAAGGAGTATACAGCTAATATGATATAAGATATAAAGTTCATTGTATGGCATTGAGCTTATCAGTCACCTTTAAATAGATCGACACCATTTTTGCAGCATATGGGAAGTAACTTTATGTCCAACAGGTGCAAAGATTGCCATGGTACCTTGGATTGGAATTTAACTAGTGAATTATGTTAAAGAATTGTCAAGCCAAGTTCAATCATCTTTTGAGCCAGCCAAAAAAACCAAAGGTTGTTTTATATGTCATAGCCAAGCCAAACACCACTTTGGCATATAAAACCTTTCTTCCATTTACCTTATATATTGTTCAGATTTTGTACCCATAGGTTTTGACTTCACAACCAAGCTCAGGAATAAATCAACCCTTGCCAATCCATCTACCACAAGAATACAAAAAGACAAGGTTGTTTTTTAAGTCATGACTAATCCAGATTCCAGTTGTTTCTTATAAGGCTTACATGAGGATTTTTTTCCATTTACCTTTTGTATTAATCAAAGTTTGTACTATTGTATTTAGACATCATGACCAACCTTAGGATTAAACTAAACCTTGAAATCTACCTACACTCGGAGTACTTCAAGGGAATAAACCCTTTAATGGGGTAGCATACACACAGGTTGAGAAGTATTAATATGTTGATATTCAGCATGGGAATATCAGAACAATTGTGGATATTATCGAAGTCCCCACACTAATGAAGTCAACAAAATTTTGTTTATGATTGTTGATATAGAACATCAGGCATAGGCATCTTGTACACAGCTTACCTGTTTTGTTCTATACTTTTGTTTAACTTGTCATATATAATGCCATGTTTGAGGTTGCTCCATCTCATCTGCAAGCTGCTCAAATGCATCACAAAAATATTATTCTCACCTTTGGGGATTTTGAAGACTTGAAACTGACTTGGTTCTTGTTTGGAATAGCCCTCCCAATTTTCCACCCAAAGGGCAGTGCCAAGATGATTTAAACAATAAGGTTAGTTTTAAAAATACATTGATATTAGAAATAAATTGAATTGTCAAAAAATAGTACAGAAAAGTAGGCAAAGACATACAGAATTAAAGATGCACGGATCTCATCTACCCGTTAATACTTGCACTCGGAATTTTAAAAAGGAATTCACTATCAAAAATAGGCATTAGGCATAATAATAAATCATACAAGAGGTAAGGCACAAATACAATATAAAAGAGTTCAATAGTAAATACAAACTAAATGGAGAAGCAAACTACATGCCATGGATTGTTTGCATCCACATTGTTGGTATTCTTATCTTCGTAATGTAAATAAATTAGTGACAATATTGGTGTCCATGGTCTTCATAACCCTTATAACCCTGCCAATATCTTTATTTTTTATGGTCCATACACTATTTCTAAAAAACCATAACTTGTCATATTCAACCATTGTCACCTGAATTGATCTTAAAGAACCAGTCAACTTTCATGGCAGGCAAATCATAGATAATATCATTGCTATACAGGAAATTATATTCTGTGAAGCAATAAGGAAGTGGACGTGAAACTAATGTTGGATATGTCTTTCAGCAATTGACTGATGTAATGGCAATGTTTACAACATATTCTGCTTGCAGATTGTATAATGGATTTCCTGCTTTGTTAATATCCCTACTTTATCAGTCTTCATTAATGGGGAGGATATTTAACTCTTTGAGGGGGCTCAAACAAGGAGATCATTAATCTCTGTATCTCTATCTTAATGATTAGTTTCTTAAACCTGTTTGTTAACTCCAGCTGGAGACAATCATAAACAAAATAGTTAACTGCAGTCCTACGTCATAATAGATTTTTTGCCTTGCAATTTGCTGACAATACTCTTCTCCTGTCAATGATTATCATTGACAGTTCAAATTAGATTTGAACATCTATCAGACTGTATGGGGTCAGCTTGTTAATTGTTATTCATAAACTGTTAGAAGAAAGCATTTTATTCTTCATATCTTGGAAGTTGAGGAGAAATTACCAAAAGTATCTGCAATTTCCAACCCATAGTAAATTGTTATTAGATACTTTATGGAGCAATCATAAAAATAAAATAAAACATGGGTTACTGGACACAGACGGTTATCACTTTCCAGAATAATCCAGCTTTATTCAGACTGTTACAAGCTATGCCGGTCTACCTGTTTTCCTTTTTGGTTCTTTCATGTTAGGCTGAATTGGATTTAGCTAGTAGTATACAAAGGAGGTTTCTCTGGCAAGTTGTAGAGGATAAACATTAATACCCACTAATATCTTAGAAAACATTAATGCCCTTCTCCTTTGTTTAAGAAAAATGTAACCTGTTTTGTATTTTCCCAGGTACATTTTTTTAATTTTTTGTACATGCCCCTGTTGTAAATATATGAAATAGATATTCAAAATTAAAAATAAATAAATAAATAAATAAGCATTAATGCAGCCATAACAGATGGGGGATCAAATCTCAAAAACCATCCTTTCTTCAAGCAAGCTTCTATGTACCTTGAGATATGATATTATAATGTATATGGGTTGATGGAGATGCCGACATGTGACACACATCCCCTTAGTTATATGTTTATAATATATGGTGTCACATAGGAATTAGTTATATTGGGTAATGAGTCGGCCTACATTGGGATTAGGTGTTACCCATCCATTAAGAGTAATGTATGTTTATATAAGGGATGTGAGTATCATTATGATTTAGGTCATGGATGTATGAGTTGAGTCTTCTACTTGGTATAGGTATATTGGAGGTGTCCCCCTCGAAGTGGATTCCCATATTGGGAGATTGTGGAGTTACTCCTTCCTTAAGGAGCATTGTAAATGTTTCTCTACCTTAAGGGTATTATTCCACCTATATTGAATATTTGGGAATCTTGGTCCATAAATATATCTTGTGTTGTGTTATATTATGCAGATTATTCATTTATTATATGCAAGGATTTTATCCATTGGTATCAGAGCAAGATTCGAGTTCAGAAAGTGTATCACACTTAGCAAGGAAAAAGTAATGTCAAGATGGAGCATGAAGATGAATTTGAAGAGGGTGAAGAATTGAATAAGGATGATTCAGAAGGAGAGGCTGAAGAACATGATGAAAAAGACAAAAATAATTCATCTACTCAAGAGAAAAAGAATTAGCAAACAAGGTGGAAGAGGAAAAAAAATTGAGGAAAAGGTTGAGGATACTAAGGTTACACCATATAGACACCCACATCATCATGAGAGGAAACAATCATGGAGACATACTAGGAAACATGAGGGAAGCAATCTATATGGATATACAGGGAAATGGAGGATCAATAATTATGGCTATACATGGAATCAATGGAGCAATAATTATATGACATGGAATCACAAGAATAATTATTATGGATATGCATGGATGTCGAGGAGGAACACATATGGACATGGATGGAATCAGAGGAGTGCAATGGAATATGGAATCAAGTTTGGAGAAGCATCACCCACTAATATCTCATATGGGTGGTTGGATGATCAAGCATGGCAACAAGTGTGCAATGATTTAAAGCACACTCATTATATGGCTTCTTCTTATGTTTTGGGGACAAAACATGTCAAGGAGGGAGGGAATGCTATGTACCTTGGGATATGATATTATAATGTATATGGGTTGATGGAGATGCCGACATGTGGCACACATCCCCTTAGTTAGTTATATGTTTATAATATATGGGGTCACATAAGAATTAGTTATATTGGGTAATGAGTTGGCCTACATTGGGATTAGGTGTTACCCATCCATTAAGAGTAATGTATGTCTATATAAGGGATGTGAGTATCATTATGATTTATGTCATGGATGTATGAGTTGATTCTTCTACTTGGTAGAGGTTTATTGGAGGTGTCCCCCTCAAAGTGAATTCCCATCTTGGGAGATTGTGGAGTTACTCCTTCCTTAAGAAGCATTGTATGGTGTTGCCCTACCTTAAGGGTATTATTCTCTTCCTATATTGAATATTTGGGCATCTTGGCCCACCAATATATCTTTTGTTGTGTTATATTCTGCATATTATTCATTTATTATATGCAACGATCTTATCACAAGCTTTGGGAATAAACTTACTGTGGTGTTTGCATCAACATCCACAAGTACCACGGTGTGTGATTATTCGGCATACATGAACTACGTAAATTCAAATAATCTTTTTCCTTCCTCCTAGAATATTTAGATGTCTAATGTTGGGAAGCATAGGCAAGGCCTTCGCTTCTCCAAAACAACATCGAGATAGCATCTCAACTCGGAGACAAAGCACGTTTTGGCGATTGTTGGAATGGAAGTAAACTGTTGAGTTTGATTCTAGAATTAGAGCAAATCCAAAATAATTTGGCTAATACATGACTAGCTTAGTACTATTTATACATTGTATTATGATATCAGCCATGGAATTGGGATCTCTTAAACATTTATCAATCATAGTTTCTTCATGAGGTTCATAGTCTTACTGAAGAACTCAAATATTGGTTTGCGGTCTTCAATCATGTAAGTGTCTAGTTAGTATGAGGAAGAAGCACGTATGGACAATGCACTGCGAAATTGCTCAATCTTTGGTTTCTTCCATGACTTCCCTAATTTACAACTGGATGAAATGCTGTCCTCTCCACACATAGCCTAAAATAAAGGATTTTCTTTCGCGTCTTTGCATAGCCAAGTATTAATAGACAATTTAGCCAAGCTGGACACAACTCCATTACAAGATCCTAATAGTTGATTTTACACGACATGTTATAGTGACGAAATAAAAGCATCAAGAGCAATGCAGTGTGATTAGACCAGCAAGGGTCTAATTAAAACTTGTAGACAAGTAGTTCCATCGTGTCAAACTCCACCCATTGTACAAAATTTTGTTCCTATAGGCCTTATTTATGTATATTTATCCTAGGGAATAATCAATCATCCAAAAATCATGAGAAACTTACATGAATAGGTCATTCTTTCAACACTCATGTGTCACGCATACTTGATGAGATGAATCATGAACTATAGTTTCTATGGAATTTGTATGTTCTATGCTACAACTATGTATTTTTTATATGATATTCATGTAGGAGAACTCGTGTGTATAAGAATTCTCTCTACATTTGTCACGAAGTTGCCCAAGTGCTCGACCTAACCCCAGAGTCATAATATTGAGAAAAATAAAATTGGAAAACAATGAAAACTAATGGGAAGGAAGTTTGATGTGAGTGAAGCCAACAAAAAGGAGGGAGAAGAGTTAGCTAAGGACCTAAGCATGGTCTGGTGTGGCTACAATAAAACATCGCTCAAAGGGAGTATGCAAACATATAAACTACCCTTGTTGACATGGTCAAAAACCTTGTGTAAAATAAGTGTGTCACGCGGAACTTTGTCAGCCTCCCAACATTCATTGCTCGTTGCTACCTTGAATTAAAGAAGATCTACAAGGAGAAAAAGGGAGAGGCTACAAGAGAACACATGCTTAAGTGGTATGCAGACAGAACAACAATTGGAAAGAGAGAACAATCAATGTTGTTGAGGAAATTTATGAATTACAAGTTAGGTAGTTACTACCCATTGTGGAGGACTCCCCCTAGACTAATAATACTCTAGACGTATGTAATTGCAAAGAGAGTAGAGATGAAGATTATCAAATGTTGACTCAACACGAGAACTAGTGACCGTGACACTGATGTTTGAGCTCGAAAGGAGGGATGACTTACCTGTGACCCCTAGGACAAAAGGAATAGACCGTAAAAACCAGTATGAATTTTTTCGATGGAGGACTAAGTATGATTGACCAAGGGTGAACATTGGGACATGGAAGCAAGGATGTCTGGTGGACTATCAATTGAATACAAGAACAATGTTATAACGCCACATCATCCATGTGAGGACTGTCAAAGAAGAGGTTGGTCGGTCAGAAAATGGGAGGACTATCAAAGGAAGAAATTCTAGAGTGAAGATGAAGGTGAGAAAGAATTAGAGCCTAGACAGAGGACAACAAGGCACCAAGTAGCGACTTCAAGGATACATCATTTTTTCTTGGTATAAACAGATTGGGTTTCAGGCCATGTAATATAGATTTCGAACTAGCAATAGTATGAACATTTTGGTATTACCATAAGAGACATGTTTGGTAGGAAAAAGGAACAAAGAGGCTAGGTAGGGCTAGTTGAGCGAAGAACCAAATATTCTTTGATACTTTGGTTCCGCAGTCTTCTTTCACGAACATCTAAGACTTCTTCTGGAATCAAAATCAGTTTGCCTTCCTCATCTAGTGGAGGCAACTCTAGTGAAGGGGTAATACGCTGCCCAAGTGCCTTCTTAAGGCATGAAACATGAAAAACATTATGAATCTTGCTATTCTCAGGAAGTTCCAATTCATATGCAACCTTACCAACCTTGCCGATGACTTTGTATGGGCCATAAAACCGTGGTTTCAACTTTTCTGCTCCCTTTTGCTTGATGGAAGTTTGCCTGTAAGGCTGCAGTCTCAAGAATACCATGTCACCTATTTCGAAAGTCCTCTCCTTCCTATGCTGATCTGCATATAATTTCTGCTGATTTTGTGCCCGAAGAAGATTCTCCTTCAACTCCTTAAGAATATCTTGGCTTTGTTGGACTAAATCTTGTGCTTTTGGTACTCTACTATCAGCCAAAACCAAATCGTCAAAAGAAGATGCATCATACCCATATAGAGCTTTGAATGGAGACATACCGATGGACATCTGGAAGGTGGTGTTGTAGCAGAATTCCGCCATGTACAACCATTTGATCCATGTTGACTGCTGTCCATCAATGTAATTCCTCAAGTATCCTTCCACCCACTTATTCACGATCTCGGTTTTCCCATCAGTCTGGGGATGATAACTGGTACTATGGGCAAGTTGAGTACCCACCAAATGAAATAACTCCTTCCAGAATAAGCTCAAGAACCGGCTGTCCCAATCACTAATTATCTCCTTAGGCAGCCCATGTAGTCTAAATACTTCCTTGAAGAATACATCAACAACTATGGAAGCATTGTATTTGGCTGGAAGAGGACAAAAATGTGCATATTTTGTGAGTCTGTCTACAACCACATATAAACAATTTTTACCTTGTACCATAGGTAGCCCCGTAATGAAGTCCATGGAGATACTTTCCCATTTTTGAGTGGGAATGGGGAGTGGCTGAAGCAAACCAGCTGGAAATGTATGCTCTGCTTTGTTCTGCTGACAAATGAGGCATTCACGGATGTAGTTAAGCACTTCTCCTTTGAGTCCCTTCCAGTAGAATCTCTCCCTTATGCTTTTGTAAGTCTTGAAATA
This sequence comes from Taxus wallichiana var. yunnanensis, assembly GCA_018340775.1. Lineage (NCBI taxonomy): Eukaryota > Viridiplantae > Streptophyta > Pinopsida > Cupressales > Taxaceae > Taxus > Taxus wallichiana. The sequence goes on from CM031244.1 coordinate 360,069,751, forward strand.
GCCTGGGTGACCAGCTGAAGGATCATCATGAGCAGCTCTCAGGATTTTGCTTTTGACCTTTGATTCCGGCACAAGATAGATTCTGTCCTTGTATAAAATCAGTCCATCCTTAACCTTATACCTCCCATCTTCAATTGCTCCTTGAAGACATCACTAGTAAATTTGTTCTTTGCATATTCAGCTGAAATCAAAATCTTCCAATCTGCTGCTATTTTTGACAAAGAACAAAAATATGATTCATATGAAATGTCTTCTTCTACCATATAATTTATTTGGGGCATGCTAGAGGATATTCCTTGTAAGGTAATTCTTCTACCCTGGTCCATGAAACTCATTTGCATATTCTGGTAGTTGAGAGTTAATTCTCCCAACAAGCATAGCCATTGGACCCCCAATATGATATCAAATTCAGCCACATCAACTACAAAGAAATCAGCACACACCTCATATGTTCCCAAATTGATGTGAAGTCCAACACACCTCTTGGTGCATCTCATGGAGTATCCATTTGCAATCCTTACTGTGAAGCCCTTGAATTCTTCAACAAATAACTCCAGGTTAGTGACCAAGCTTGCTTTGATGAAGTTATGAGTGGCCCCTCCATCAATCAGTATAGTCACCTTGTGTGTGTTCAAAATTCCCTCAATAATGAGAGAGTTGTAGCTAGGTGCTCCCGTAATGGTTGCAAGAGTACTAGTTACTTCTTCCGGCTCCCTTCCTGAAGCTACATCATCTTCACTGCAATCATCATCAAAATCAGGAATAACTTCAATATAATGTATTTTACTTTAAGACAACGGTGTTCTAGAGTCCATGGGTCCTTGCATGAAAAGCACTTCTTCTTCCTCTTCAATTCATTTTTTGTTTCTCTCTCAAGGCTAGCTTTGGACTGATCCTGAGACTCCTTGGGTAGTGGTTTCAACTGATCCGAAGAAGGATTCTTGGGCTGCTTAGAGGATTGTTCCCCTCTTCCACCGGTCTTGGGCAAACTGCTGATTGCTGCTGATTTTGAGGCAGCACCTTCCAGATTTAGGGCTTTCTTTATCGCTTCCTGCAAAGATACTGGATCGAAGGCTCGAACTAACCCTCTCAAGGGTTCCATTAATCCTTCAACAAAGAGAACAATGAGTCTTCTCTCTGACACATCGTTGATCATCACCGAGAGCCTCTGGAAGTCAACCACATATTCCTCCATTGTGCCCTCCTGCTTCAGCTGAGAAAGCTCACGAAAGTGAACTTCTGGATCTACTTTGTCAAATCTGTCGATGAGTCTTTGACAAAACTCATCATAAGTGTGAATTTCGTTGTGACCCTGAGTCACCAGCCCATGAAACCACCATTCGTGGGCAATACCCTCCAAATGAAGAGTGGCAAATTTGATGGCCTCCTCCTCCATCATGGGCTTCAAGGACAAATATGTATTCAACTTCTGGATCCATGCTCTTGCAGTCCCTTTGGTAGACCCATCAAAAGTGGAAAAGGATAACTTTCCCAATGCACTTTGTATTTCACCATGAGGTGCAGCATGCCTAGGTTCAGGCCTAGACCTTCTTCCATCTAATCCTATGAATTCGGTAAATGTCATGGCTCTACGAATATCTTCGGAAAATGCCATGTATTCAACAAACTTTTCCGTAATGTCTCTTCTTTCTGCTGCTCGAGGCTCAACATCTGGTATCAGGCTGAAGTATAGGATTTTTGACATTACTTCTTTCATTCGAACTTCCTTCTTCATTTTGCACTCTAGGTTCCGTGAGTTTTTGGAGAGAAAGTGCAAGAAGACCCAAAGTGTCAACTAACTTTTCTTGCCCTGAGATCAATTGATCCATCTTTGCTTTTGCAAAATCCATGGGTTCTTCCTCTTTGGATTTTTCTTCGCTTTCCTTCCTTCTTTGATAATAAATGTATTCTTTATTTCCAACTTCCATAAAATATCAGGCCCTTAGAAGATCAAGCTCTGATACCACTGTAATAACCCTTTTTGAGGGTTTATATGAATTTTACAGAATTCTGGAAATTATTGCAGCAGACTGTAATTTAATTACAGCGAGTTACAAACCTTCATAAAATGTGCCCAAAGTCTTCTATAAATATTAATAAATACCGAGGAATGTTTATTTATTGATTTTGATAACTCTTATGCCCAAATCGATTTGATTTGTGCAAAATACGCACTGCTGGAAATGATTATCTAACTGGAAGTCGCTGCAACCTTAAACAATTCTTTTTGACCATTAAACATGCATAGGAATCCATGCAAAATGCAGATTTGGCCTTTATAATGCAAATCGACTAGGAATATCAATTTAATATGATGCTAATATCATCCAACAATTCAGAAATCTCACTAGAACAAGTCGCACTTTTGTAATAAATGACATAAATCAGATTTGACACAATTTGATCTTCAATATAATAATAATCTGCAATTATAAATTGTTTTAAGTCAAAAGTGAGAGGTTTTCGTCCCTCACAATGGACCTCACATGGGGTTTTCGTCCCAAGTGGTGAGATAATGAGAGAACACTCTCAAAATCAGATTTTACAAATGAAAGTTCACATGTCCAAATGGCTGCCCTTAGTCCCCTATTTATACTTTTGAAAAGACATGGCCGCTCCCTTATGACCATTCATTATGCCCTTATAATTATTTATTTTGTCCTTAACTTGGCCGACCCATATATTCTACAATTACTTTATAAAAAACAAATAAAAACTAATGAAAATTATTTGTCGCACTTCTCCTTGCTTTCCCTTTTCTAGCCACGAAGAAGGAATGGCCAAAAATCCATATTTACTCTTCTAAGTTGGAGAAAGGGACATTACATGCCTTGTTAGGATGATTGTCATGGATAAGGCCAAGTTAGGACAAAGAATGAAGAAAAGTGAGGAGTCAACAAAAAAGGGTAAGTAATTTTCAATCAATATCAAGACTCAAGAAGCTGCACCATCCTACTCACAAGAATAGGATTGCTTCAATGATGGAGTCATAAACCCGACGGATGACGGTGTCCTACAATAAGGGCAATATTCTAACGATGAGTACCACTTTGATAATGGGTTCTTCTTGCATTAGAAAATGGGTGATTATGAAATGTTTTCCTTGTCATGTTGTTTTGAGATCGACCCTCATGGATAGGAAGAAGGATCCACACAAAATAATTCCTTGGAAGACAAGAATAAGAAGAAGATATCTAGGAACGAGAAGGGTATTGAGGAGATACAACTAGTTTTGATTTAAGTGCTAGATAAGTGTCTATAATTCACACCATACTTCACAAAGTTCAACATTATTGGCTAGATTTTCTGCACAGCCAAAAACCTAGGCAGTCATGAGATAAATCTCCCTCATTTATTGGTGAGGCTCCCGTGTAAGATTTCTATCAATTATGGATCCTAATAACTATTTGTGGGTTTTACTTTAATTGCAAAGCTCATGAACCATAGCTAAGCAATTCTACAACAAGTAAGCAATGTTAATGAAGTATTTTCAACAAGGGGAAATAATAGAATTTGGGAAAGAAGAGAGGAAGATGTGCAATCCGACCAATAGTTTATAGAGTTGGTCTCATACACATAGATAAAACAAATAGATCTCACAATACAAAAGTAAAGGAAAAGGAAAGGAAAAGCTTTTAATATAAATCTTAGATAACACAAAGTTTATCTAAAAATCAACACAGAAAGTAAGAAGCAATGCACCGTTGACACAAAGTTCTCCAAATCCACTTCTATTCAATTTCTCAGCTTTCACGTAAAATACATCAAAGGTTACAACACAAAGTTTGGAACTCAAGAATGATGATTATAAATTCTGATGATTTAACCCGTAGGCTCTTCCTCTATTTATGGTGTATAGAGGGCAATTACAAATAGGAAGTTTTTAATGAATTGCCACATGTGGAAGCTATGAAAAAGGGAAACAACCAATCTTCCTCTTGGAATTCCTCTTTGCATAACATGCATGATTTATAACAAAAAATAGATCCTTCTATTTTGCATGTCTGCCACCTATTTCCAAGTAATTGACTTCTTCTAGTAACTTGAAGTAACGACTTTTATAGCCAATTACCTAAGTTTTACAATTTTAATTGATTGCTCAATTGCTTTGTCGGAGAAAAATAAGAAAGAAAAAGAAGTTATTCCAGCTGCAAAACTCTCTATTTTGTCCTTCCTCCATACTCTGCATGTTGATCCAATATGTATTGTACTTTTCATCTATTTTAGCAAAATGAATGAATGATATCTCTGCCTTGAATCTGAGATGCATTTTTCTCCCATATGTTGTTGAATCTTTGCCTTTGATTCTCACCAAACTGGATCTGGAAGCAATTGACTGTGATTTGCTTGTGGGTGTTGCCTCTGACATGTCTTCCCTCTTATCCTTGAAGCTTTTGCAGTTCTTCTCCAGTACGTGCACCAATGCAATGTTTGCCATAAACAATTCAGACAAAACTCATCACCTTTTATTTTTAATTGCATATGAGCAATTTTAAATTTTGGAAGCACTCAGGTGAAAGCAAATACAAGTAAATTCAATAAAGGCTTCAACTGGAAGATTGGGAGCACATGCACAAGCTCTGAAAGGAATTTTCCATGCAATGACTTCCACATGGGCTGCGTTAGAAACAAGAGGATGAATTTTTGCCGGAAGCCTTTGCAATTATGAGAGCTGGATCTATTTCTTCCTCTGATTCTGAAGATATATTCAATGTATCAGATATTGACTTCTACTTTCTTCACCAATATGGGCATAAATGAAGTATTCCTGCAAATAATTCAGACAAGTATGCAGTCCATAGCATGAATATCTAATTTCTTCACCGAGATCTGATTATAAAGCTTGTTGCCCTCTATTTTTAGACTTTGCTTGCATGCCAAAGCAAGCTAAAAATATTATTTTATTCACTGTGCACTCACATCAACATGTAGATAGCCAGAATAATAAAAAAGAAGCCTTTCCAACCCTAGGCGCCAAAATTGGATGCTTCCGGCAATTAAAAAAAAAAAGTCAGCTTTTAGGCATTTAGCTATGCCAGAATGGGTCACACTTTTTGGCTATGAATTGTGTGAAAAACATGTGGAAGAGGAAGTGGGAATTTTTCACCTTCCAAGCACCTCCAAAATTCCCATCTTTCACTTAAGTGATTTAACTTTAATGCGGAAAAAACAACCTTCCAAGAAGCCTCAAAATTCCCACCTTCCTGGCAGCCCGAAATTCCCACTTTTCACTTGGGTGAATTAACTTCCATCATGGGAATTTTTCACCTTCCAGATGAGTATGAACTCCAATATTCTCATTTGTACTTTAAGTGATTTAACTTTAACAATGGGAAACAAGAACCTTCCAGAAGCCTCCAAATTCCCACCTTCCTGACAGCCCCGAAATTCCCATTAGCATGGAGAACTTACTTTTTCCAAAAGTGTGACTTGCATGGGTGAATAAAACTTCTTTGGTGGGAATTTTTACCCTTCCAAGTAGCCCCAAAATTCCCATTTGTACTTTAAGTGATTTATCTTTAATAATGGGAAAAAACAACCTTCCAGGAAGGCTCCAAATTCCCACCTTCCTGCTAGCACCAAAATTCTCATTTGCACTTAAATGACTTGACTTCCATCATGGGAATTTTTACCTTCCAGAAGCTCTAAAATTCCCACCTTCCAGGCAGCGCCAAAATTCCCACTTGCATGGAGAAGTCATCCTTCCCAAAAAGTGTGACTTGCATTATGACTTCTGCCTTTTAAAATTGCATGAAAATTCGTCACTTAAGGCAAGTGTGGAAATTGGACGTGGAAGGCAGTTTTGAAAATTGTGACTGGCATGAAGACTGCATTTCTTTCCTTTTTGGATTTTTGGTGAAGAAAACACAAGCAGAGAATAAAATTTGCCATTTTTGGAAAGGGTCAGGAAGATGTAGCAGCAAAAACTTGCAAGTGCCATAACTTTCATTTCGTGGCTCCATTTTAGGTGTCACTTTCTCTAAAAGTGCATATTTTCTCAAGCTCTACACATTGGTGGCGTGTATTTTTCTTATTTTCATAGTCATTTTTGCACCTTTTTGGACAAAAGAACTTCTTGCAATCTCCTGAAAGAATCTTGAGCTACGATCACCTTTATGATTGATTAGTAATTAAATATCTTGGATAGCTTTTCAAAACCCTCGGCCCGAGAAAAGGTCTAGCAGGAAGAATGAATAGGCTATGTGGATTGCACGAAAAATCGGAGAAAGACAAAAAAGAAATAAAAACAAAACCCGAAAGAAGCTGCGGGCAATTGCTCAAAAAATTTCTCCAATTAGCTGATCGCAAAAATTCTTCCCCGAATGAATGCTCCATTGAGTAATAATAATGGTGTGAAAATCTTCAGTAGGGTTCAATTGCAACACAATTTATTTTTAAACAAAACTTTATTTAATAAATAAATAAAATTCTCTCAGACAAAACATGGCGAAAGGATAGAGTGAATTTTAGCATGTGGGTATTTGTCGAATTTGGCTTTTATGACTCTCTGGAGATAGCTTAGAGCAATGCAGACAATTACAAGCAAAACAAACACAAAACAACCCATTACTTTGAAAAGAATGAAAAATTTTATAAGGGGTAGTCCCAGATTTCAGGGTAAAATCTCGAGGACACCAGGCATGAGTGAATCATAATCGATAATCACTATATCATTTCTTTCCTTGACCCTACACGTCATCCACATTGGAGATAGTTGGGATCAAATGTTGAAAGTGACTACTTTTCAAAAGTTCCTAAACTATAAGGATGTGTTTGCATGGATGTATAAAGACTTGAGTCATAAATGAGCATCGATATCTCAATCCTTTCCTTGACTCTACACATCATTCACGTGGGATATTGTTGGGACCAAATGTTGAAATCAACTACTTTTCAAAATTCTCTAAACTATAAGATGTGTATGTATGGATGTATAAAGACTTAAAGGGATTCCACTTTAGTTGTTGAACAAGATACCCATAGTACTAGGAGCACAAACTGTTGGGAGAAGAACCTAATAATGCAATGAAGTTACAAATAAAGATAGAGAAGATGTTGAAATATTTATTTATCTTCAAAATGAACACAAGTCAATGGGGTATCACTCATGGTTATCACTTCAAAGATGGAGAAGGGGAAAATTCACATTTCTCTAGACCTTCAAAGTTTGGATGTTGTAACAATGAAGGAGCCATTTCCCATTTGGTTTATTGAGTCAAGCTTAGAAGAAACAACAAGTCATGAGATCTATTCAACTCTCACTTGGTTCTATGGTTACAATTAGGTATTTACTGCAAAGGAAGATAAGTGGAAGAACTTTGTGGTGAAAATGGTATCTATATGTACAAACATATGCCCTTTAACTTGTGTAATGCCCCAATAAAATTCCACAAGGTTATCTTTCACAAACTCAAGAAAATGATGGTGTAATATCCCCTTCTTCGGGATCAATGGAAATTAGGCAAACAACCAACTCTTCAACAATCCAATCAAATGGAAATAGCACAACTCAGAAAATCAGATTGCTTTCAAATAAATATGAGAATCAAATTCAGTTGTAAGTCTAAGCCAGGCATGCATCAAGACCAGGGTACTAACCCAATTGACTTTCTCCCAACAAACATTCACTGGATAAATAAAAATTAGATCTGCAATGGAAGGTTTGGAAATCACCTTAATAATATGCAAACATAGTCACACCCAGTTTGCCAGGTCTGCAATATAAGAGAGTATTAGATGGGTCAAACAACTGCCAGTTAGGACCTTGAATCACCATTAAACCATGTCACATTCCAGTCGCCATAGATCAATCACAAACAGCCATGTAAATCACTGTAATGAGAACTAAAAAGGTTATTGATCAGGCAATATTCCAGTCGTTAATGTTTCGCTAATTATACCAGTCAAGTCACTGATCATGGGTGCCTCATAACATGCATTATAAACCTTTAACACTCACCCAAATGGAATCGCTGCTATAACTGGATAATATCTCACAATTTACCGCTTATAACTGGCTTCAAAACATGCATTTAAATGCTTAACAACTCCTCGAATGGTTTGCTGATTTGTATATCTCTAAACATGCAACAAATTACTCCATATTCTTCCTCAAAGAAGTCGCTGTTTAGATATAAAATAGCAGCTTTGTAATAAGCCAAACCAGACCTTTTATTTATAAGATTTTAATTGCCAAAATGCCCAAAACAGGTCGCTGAATATATATGGCCTAAAACATGCAACAAACCCTTGATATTCAAGTCGCTGGCACAGGGGGAAACCACAAACTTAATTTGCTAACAATCAGATCCTTGATCACACAAATCAATTGCTAAACCTGCCTTACACAGGTCACTACCAAGAGGACACAATGACCATGCAATAACAAGTTGATTCACATTAAATAACACTTCAACAGTCCACTAAACACCCCAAGAAGGAAATCATTGGAGTTAAAAGTATAAAACACTGCACAAACAGTTTGCTACAGCCGCATAAAAACATAATGCAAGTCGCCTAGCATGGAGAACTCTTACCACTATCACAAGGAATATTAAATCAGCCAAATCGATATGCAAGGAGCAAGAGATCACACCCAAAACCCAGCTGCTACAGTGATTCGCTACAGTAAAAACATGCAGATTTCTACTTGCAAATTCAACCAAAACAAATAACCTCTTCAATTTGATATTCAAAGATCAGCTACAAAGATCTCCCAAGCATGAGAGAGAGAAGGAAAATATCAATGGGCATGCATCCCAACTCCAAGCATGGAGTATCAAATAAATTTCATCATAACATAAATGTAACAATGATCCTAGCACTCCTTTTATAAGCAAGGAGGCACAAAATTCAAAATCCCTAGGAGAGGGAAATTATTAAATAAAAGCAATTTATTTTCCCTAGGTGTGGCGTCCCCTTTTCTAAGGGTGATTTTATCAATAAAAGCCACCTAAATATTTATTTAATTAATTCCCCATTTAATTTCTATTTTGGGAATTAAATTAAATAATCTACATAATTAAATAATTAAATAATTATTGCTTTCTAATGTCAAATGATAAAAATCACTCTCCAGGCAATAATATTTAATTATTTAATATAATTTTCCCCTTGCAACATCCCAAAGCCCACAGGGGAAAAATAGGCTAAGAGTCTTCAAAAAATCAGGACATTACGAAGGCAAGGAACTTCAAGATATTACTCAATGACTAGCCAATTTATGGAGTAGAAAATACACACCTTCAAGCCTTGAGGAATGAATGAACTTATGCTGCTAGGGAAAATTTTTGTTGGCTAGTTGTCAACGCTCCCCGTGGGATTCGTGACATGGACTAACCGCCTCCGTGTATTCATTAACTCTGGCGATTGTATCGGAGACTAACACTCATGGGTTTTGGTCTAACAACAATTGTGATCCCAACAAATGGTATCAAAGCGAGGGGTCACGGGTTCGAATCCCCTTGGGTAACGCAGAGGGGGTTTGTTGGCTAGTTGTCAGCACTCCCCGTGGGATTCGTGACATGGACTAACCGCCTCCCATGTATTCATTAACTCTGGTGATTGTATTGGAGACTAACACTCATGGGTTTTGGTCTAACGGCAATCGTGATCCCAACAACTTTCTCTAAACTAGTAGAAATTCTCTTTCATGGTTCCATTCGGGAAGTTATTAGGACATATTGTATTTTGGAATGGAGTGAGGATTGATCCTATTTAAATTTGTGTGATTGTTTCTATACGAAAGGGAGTGATTTGGTTCTTCCTTGGAGATGTCCAAAGAATATCCGAGATAAACTTCACACAAGTCTCAAAACCCATTGGATGTTTTGATGCAAAATGGAAGTCCATTCATTTGGACAAAAGAGAAACAAATACTTTTCAAGGAGTTGAAGCTAGGACTGAAAACTGCATCTATCCTAAGATACCTTCATGAATTTTACATTCATGAGTTTATGTCAAAGTTTTCAATTGGGTTTCCATTGGCACAAAAAGGGTGATCACAAGTTAGATCACCTAATGTACTACGGAAGCAAGTTGATTCCTATGGACGAAATAAACTATAGTATGACTATAAGAGAAACACTAGGGATTGTATATATCATCTAGAAGTTTAGGCATTACCATCTTACAAACCCCTTTGTCTTGTATGTGGGTCATCAAGTGTTGATATACCTAGTGAACAAGGCAATAATTTAGGTAAGGATGACGAAATGGATGCTTATAATCCAAGAGTTCACATTTTAACATAGTTATGAGCTATGTCACAGGGTTCGGCGATTTTCGGACAGGAAGTTCGAAAATCGCCGAACTTTATTCGACCTATTAAAAATCGCTTATATTCGTCTTTAAGAAATCCGTAAAAGCGTCTTTAACAAAAACCCTACAACTTATTCCAGTTCTGAGCAGTTGAAATGCGAATACAAGTGGAAAGTTTGTCTTTGAGGTGCCCACCGTGAGCGCAGTTTCTGAGTTGAAATCGCCATTGCCACCCTAGTGGAGAATCGATGGGACATGCAAAGCTCTGGCCACCGTGTCAACGACAATAGGAATGTTAATAAACTCTGCCTTGAACTTTTATAAGTCGATTAGGTTAGACTTAGAGTTTAGAATTTAGAACGTATATATTAGTTATAATTTATAAACTATCAAGCCTCCACTCTCGACGGGAAAAGTCAATGTTATTTAGAAGTTATATTTTATAATTGATTTATATTTTATACTTTCTAATTTATAATTTTATTCATATTTTATATTTTTAGTTTTTTTAATTTTTTTATTGGCAAATAGTTTTTTGAAAGGGACTATACCCTTGTACAGGAAGGCTCAAAAGCCAAGATTAAAACATGGAAGCCCTACAGCAGAAAACAATCTGCTCAGAAAAGTACCAACATCCAGCAACAATTCAGCAAAAAAATAGCTGAAAAACAACAATCAGTCTGCAAGTACTGCAGCACCATGGCAGATCCAAAAACCACTGTTCGGAAAAGACAAGGGACAATGTAGAACAGCCAAACACCAAAAGAGAGATGAATCATCGAGGCGGAGAAGTGTCATTCTTTAAAATAAACTTTTTCTTTTTACGGATAGTTACCCAACCTGATGATGCCTCCACGAATGGAGGGTTAGAAAAAGGAGAATTTTCCATAGTAGCAAAAGTTCCAACTGAAACAACATCATTGTTTTCATGAGACAATTTCTCCTTGCTGTCAACAACTAAATGAGATAAATTTGCTGCAATTTCCTTGCTATTGGCAATAGGATTTTCCGATAAAGGGGTTTCAGGGACAAAGCGATTCAACCTCAGCATTTGAATTTATACCAATAGTTTATTTTATATTTTATAGTTTATACTTCATAAATTTATAATTTTATTCATATTTTATACTTTATAGTTTATAATTTTATTCATATTTTACAATCTATAATTTATAATTTAGTGGTTATACTTTTTATATTAAAAAAATTGGCAAATTATAGTAGTCAAATTTAATCGCGAATTTTTTTCCGAATTTTGTCGTTGCCAAACTTGATCCGAATTTTATCCTCACCGAACTCGAACTCGAATTTGAACTCGAACCTTGTGACTTGGGTTATGAGGCCGGAGAAACACCATATCATGGCAGATTGACTATCAAGAATAAAGTCAAGAGAGGTAGCTGATTGAGTACCAAATGGGTTTCCCGAACATGCAATTGTTTCACATTGCAATACTCCCTATTGGTATTAAAACATGAGGAACTTTCTCTCAATGGGTAGCTTTTGGGAGGACATAAGTAAAAATAGAGCTACCAATTTTTTGTCTAAAGTGTAAGACTTTTGGATGATACACATTACTCTTTAAGATGGGTCTTGAGCAAGTACTTACAAGTTGTGTGCTTCAAGAAGAAATCTAGAGGAACTTGAGGAAGGCACACAAAGGATTGGTCTGAGGAAAAATGGGATTGGATTCTACTTTGAGCAAAGTTTTTCTCGTGGGTATTTGGTGCCAATTCTATTCAAAGACGTAAAGGGTTGGTCGGGTGCAAAACTTGCAAGTGAGTGGGTAAACATTTGAAGTGATATCTCAAGCCTTTATACCCCATGCAATCGCAAGCATTTGAGAAATGGGGCATGGAATTCATTGGACTATTTAAGAAAAATGAGTTGACAAAGGTGGAAGCACAATCATTGCAATCATTGTTTAAAAATTCATATTTAGAAACTACTTTGCATCCAAATCTTTGGTGACACTCAAGGCTCGGAAATTACCCAACAAGTTTATCACTACTTAAAAAAATGTATGAATTCATAAAATGATGTAGGAGCATCAGCCAAGAACGATCAACTTTGTATACACTTGTCTAAATAAGCCTAATGAGGCATATTGTAAGCAATAAGGAGCCATATCTTGCTCCAAATGATCATGTCATTAGAAGGTTTACAAGTGAGTCTATAGAGTATGTAATTTGGTTTCTAAGACCTACTATTTGGTTTCCCAACAAAATGAGGATTTGAATTTGTAATAAGGAACCTTGATGTTATTGGAAAATTTAAGGGTTGAAATCAGCTCATTTTAGATGGAGGTTCACTTCAAAGTTCATATAGCATTGGAGATCATAATATCATATAAGGAAGTTTGTAAGGTTATGGTGAGGCTTAGTGACGTGTAAAAGGATCCTCGAGATCTTGATATTCATGTTAAAATGTAATTACATCCTAACAGTAACCTAGGACAAGTTTAAGACACTTACAAGCTAGATAAGCATTGAAGAAACTCAAAATCAGTATGCTTTGATCTTGTCATAGGAAGTTGAGAAAATTGTGGAAAGGGGTGACAAACATAGGATGGTTGTTATAGGTAAATAAGCATCATCTCTACGGGAGGAAGCTGACAATAAGGCTTTAAAAAGCTAAGGCATGTGCAAATGAACGTAAATCTTCAATGAAAGAATAAAGGAGCTTGCTGGTTTCAGGAGGAAACCAGAGTTTTGAGTCATTTCATGTTTGTAAAATGGATGGCAAAGGATTCTTGGATGATTGTATGGATGCTTAGACTGCAAAGTGCAAATAAGGTGTAAGTCATGTCTTTTTATAAGTTTTCCAATCCTAATTCATGTTTGTAAATGAGTTTTTGGTTGATAACTGGTAGGAAACAGAGTGCAGAGTCATGTTTCTAATGCAAAGCTTATTGTTGGGAGTAAACTGTGCATGATCACCTTGTAAGACCAAAAGGAAAAAGGTGGATAATGTTGATACAGAGCTGTAGAGTTCAACTTTAGGTCTTAGACTTAAAATTTGCTCAAATTATTGATTTTTATCCTTCTCGGGCCTTAGGGTTTGGATGGAAATTTATCTCTAATTCACGGTTTATCCAATGAAATTTGCTAAAATTTGATATACAATGACTGTAGGAGATCCTCTAATAGATTTCTTTGGTTTCATGGTGTTTGGAGGTGTATGGATGAAGAACTTGATGACAGTCTAGTTGTAGGCCTAGTTTGAGACCTAATTAAAGAACCATCAAAGTGAAACTGTGCATTTTTCTTAAGATAGACCCCAGAGAGTCTTTACCGTTACTTGAAGAAGCCAAATGGGTATTCAAAAGTGTTGTAGTTCAGGAGGAATCTTTTGTCTATAGGTTTTTATCAAGGAAAATCAGGGATTGCAGGGCTAGTAGACAGAATGGACATGTTAGGTGTCAAAACAGATTTTTCTTTGAACTTCTTTATGTTTCCAAGAAAGACAAAGATATGAGAGTATGAATGCATTTCATTTTGAAGTAGATTGGTGTTTGAAAGCCTTTGAACAGGTCCTATCAGTCAAAGATCAGTTTTGGATGAACTAGACCTAATGATATGTAGACAACTTCCAATACTCACTATTAAGCAGAGAAACTAAAATTACGATTTTATATTCTGGACACTATTACTGGTGAGAAAAACCTAAAAATTGCTTTTATAAACTTTGCATCGGTTAAGCTATAACATGAAAGCTAACTATCATATACAAGAGAGTATAATATAGTAAACATGGAAAAGGGAAAACTTGTATGTCCAGGGAAAAAATTGAATGCATGTGCACTTTCTCAAATGGAAAAATGCCAAGCCTTGCTAGATAATAATGCACGGTAGTCCTGTGCATGAATTAAAAGGCATCAGTCTTACAACTTAACTCTGATAATCCTTTACCACTTTTAAGATGCAACTTGAGTAAAACTATTCCAAAAAACATCTAAAAATAAGAATATTATCTTCGCCATTGTGGCTGAATGATACTCTTAGAAGTTAAAAACATCTTAGCCTGTTCCAGGAACATATTTGATATTAATTATTATATCTATTCACCTGTTTAAAACTTGCCCATCCACAGCTAACATAAATTAAGGTATCCGGCCAAGATGCAATTTCATCAAAAGTGTTTTTACTTTCCATCTTACTAGCTTGCTGGGCTTGTATAACCCATGGCCTTTTCTCTACCCTGTAATTAAAGCAGAGGAAGATGAAAAACAAAACAAAACAAAAAAATATGAGAAAGCATATTAAGAGAAAAATACCTCAAAATCGGCTGCCGTTTACTATAAACATATACAATAACAGTATAACTTACAATCAAAATCAAAATGAACACGTGAAATCTTATGTACAAGCATAATTAATAAACTTTACCTACTAGGCATCCTAATTGCTCCTTGCCCTCGTAAGGATGCTATTAGCAGAGCATCAATTATAGAGGCATCAAGACCTTTCCTTGGAGGATCCACCACCACCACATCTGAACCCTCCAGCCACTGGATTGGGCCCTGAAATGGAGAAAAACAGAATTCAAAACACAGAAACAATCTAGCCCATTGCAATTCAGAATGTTTCTTGATAGTCAAAAAAGTTGCAATGCATGTAGTGCTGCTAATTGGCTTGTTATCTCACTTTTGAAACATCAGCACAATGCCAACTAATGCTGGAATCTAATGACTTTGGAAGGCGAGAAAGTGACTGCTCAAATGGTAACTTTGATTCCTTGTTAATCTCTATGCACTTCACTGATCTGTCACATAATAAATCAAGCGAAGTTATTTTCACATGTGCATGCTACAAGGCAATATAAATCAAATTTATGATGAAAACGCATACAACCCTGCTTTTTTCAATTGATTGTGCCACATCTCCCTAGAATTATAAACAACTGTATTTCACACATACCTACACTTCTTGTTTACAGCTAAACAGAGACCAATGATCCCAACTCCTGCATATAGCTCAACAACTGCACTTCCACGTTTTACATTTTTGCATAATTTGTAAAGCATAGAAATAAATGCCTGCCATAACATTATTTCAGATTATATTATAATCTGTACAAGAACTGAAGAACGCCTAAGCATAGAAATCAACACCTGGCAAAAGATGATTTGAATTTTAATTAAAAATAATACAAGAACCTAAGTTGCACGGAAAATGATTTGGAAAAACCATCCAGTATTTATACAACAGAATTTCAGAAATAATTGGATATGATACAGCTGGGATATTGCATGTATATGTATATGTGCACAAAACAAATATCATAGAAAGCTGAAACTTCCAAATACCATAGATTAATTCTAAAACATACGTGAAAAAAGAGTTTTCCCTAGTCCCCCAGTTTTTGTAAAATACAGATGACAACCACCTCTTTATAGCTAGCATGCTATAATTGAGCATGGGACATTAAAAATAATTGCAAAGGATGTAAATTATTCTTCAAGTCTTATCCATTTCCTCTTATTATCTACAATTGAATTATGCACAGCAGGACATCACATTTGATCAGTTTTCATTAAGGGAGAGGGGTCACCAATTCCCTCTATCTCCATTTCAATAAGTCCAGTGAATTTTTATCTTGCTCTCTTGTTGATCTTGTCACTTATATGATTCCATCCGACCTTTTCCCCTTCATTTAAAATTTTCAATTTCAAACCATTTACAGTTTAAATAAAGCAAGCCATCCAACTTGGCCAGTAACACTACCCCATTATCACGCACCACTAATAAGTTTCAGAGATCCCAACACATTGTAGCATTTAATTCTCTAATTAGACTTGACATGTCATCATACTCTAAGTTCATTGCACCTTAATGGATGCTATGCTTTTGAAGGTGCTTGTCATGACAAACAATCCTTCATTTCTTGCAATTACCTATATGGTTCTTGTGTGTATCTGAAATTTTGTAGTACCACATTCATGTCTGCTGATGACTTAATAGACCTCCCTATTACAGAATGCATGCGGTTACCGAGTCCAACCTTGTTCAGCTGCTTGTCCTCTAGCAGCCTCTTCCAATTCAGCCGCATCTATCTCGTTGGGCTTGTTTTGGCCTTCACAAAGCGTCTCTGGCATTCCCTCGTTCCTGGTGTTTCACTGTCTTTTCACCCTTCTTTTCTTTAGAAAATGACTAAACTGCCAATGTGGTTAAGTAACGGCCGTGGCAGTTTTGTTTGTGTTATGGTGGTTTTTCCCTACTATTTCTGGAGTTTTGTCACCTTTTCCTTCAGACAAAAACCAATCATCAAAATTGGATGATAAAGAGTCATAGGGTGCCTTTCCCACTTTGCATTTTCCTGCAGATTTTTCCAGTCTTTCCCAACAAGCTCAAGTGTCATCCTTTGTCTATTTATATGCAATTTGAGAGGTCATGCGGGGTTGGAAAATCATTAGAAGAAGACCATTAATTCCCTTCCTTGTGATATACTGCCCCATAAAGTAGTTTCCGTACTTTCAGAACTTTAGTTTGTAGATATAGACTAGTTAGGAAAGTTGTTTTGAGTGTGGTGCTTTAGTCACATGTCTCTCCTACGATGGATCCACAATATGCCCTCCTGGAGGTCACAGTTCTGAGGACTGCTTTTAATCACCTTTTCTATTAGCCCTTGTTTTTCATATTGTGGTTGACAGGCCAGACTTTTATTTGTTATTTTGGTTTATGGCATAATTTTTTTAGATTAGCACGGTAGAATTAGTTCACTTTGTTCATTTCTCATTCCAGCTCTCCAATTTAGCTAAATTTCATTGTTTAAATTAGTAATTGCAAGTTTTGGGTGTTTCTAATCCAGAGTTTTGCCCTCACACTTGTCCATAACTCTTACACAGAGATGAAAAAATCCAACTGACTTGACTTCAAATGATGGGTCACATCCCGCCAAGGATAACTCATCACTAAAGAGAGCCACCTCATAAAGTGTGGTCAATGTTTTGGCTTTTTTCTCAATATTTGTAATATTTTCAAAAGTGATTTTAAAATGTGTTAACGTAATTACATAACTATCTTTTGAATGGGAAAAATTTTAAATAAAATTTTGATGCTATGTAAAAGAACTGTTGGCCATTAAGATAATTTAGGTCTTTTCTCAACTATGTATTCAAGAAATTTTGTACTATTGAGAGAAATACAAGTAAAGACTTCATGTCTCTTCTATTCTTGTCTTTTTGTTATTCTTCTTCTTATTTGATACCACGTGAACTCATTCTTGTATGGTTGTTCAAGCTATTTTGTTACGGTTAACTCTCATGGTTTCTATATGTTTTCTTTGCATCTTTTCTAAACTATGTTTATTTGGATAAACATGCAGCTTTATTTTCGTTGGTCTTTCCATTTACATGCAAAAACCCACGATCAATTTTGAACTGTATATTTGTAGAAATTGCTGAATATTCAATTTTGGTTTTCAACAAGGGAGCCTCACCTTGTAATAGAGAAGATACTTAGTCCCACACACTGTTGTAACTACATTTTCTTCCGCAACAAAATCATTTGCCAATAAGATCCAAGTGTGGTTGTATATGAATTTACAAATGTTTCCCCCTCTCCATAACAGGTTTAACACAGTACATTTTCTGAAGGCATTCCAATATTAGATCAAGGCAATGGATTGGCTGGACAAGGAGTCTGAAAAATTGTCTGCTCCATAACAATTATTCCTGCAGCTTCATAAATGGCAGGATTACCAATAACTTATTGGACGACCCTTTCAAAGCCCTCCCACCACCTCCTCCAATTGTCACTTGAATATTTAGCATAAATGTGAGATGATTGTTGGGCCAAAAACAACTCATTTCATGGATGAAATTTCCATAGGAATGGACAGTTCTACAGCCTGTTAGATGCCTGCAGCAAATTTTGTTCCCATATGGATGCAAGCAACTGTTGTCAAGTCTTTATCTCAGCCTGCACCAGAAGCGTATGAATTATTTGACAACGTAATACTGCTTTCAGAAGGACAAGTTGTCTAGCAGGGATGAAAAGTTGAAAACTAAGGTCTCAAATTTTCAGAAGGGCTACAGACTGTCACAAGGTATGCCAAATTTTATGGGACTTTATCCTCATTGAACACAAACTCAAACGTTATCCATTATTTTTACAGGGAAAATTTCTACATGCTTTTGCATTATTTTATAACTATGTGTTTATACATAAACTGATTGAAAATGGGTGACTGATACCTCTCTCCTCTCTGTCCCTTTGACATATTTATGCATTTAATTTTTTTAGAGAATTAAAAAGATAAAAAGAATATGTTCTTCAAAGTTCATGACTATTTCTTTTGAGGTTTACATATTGGCAAACTCGAATCAAACTTTATCCTCATCAAACATGAACTCAAACTCAAACCTTGTGAATTAGGCTGCATACAATAAGCTCCTCATTTGCCTGCTAATGAAGGAATGAGACAGCTTGAGGAAATGCTAAATAGAACCTTTTCTCCTAGCCAGTAGATGGATTTAGACTGTCAAAGAGCTCAAAGTACCACTTGGAGCAGCTCTGAAAATGACAAGGACAAGCTCAAAGACATGGTTGCAGACTGAAAGGGAGCTTGGGGAGAAATAGAAGAATCCCTTCTGCAATAGGTTAAAGTGAGCAAGCCATGGCTGTGGCCAGAATAAAATCATAAACAATTGAAAATTACTAAGAATGAACACATTAAAGGAAGTTGCCGGGAGGCTATTGCTTAAAAATCAAGCCATGAAAACAAGCTTTAATCTAGTGTTGAAGCATGGTGTTAGTAATAAGCTAGCTTTTACACAATTTCAATGCCTTCTCATGTGTCCACCGGATGTCAAATTAACCCAGATTTGTTTTATGATAAAGTTTAAATTTTAAACCCAGTGATATCAATGTTTGCACTTTGCAATGCTTATAATATTGTTATTGTTGTTGTGTTGAGTCTTAATTTTTTGGTTAACAAAGTGGACGTACTTAACTATGTATTGATAATTTTTATTTTTAAGGAAAGGCTAGGGGGACCCACTAACCCTCAATCTATTGGTGGTTTCGAGCAAAGGCCATAGGAGAGTGATGTATGCCATCTGATTATCTGTTCAAACATGGGGTTATATCTATTTTTAGTTGTTTCATTTTCAGAAGTTATTTTTATATGTATTTTTAGTAGTCATCCCCGAAATCCAGAAATTTTTTTGCCATCCCCAAGACAGCATCCCACTGTCCCAAAAAGTTATGTAACACTCGTTGGTTAAAAATTAAGTCTTTAACACCTTCATAACTTATACTATTGTTCCACTTCAGCCCAAGAATGCTTAGCTATCATTTTCTAGTGCATTATTGGCATATATGGAAGCTACAAAATGGTGATAACTATGGAAAATTTAAACCCAAAACGCAAACAGACTCCAAAATCATTACACACGTGGGAAAAAGACGACTAATATCATACATAAGAGGAAATTTTCAGAAACCAATAATGGACATGAGACTACACAAAATGCATAAAATTTCAAGAAGAAACATTAAATGCATGAAGAATAGGCTTTAGTCACAGTTGAATATGCTATATCCGATGAGTTGGTGTTGCTCACTTGTTGGCTTCACTAACTCAAACAAGATAGGTTATGTTGGCTAGATTTTCTGCATAGCATCAAACCTAGGCAGTCATGAGATAAATCTCCCTCATTTAACCGGTGAGGCTCCCGTGTCAGATTTGTCAATAAAAATGTGTTATTATCTATCAGGGGTTTTACTTTAACCACTTAGTTCATGAACCATAACTAAGAAGTTCTGCAGCAAGTAAGCAGCTGTTCAAGAAAGGAAGTATTTTATAGAAGAAGGAAGTAAAGGAAATACAGAGAAGAAATGGGGAAGATGTGCATCCCAATTAGTAGATAGCAGAGCTAATTGCATGCACATAGAAGAAACTTAATAGATATGAACACACAAAATTATAAAACAAAGGCAGCTCTAGATCCAGATCTAAAATAACACAAAGTTTATTAAGAGATCTAAGATTAAAAGCAAGAAACAAAGTACACCGTGACACAAAGTTCTCCGAAAACTTGCTCCTTTGTATTCCTTTGCTCCAAGTTGCTCTTGGGGTTCAACACAAAGTCTAGAACACAAGATTGCTGCTTACAAATTCTGATCGATCATTAACCCGGAGGTTCTTCTCCTACTTATAGAATGTAGGAGGGAAAGTACAAATGGAAAACTCAAACTGAACTAAAACATAAACAACAAGTAAAGATGACATTTGGCAATCATCCTCAACTATCTTCTCCTTAAGTGACACATGTATCACTTAACTAATAGAATGGTTCCACATGACTTTAAGTAATGGTTGCAAAACCAATAACTTAGAAGTTTTACAATTTCATCCGGGAACATAGAAAATAGAAGAAGAAAAAATTAGAAGTCATGCCAGCTGTAATGTTTATGTCTTTTTCTTGTTCTGATATCGGATATACTTGTTTAACATGTAATTCAAAGATCCTTCCATCTGCTTTTAGCCATCGCTTCTTTTCTCTCGTCCCGAATCAGCAAAGAACCCTTCATTCAACACTTTGATGCACGCTTCCACATCTTCCAAACTCGGCCCAAACCTCGCAATGTCTGCCTGCAGCGCCACCAGTCTACTGATAGAATTCATCGTGAAAGGCTTGGTAGCTTTATCAATTCTCTTTTGTATCATCAGAAGAGATCCTTCCAGGGAATTAGGCACCTTAGTTGAGACGATCCGCACGTATGAAGTGACATTCCCGTCCACTCTCTCCTCAGTGAAAGAAATGACACTGTCTGGTAAATCTGATGTCCTACTCTCAAGTGCCTGCATCCTCTTCAGCAAAACTCTGCAGATTTCCAAACGGAAAGATACTGCAAACTCTAGCTGCTTCCCCTTCTCGACTGATCCGTCTGTACAATCTGTTCCGCAATCAATACATCTCCCGGCAGCTTGTTGATCTCGGCCAAAATACTCAAGGTTACTCTCTCTACAATCGTATTCATGCCTTCTATGTTCGCATCAATTGCTTTCAGCTGATTTGCCGCATCATCCATAACCTTTAAAGTGGGTCGGCACTTCTCCAAGTCAGATGTAAGTTCGATTTAATAATCAAATCCTTCCATTCACAATAGCCTTTACTTGATTGCCAGATCCTCCATTTCCTCGCATAAGATGATCACTCACCGCTCCAAATGGGCTGAATGGAAGGTTTAGCAACCTTGGCTATGATCTCACATAATTGAGATACTCGCTCGCACTCTTCTTTCTCCGCCTTTTCACCGCTGCAAGCCTAAGGAATAAAGCATCCATCAATGTCTCGTGTCCCGCTTCAATCTTTCAAAGGGTGCTTGACCGAGGGGTACTTTGGTCACTGTCACATCTTCTGCCGTGAGCTCCTCCTCTATCTTTCCTTCTGCCGGAATTGATATCTCAGCAAACTTCTCTCCCGAATCCTCGATGATCAACCTAGAAGTTGCTTTGGCAACTTTAGGCCTTCTGTCTCTTCCGCCCAAATTTTGGAGTAGCTGCAAGTCGTGCTCCTCTAAGTTCATCTCCATTCTCGCTTCTGGAACCAATTACGAAGCCAACCATTCTGAGAAGTTACTTCTGAGAATGAGAAGAAGCCGAGTGCGAGTGTACTACCATCTTCCGCTCAACATCCTCTCTCCGCCGAAAGTGCCACATGTTGTTATGGCTGCCATCTTCTGAGTCATCCAAGGACAAAGCCCTTTCGAATTCCGCCATCTGCAGCTTCAACGTATCCTCTGGAACAGGCGCTGAACGAAGTGGCTGAGGGGAGAAGATGAATGTCGCTGGATTCAGTGGAGGCATGGAAGCGTCCTGCTGCTGCGGTGCAATAGTTGGTGAAGTACTGGGTACTGGAGAAACCGGAGTTAAAGTCATGGTCGTAGAAGTGATCTTCTCCTTGGATTGAGATCTTCTATGCACTTTCAACTTCTCGACTTTCCTGCTGCTTTCTCCTCCGTGCTTTCGCTTGAGGGAATCTCCTGCGCCGAAGTTGCCCGTGACTTGATTCATCAATGCTTCATCAAGGCAATATCCCTTCACAAGAACAGTTTGAAGTATTCACCAACACAACTCCCGACCTTTCTTCAATTGTGTTGCAGCCTCCTATGTTATTCTGCAGTATGGCTTTATCTCCTCCCATTTGATGGTAAGTGTCAAGTACCACATTCCCATCATCTTTAAGATCCGCAGGTATCCGCGCTAGTCCAAAGTCGAACACTTGCTTTGCTGATAGCCTGCTGAAATCTCTCTTTCTAACCTCGTACTCACTTTTGCACTTCATCCAGAAATCTTCTAATGAAGGCACATGTGCGTACTCCTGGGAGATTGTCTTCCTGGCTACTCCAAATGGATCGAAGTTCAGCCGTGCAGGGAAGAACTCTTGCTCATACTCGGATAACATTTGCGCTCCATCCCTCGAGCTCTATGAATGCTAATGCAGTGATGGGAAGAAGCCTGTAATATCCCACGTTGATCGGGAAGAAGCCCGTAGACTTGCCGCCGCTGATCAAGGTCATGTAACTCCACAAGTTGCCTGCTTAGCTCCATGGCGATCAATCTATCATTCGGATACCTGGGCATCTTTATTGGTTCCCGTAAAAGCCCGTAACCCCGAGGTATGTGAAATACAAATGAATGAATAGATCGCCAATCTTGGACACGCCTTCCCACGCTTCCTCGCTTACCCTATTGGCCTTCAAGTCTTTGTCTCAGCCTCGCAGATGAAATCATAAGAATTCATCATTGATCACTTTGAAGTCCTCGCACGCAGTGTAAAGAAGTCGTGGGTAGCACTCAAAATGGGGTCCTTAAAGAACACCACATCTATCCACTTGGAAAAGATGCCTTGTGAAGCTCGCAAAGATACACCAAGTATGAAGTCATCTTGAAGCCGAAAGTACGCTTCACGCTCCGAGTTGCTCACCAATGTCTAATAATTTCCGACAAATTGATTATAGAATCAACCTTGTTGATTTCAATGGTCCTAATGAAAGCATACATCCATGTACGAAAAGTGTAGGCATTCGCTTCGCCATTCATCCTGTAAAGCAATTTGACGACATCATCTGCCTCCCGCACCAAATTGACCGTGGAAGAGTTCTCGGAACTTTCAAGGAGATCTAGGCTTCTTCATGTATCGGCTATTCATTATGCTCACGCAATCGCTCTATGCTTTTCCCATCCACCGCCGGCATCCCAAGACTAATGGAAGTCACCACCTTTCACACTGGAATCTTCAAACAATAATTGATGAACTCTGCGTCCAAACGAATTATTGTCTTTCCCGAAGCATCACGCACTGATCTGGATGAAGGATGGTAAGATCTAGCGCACTCCATAACAAATTCTAGCAATCGGTCTGTACATGGAAAAGCTGCAGCTCGGATAATTCCACTACTTTTAACCGCACGCATGAGTGAAGTCTTTCCCGCTCTGGATCTATCAATCAAATCAGAAAGAGGTTCCGGGCCTAGATCTGTGTCTCCTATGTCTGCAAGTTTGGAAGCAATGCATGACTCCATCGTGCTTTCTTTTTCATCTCTCTTCGCCATGGCTTTGTCTATCTTTGTCTGAATAATTCTTTTTCTTCTTACTTGGCCGGATTTCTTCAAAATTGGTGCAGATCTGGACAATTCTTCAGATTCGGAGGATATATGCAATGTATGGACATCGATAAAAGCTCCTTTTCTTTTCAGAAACACCGTAATGAATTCTTGCAATTTATTCAGACAAAAATGGCCACCGGAGCATGAATAGTGAATTTTAATTGTAAAAATCTGCACTTTTCAAGCCTGCTGCCCCAAAAATGGTGTTTAATTTGCACATAAAGAGAGCATGAATCCTTTCAACAACACCTGAGCTCCTGTAACACCTGTGCAAACAATTATGCAGACAAAGATCAACCTTCTTCAAAGCATGCGCCAAATCTAGAAGCTTTTAGCCTTGTTGCCACCTTGCCTGAGCAAAATCCTTCTTCAAATGGGGGCGCACTTTTCCTCTTGGCTGCAATTCTTTACCTGTGAATCAAATAATTCACCCATATGGCTGCCCATGCTTATATAACCTTCACAATTCTATAATTAATAATTGCCCTAACAATTAAAGGCAATTAATTAATTAAAAATCATGCTCTTCTCTTTTAAAAATAGCATGTTTAAGGACAGCCATCCAATAAATTAAATTAATCCAATTTAATCCTTCACACATCACTTCACTTAAGCTTCACAGTGTGCCTTGACCATAGCCACTGAAAATAGAAATTAATTTAATGTTTTAATGCCTTAAAAATCATTAAATAACTCCCAAATGGGGCGCACTTTTTGAGAGGAAGGGGGCAGCCACTAAATAAATTAAATTTAATGCATTTAATCCATTTCTTTTATTCCAATTTTGACTTGTTGACTTCCTCCAAGCTTGGGCGCACTTTTTGAAAGGATAGATTAATTAAAATAATCACTTAAAGGCTGCCATCATCTCACCAAAGGGGGCGCACTTTTTTGCACATATAATTCTATTTTTAAGAATTTTCCACAATGGGATTCTTTACCCTGCAAGGCAGGCACCAAAATCCCATGATCCACTTAAGTGATTTGACTTTGACAATGGGATTATTTACCCTGCAAGGCAGGCACTAAAATCCCATGATTTCACTTAAGTCACTTTCCTTTTATTTTATCATGGGAATTTTTACCCTGCAAGGCAGGTAATAAATTCCCGCCCGCCTGCGGCCTCTATTTTTCCCACTGCAGCTTAAGTGAATTTTATAACACGGAAAAAGTACCTGCACAGCAGTGTATAAAATTCCCACCCCGCTCGCGGCTTCTATTTTTCCCATTGCAGCCTTAAATCCTTTGTTTTCCAAAATGCGCCCATCCCTCAGCAGGGCTTTTTTGCGTGCATGACTTCACTTTTTCCAAAGTGATCCAGACCTCCGATGGCGACTTCCTCTAGGCATAATGTGCTTATATGTTTTCCACCGCCAGGCCAAAATCGGGCTTACCCGACAAAGGAATTGCTCTAGAGAAATTTCACGTAAAACAAAACGGACACCACAAAAACACAAAAAAATGTCAAAAGTTACAAATAAAGCCCAAAACTTATTCCAAGTTAAAACCCTTCTGGCACATAGGAATAATGACATATTCGCTCATAACAGAGTTAAAACGGAGCGCAAATAGCCTCATACGGGGCTCAAAATAATTAAATACAAATTTCCCGTAGACAAATCCCGATGTGAGTAATATAACAATTTTGGGCATCTGGGTATTTGGCGAAAAAGGCTAATATGGCTCTTTGGGATTATCTTGACACAATACAAGAACTTTCAGGCAATAAAAACACAAAACGACCCATTATTTTAAAAGTACGAAAAAATTTCGGATAGGGTAGTCGCAGATTTCAGGATGAAATCTGAGTGACACCAGGTTAGCTTGATGATAAGGAATCAAGTTCAGCATGTTTTTCTTCTGGATTCAAGAGCAATTTTATGGTTGAATGAGAAGAAAAAGATGCGATTACTTCATCTCCCATAGAGGCTTATAAGGAAACAACAATTAATGCAACTCATGAAAAACATTTCCACAAACCGGTCATATATGATTTTAGGCAATAGAAGGCAATAGCATCATCCTTTTATTATGATGATTGAAGCTTGATAATGCAATTTTCTAGGCCCAAACCAAGCATATTGAGGCTAATTGTCACTTAATCCGAGAGTTATCCAAAGGTTTGATTGAGGTCGAGTATTTTTGACACACTAAAAGTGAATGTTTTCACAAAGTCCTTGTCCATGGACATACTTTGATATTCCTTGAATGTCAAGAAACAAAAAGCATCTTAGAGGAGCTTTGCAAGTATTAGGAGCTTGATAAACATTTTTTTAGTTTCATAAGGATGTCAGGTAACTCCAGTATAACACGCTTATTTTGTTGTATTGTGTACACATTAAGCATGTAGCAATTTTGCATGAGAGTCATATTTTTGTTAATAAAAACCCCACATTAAGCATGTAGCAATTTTGAATGAGAGTTATATTTTTATTAATAAAAACCCATAGTATATCAGATAAGTTGTGAAAAAACTAGGTGAAAATATCTATACATAGGGTTTACATGAGAGTTTTCCATAGTCAATGGAGACATGGGGATATGTGTATTGGTCATGGATGAGGACACCATTCAAATCAGGGGATGTGAGTATATGAATAAGGATAAGACTATATTATATATGAATATAGTCATTAGAAAATTTGCACACAGGGACGGGGATGTAATCTTTCTCGCTATATTAGAGTTTCTTGGAGATTATGGTTAGTATTGCTACATGGAAAAACATTCCAACTGATCGATTTTCTTAGATACATAATAAGAACATCATAAGCCAAGTAAACTACACAAAACTAAGAAACCACAAAGATGAAAACAAAGTCAAGCCTTGATGAAGTGAAACTATTGGTCCATTGTATCCCCTTAGTCCATTAGTTGTGAGATCAATGGAGTACAAGGAAGAATCTTCCTTGGTGTAAGCGGTATTAACAAAGTTAGTGGCATCTCTCTCTTCCATGTCTTGGTTGCTAAATCCATCTTTCGCATTAACTATGTTAGATGGATGATGAGGTGACAAGATGCAATTGTAGAACTACTTCATTGCACAAAGCAAAAACTGTTGCATGTGCGAGGTGTGTCTGATCAATGTTTCAGTGTGGTCAATCCATGCCCCACCCTACAAGTGAAGGGATATATCTTCCCAAAAGATACAGCCTAAAGTAATCCCTTGGACAGATATTAAAATACCTAAAGAATGGACTATATCCACATCCTGTAACTAACATACTCCAACTGCGATTTAGTCTGCAACTGCTATCACTGAATCTAAAAGTACCACCCGAATGTCATTCTCAGGCTCTGGTTCTAAATCCAAAAGATTTTTGTCTAGATCTTCATCCACTCCATCCTTCATGTCTGAACCACCAGAAGACGAGCCAAAAAGGGAAATGAAAGATTTTTTTATTTGTGATCATCTTACCTTGATGTATGACCCAAACATTAATCATCTATGGTGTGACCAATGCCAAAAATGATCAAGCAAAGATATGCCTAAGAATCCTAACAATGGTCCAAGAATCTCCATGAACAAATTTCAGTTTTACCAGGACACTATTGCTAGAGCCAAAGTTGCTTCAACATCCAAAAAGGTTTCAACACGGAGAATCTTCTACCAAGCCAGTTGAAGACAATTACAGATTTCCAACAATTGACGATCATGAGGTTTACACCTCAGAATGAATGTTTATAAAGCATTACTGGTACCGGCAACAACTTGAATCTAACATTAAACAGTTAGAAGCTGCCCACATGCTCAACTGGAACAATAAGGCTACAAGAGCCTTAGGATCCATTGCTCAACAACGCCAACAAAAGCTTGCATAAATGAAAAAGAACCATGAAGCAATCAAGCAATATCAGCAGGGTGATATCAAATCTGCCCTCAAGACTCTTGACAAGAAGGTAGATTCTATTTCTAAACAAATCACAAAGGTGGATACTTCCCTTTGTACTTAGTTCTCTGAGATTACAGATTCTTGTAAGAAAATAGATTCTCTTCCCTCTGTTATTACTTTTTCTAGTCCTATTCAAGAGACTCATAAATCTGTAAGAGAAACTGTAGAACATCTTGACACTTTGTCATTATCTGTACATACATTTTCAAATCAGGTCCCCTCCCTTTCTAACACTGTCGATCCCATATCTACAAAGCTTGAAGACAAGTCTTCCACTTCTAAAGAAGACTGGAGCAAAGTTGCTTCACAACCATTACCATTACAAAAGAAGATCGGCATGGCCCGACTTACTCCAGAAGAGGCAGAAAGCATGATCATGGTAGAAGATCTTGATCAAACCTCAAGCTCAACAAAACCACTGCACAATACAGCCCGCACATAGAGACTCTAACCAAACTGGTATAAATTAGAGTGTATGTCACTAGAAGAAAGCAAAGAGCTAATTCATGGTATCATAGGACAGGTTAATACTTTGATTGTATATTATAGAAAGAATGACCTTGATTTAGCTGGTGTTATTGCTAATGGCTCTGTGGGCATAATCAAAGAATGGTGGGATGCTTTGACCGAATGGCAGAAAGGGAATATGTTGGCGAAATAATTTGTTAGGTGGGCAAATTAGTGAACTCTCACCAACAGTGTGTGGGACTAAGTCCCTCTACTTGAATGGGGCAGCTCCATTTATTGAAAATAGGAAATATTTACACTATTCTAATTGTTTGGGGGTGGTCTTTCGACCGGGGATCACACAAGGGTACTTCCCTACACTTGTGGCAAAGTGCTTGTAGATTCTACAAGGAAAAGTCTTGAAGGAGAGGTGTGAAGAGAATAGTAAAGGGGTTTTGCACAATAAATAGTACAACAAAGTTTATTGTCTCAAAACCAGAATATATCCATGAATTCAATGAGAAGACACCATTCACATAGAACAAGAACAAAATACAAAAAAGCACAAAGTCTCAATGCATAATATTCAACAAGTACATGTTCATGGAGTATATTTGAGATGGAGAGGAAACATAAGAAAAGGAAATAGAGAAATTTGATCACTTGTTCCTAGAGAGAGTATGGGAGCTAGTAAACAAGAATAACCATCCTTTGAAGTGAGGAGGCTCTCCCAATTTATAGCTTTACAATGCAACTCTTCATCTACTCCCACATGACCTTTCATGTTCTTATTCAACTTGTGACTTTTCATTTTCCTAGGAAGTGAGTAAATAAGTCCCCTTTTATAAATCAAAAGGGACTTTTACAATGCAACATTATAAAGTCACTTAAATGAATAAGACAAAATACAATGATTGTTTATGACGAAGAATTAGAAAGGGGAGAAGAAGAGAAAGAATGAAGAGAAGAGAGAACATAAAATGCTCCAAAGCATGGATGAAGATTCCTCCGCCCTCGATGAAGATCAGCTCCGAAGATGTTGAAGATGACAATTTGATCCATGATGACCCTTCACAATGATGCACTGATGAAGACCTTTTGAACACTTTGCCCCCTTTTAAAGACTCTTGAAATGGTGAACCTCTGCAACATTGCTTGAACACACCGAGAAGAGGAGTGATGAACACTTGATAAGTAGACCACCGAGAGTATTGAAAGATGACTTCCCTCATTAAGAAAATCCTTGATTCTTGAGACATTGTCACACTTTTATGAACAAGCATTCACATGGGAGAAATTTATGCATTTTTCTCACACAAACATGATCATTATTCTGCCACTACGGGAGCATTGATGGTGAATGAAGCATGAAACCCAAATCCTTCCAATTCCGGAGCAAGTGAAGAAGAAAGGGGCCAAAGTCAATGTCATCCACCTTATGATTATGCACTCCATGTGAGATGAAGATTGTTGTTAGTATGTTGAGTTAGATAAGGATGAATACCTTCAAGAAAAGTGGTTTAGAAGCCATGATTAGGTGAAGTGAAGAGAGAACAAGCTCACCATGTAAAGGTAAAATTTCTGAGTTTGAAGGTTTGTGAGTTGCATGTTCAAATCAGCATGTTCTTGCTTGAATGAGAGTGATGAAGCTTCTCTTTGCATCTGAAGGTTGTCTACATATCATAATCTATCATCTCCATGTTTTAGAATGTTTTGAAGTTGTATGCATTGAGTTTGATGAAGAACTTCCATGACTGTAATTTTTCAGTCCTCCATGACTGAGTTTGAAGCTCCAATAAAGGTTGAAGGAGAAATGACAAGGAATGGAGTTCAAGAAGTTGAAGAGCAAGAGGGGGAGTCTTGAAACGTCCACAACTCATCATGAGATCAGTTACATTGCTTGGAATAACTAGAGGACAAGAAAAATTGCCAAAGGAAGAGGACAAACATGTCAGATCAGTTACAATGTCATAAACTAGTCAGAAAAGGACAACACTGTAATTGTCGCATTTGCAGGTGAAATGACTGTTTTGTAACCTCCGCAAATGATGTCATTCAACCTCCTATTCAAATTGAAGACTTGAAGTTGAAGAGTTATCTTAAAAGGTGAAGTGTAAGAGTCTTTTAATAGATGTCTTCCTTGAACAATAAATACTTTGTTGAAGAAACACAATCTTTTTAAAGATAGAGCCTATGGTTATATGTGAGAGCAAGTTGAGGAAGGAGGTATGAAGTATGAAAATGAATGGTTGATAATCTTGGCTAGATTTTCTGCACAATTAAAAACCTAGGTAGTCATGAGATAAATCTCCCTCATTTACCGGTGAGGCTCCCGTGTAAGATCTTGTCAATTATATTTCCTAATATCTATTTGTTGGTTTTACTTTAACTGCGTAGCTCATGGACCATAGCTAGGCAATTTTGCAAAGCAAGTAAGCAGCTGTAAGAAATGTATATATGCAAAAGAGGAAATAATTGAATGCGAGCAGAAAAGAAAGAAGATGTGCAGCCTAACCAATAGTTGACAGAGTTGGTCACATGCACATTGACGAAACAAATAGATCTTGAAATGTAGAATTTAAAGCAAAAGAAAGTTTCAGATCCAGATCTAAAATGACACAAAGTTTATGCAAAGATCTAAAAAGAAATAAGAAACAAATGCATTGTTGACACAAAGTTCTCTGGAAATTTGCCTCCTCTCTATTCCTTACCTTTCAGAAAGTTGTCAAGGGTTTCAGCTCAAAGTCTCCTCCTTTAACTCGTAGGTTCTTCTTCTACTTATAGTGTGTAGAGGGGAAATTACAAATGGGGAACTACAACTGAACTAGAACATGAAGAAGTAGTAAAGGGAACATCTGGCAATCATTCTCCTAGAATTCCTCTCTAAGTGACATGCATCAAGAGATTAAGCCAAAGTTGTGCACATCTGTCACTTATCTTAAAGAACCTTTCCAAATAACTTAAAGTAATGGCTTTTAAACCAATAACTTTAATCTTACAATTTCATCCGGGAACATAAGAAATAAGAGAAGAAAGAAGAGAAGAAAGAAGATCTGCCAGTTGTAACACCTACACTTTCTTTTTGTTCTGATACTGAATATACTTTTCAAACATATAATTCAGCAATTTCCCATCTGTTTTAACAACAACCTCTTTCTCGGTCCTGAATTGCAGCAATCCCTCGGTCAAAATGTCAATGTTTGCTTCCACCTCCTTCAAACTAGGCCCAAACTTTTTAATATCTGATTGAAGCATTATCAACTCTTGATTGAATTCAACGTGAAAGTCTTAACACTTCATCAATCCTCTTCTGAATCATCAGAAGCAACCCTTCAAGAGAATCAAGCACCTTGTTGGGAATGATTCTTACATAGGAAGAAACATTCCCAACCACTTCTTCCTCGGTGAAAGCAATTACATTGCTTGGCAATGACAATATCATATCCTCGAGCAACCACATTCTTTTCAGCATAATTTTGAAGATCTCCAAGTGGAAAGAAACTGCAAATTCAAGTTGCTTACCTCTTTCAACCAATCCATCAGGCACAAGTTGCTCTGCAATCAAAACATCCTCGGCAGCTTATTTATTTCGACCAAAATGCCCAGGTTATTTTCAGCCACTTGTATTCTCATCCACTATGCTTGTCATTAGTTGCTTCAACTGAGATAATGCATCTTTCATAACTTCCAGACGAGTTGGTACCTCCCGAGTGTGTATTGAAGCTTGGTGAATGATTTGGCTCTTCCATTCGTCAATAGCCTTAACTTGGTTACCTGCATCTTCCACCTCCTCAACCAGATGATTACTCACCTGCTCATGTGCTAAAATTGGTTGAGAGGAAGGTTTGGCAACCTTAGCAATGATCTCACACAGCTGGGAAACCTGCTTTTGAAGTTTGGCTTTCTCTGCCTTCTCTTTGTCAAGCTTGAGGAATAAAGCGTTCATTAGTGTCTGTGTATCTTGCTTTAATCCTTCTGTGGTAGTTTGACCTATTGGCACTTTGGTCACTGATATATCTGCCGCTGTGAGTTCTCCCTTCTGCTTTCCCTCTATTGGAACTGATAACTCAGCGAACTTTTGCCTTGATTCTTCAATAATCAACCTAGAAGTTATTTTGGCAACTTTAGGTCTTCTATCTTTTCCGCCCAAACTCAGGAGCAATTGCAAGTCGTGTTCTTCCAGGTTGATCTCCTCTTTGGCTTCTGGGATTGTCTGCAAAGCCAACCATGATGAAAAATTGCTTCTCGGGGAATGAGAAGTCACTGAATGCACCACCATCTCATGCTTCGACTCTCTGTATCTGTGTATCTTGCTCTAATCCTTCGTGGTAGTTTGACTTATTGGCACTTTGGTCACTGATATATCGCATCTCGTGAGTTCTCCCTTCTGTTTTCCCTCTATTGGAACCGATAAATCAACGAACTTTTGCCTTGATTCTTCAATAATCAACCTAGAAGTTATTTTGGCAACTTTAGGTCTTTTTATCTTTCCGCCCAAACTCAGGAGCAATTGCAAGTCGTGTTCTTCCAGGTTGATCTCCTCTCTGGCTTCTAGGATTGTCTGCAAAGCCAACCATGATGAAAAATTGCTCCTCGGGAATGAGAAGTCACTGAATGCACCACCATCTCATGCTCCGACTCTGCTCCATCCGAATTTGCCACAGTGTTGTGACTGTCACCCTCTGAATTGTCCAAAGACAATGCTTTTTCAAACTTTGCCATCTGTGCTTTTAGCTTTTTTGCAGGGAGAGGTGAAGATCTGAGTGGCTGAGGAGCAAATACAAACGACGTTGGATTCAATGGAGGAACGACAAGATCTTCCTGGGTTTCAGGGGTTGCTGAAGTGCTATGAATTGACGCTGGAGAAGCTGGAACTAGCACGATAGTTGTAGAATTGGCCTTCTCTTGTATCTGAGACTTCTTGTGTACTTTAAGTTTCTCTAGCCTCCTGCTACTTTCACCCTCGTGCTTTCTTTTGTTGGAGTCTCCTGCAATAAAGTTACCTGTGATCTGATTCATCAAAGCTTCGTCAAGCAATACCCCTTTGTCAACAACCAGTTTGAGGTGTTAACCAAAACCGCGGAAGACCTTTCCTCAATCGTCTGGCAATCACTATGCTTTCCTGAAGAGCAACTCTATCTCCTCCCATCTGATGGTATGTGTCAAGTATCACATGCCCATCATCTGCGAGATTTGCAAGTATCCGTGCTAAACCATAATCAGACACTTGTTGCGTCGATAACCTGCTGAAATCTTTCTTTTTGACTTCATACTCGTTTCTGCACTTCATCCAAAAGTCTTCCAACGAAGGTACATGTGAATATTCCTAGGAGATTGTCTTCTTCGCTACCCCATATGGATCAAAGTTCATTCATTGGGAAGAACTCATGCTCATATTCAGAAAACATTTCAGCTTCGATTCCTCTAGCTTTGTGGATGCTCTGGTAGCTGTAATAACCCACTATGATCGAAAGAAACCTATAGACTTGTGCTGCTTTGATTGTAAGTCATGCATCTCCACGAGCTTCCGCACAACTCCATGATGACCCATTTGTCGCTTGGATACCTCGGCAACTTAACTAGTTCTCCGAAAATCTAGTTACCCTGAGATACGTGAAGTTTACAAGCTGGGTGCAAATACTGATCATCTATGCCGAGAGATCTGACTTCCCAAGCTTCTTTGCTCACCCCCTAGATATTCCCAAAGAGCCATATTAGCCATTTTCGCCAAATACCCAGATGCCCAAAATTGTTATATTGTTATATTTATTTTGTCGTCAAAATTGGGATTTGATTTGTGCAGGAAATTTGTATTTAATTATTTTGAGCCCCATTTGAGGCAATTTGTGCTCCGTTTAACTCTCGTTGTGATCGTACATATCATTATTCCTATATACCAAAGAGGGTTTTAACCAGAATGCATTCTGGACTTTATTTGTGACTTTGGCAACGTTTTGTGTTTTTGTGTTTTTCCCGCTTTTCGCATTTTCTCGTGAAATTTCTCTCGGATCAATTTCCTTTGCCGGTTTGGTTTGGCCTGATTCTTGGCCTGGAGTAGCTGGAGATCATATACGCACGTTATGCCAGAAGGAATTCGCCATCGAGGTCCGGGTTCTCTGGGAAAAGACGAAGTCGTGCACCAAAAAGCCTCTTCTGGGCTGGCCGCATTTTTGGAAAAAGAAGAATTGAAGTGGATCATGGGAAAATTAGAAGCAACAGGCAGGTGGGAATTTTGTACCTGCCAACAGGTACTTTTTCCCATGGAAGCAACGCCACTTAAGTGACAATGGGAAAATTAGAGGCAAAGCAAAGCGGGAATTTCTTACCTGCCTTGCAGGTAAAAATTCTCATTGTGGAATAAAAGAAAATCACTTAAGTGAATCATGGGATTTTATTGCCTGCCTTGCAGGGTAAATAATCCCATTATGAAAGTCAAATGACTTAAGTGAATCATGGGATTTTCAGGGCTGCCTTGCAGGGTAAATAATCCCATTGTCATGTGTTTCTTAAAAATAGAATTCTTTATGCCAAAAAGTGCGACCCCTTTGGGGAAGGAAAGGCAGCCTTTAAATTAATTAATTTAATTAATTATTCACCCAATTTTGGCGCCCAGGCTTGTGGAAAAGTCAACAGAGGTAAAGGACAAAAGGTGGTTGAAAATAGACTGTTCTAAAATTAAATAAATAATATTTATTTAATGCAGCCCCTTTATGTCAAAAAGTGTGCCCCTTTTGGGAGAGAAATAATACTTTTTAAAGTATTAAATGATTAAATTAATTCCTATTTTCAGTGGCTAAGGTCAAAGCATACTGTGAGGCTTGAGTTAACTGGAAGCATAAGTCTAAAATTAAATAAATTTAATTTATTTAATGGCAGCCATAAGCATGCACAAAATAGGCGCCCCATTTGAAGAGTGAAGCTTATTAATTAATTAATTAATTAATTGCCAATAATAGCAAAGGCATTAATTAATTATAGAATCATAAGGATTATATAAGCAGGGGCTGCCATAAGGATGAATTAATTAATTCATAGGTAAAGAAGTGCAGCCCAGAGGAAAAGTGTGCCCCATTTGAAGAGGATTTTTGCTCAAAAGAAGGTGAAATTAATGCTAAAAGCTTCCAATTTTGGCGCACAAGTTGAAGGAAGTTGATTTGTGTCTGGATAATTGTTTGCATAAGTGATACAGGTGCTCAGGTGAAGTTGGTAAAATTCATGCTTGCTTTGCATGCAAATAAAACATCAATTTTGGGGCAGCAGCTTGAATTATGCAGATTTTTATGATTAAAATCCACTGTTCATGTTCCGGTTGCCATCTTTGTCTGAATTAATTGCAGGAATTCATTACAGGTGCTTTACAAAAGAAAAGGAGCTTTAATCAATGTCCAATACATTGAATATATCCTCCGAATCTGAAGAATTATCCAGATCTGCACCAGTTTTGAAGAATTTCGCCGAATAAGAAGAAAAAGAATTGTTCAGACAAAGATAGACAAAGCCATGGCAAAGAGGGATGAAAAAGAAAGCACAACGGAGTCATGCATCACTTCCAAATTTGCAGACATAGGAGACACAGATCTAGGTCCGAACCTCTTTCCGAATTGATTGATAGATCCAGAGCAGAAAGACTTCACTCATGCGTGCAGTTAAAAGCAGTGGAATTATTCGAGCTGCAGCCTTTCCATACACAACCCAGTTGCCAGAGTTTGTTATGGAGTGTGCTAGGTCTTACCATCCTTCATCCAGATCAGTGCGAGATGCTACGGGGAAAACAATAATTCGGTTGGACGCAGAGTTCATCAATTATTGTTTGAAGATTCCGCTCGAAAGGTGGTGACTTCCATTAGCATTCAGGATGTCGGCAACAGGTGGGAGAAGCATAGAGTTGACTGCGTGAACATAATGAACAACAGATACATGAAGAAGCCAGATCTCCTTCTAAGTTCCCAAGAACTCTTCCGCGGTCCAATCTGCTGCACAGAGGTAGATGATATTGCCAAATTGTTATGCAGGATAAATGGCGAGGCGAACGCTCACACTTTCCGTACATGGATGTATGCTTTCATCAGGACCATTGAAGTCAACAAGGTTGATTCCATAATCAATTGGTCGGAAATCATTAGTGACAACATTGGTGAGCAACTCCGAACGTGAAGCGTACTTTCAGCTTCAAAATGACTTCCTATTTGGTATATGCAAGCAGCTTCACAAGGC
The DNA here is from genome assembly GCA_018340775.1 of Taxus wallichiana var. yunnanensis. Classification (NCBI taxonomy): domain Eukaryota; kingdom Viridiplantae; phylum Streptophyta; class Pinopsida; order Cupressales; family Taxaceae; genus Taxus; species Taxus wallichiana. The sequence continues at coordinate 360,106,184 of CM031244.1, forward strand.
ATCTTCTCCAAGCTGGATAGATGTGGCGTTCTTTCTAAGGACCCCATTTTCGAGTGCTACCACAACTTATTGTATCACCTGTGTGCAAGAAAGATTTCAAAGTGGTCAATGATGGATTCTTCTACGAATTCATTTGCAGGCTAGACAAGGACCTAAAGGCCAACAGGGTGAGCAAGGAAGCGTGGGAAGTTGTATCCAAAATGGCGTCTATTCATTCAGTTTGCAGATTTCACATACCTCAGGGTTACCGGCTTTTCTGGAGAACCGGTTAAGCTGCCCAGATATCCGAATGATAGATTGATCACCATGGAGCTGAGCAGACAACTTGTGGAGATACACGACCTTCAAAGTCAAAATGACACAAGTCTACGGGCTTCTTCCCGATCACTGTGGGACATTATAGCTGCCAGAGCATTCATAAGAGCCCGAGGATTGGAAGTGGAAATGTTATCCGAGTATGAGCAAGAGTTCTTCCCAGCACGACTGAACTTCGATCCATTTGGAGTAGCCAGGAAGACGATCTCCCAGGAGTACGCACATGTGCCTTCATTAGAGGATTTTTGGATGAAGTGCAAAAGTGAGTACGAGGTTAGAAAGAAGGATTTCAAGCAAAGCTCAAAGCATGGCAAGTGTTCGACTTTTTAGACTAGCATGGATACCTATGGATCTTAAAGATGATGGGAATGTGTTACTTGACACTTACCATCAAATGGGAGGAGATAGAGCCGTACTTCAGGATAACGTAGGGGGCTGCCATATGATTGAAGAAAGGTCTGGCGCTGTTCTGGTGAATACTTCAAACTAGTTGCTGACGAAGGGATACTGCCTTGATGAAGCATTGATGAATCAAATCATGGGCAACTTCAGACACAGGAGATTCCTCAAGAGGAAGCACGGAGGAGAAAGCAGCAGAAGGTCCGAGAAGATGAAAGTGCATAGAAGATCTCAATCAAAGGAGAAGATCACTTCCACGGCTATGACTTTAGTTCCGGCTTCTCCAAAGATCCAAGATTTCACCGATGTTGCACCTCAAACAGACACTTCCATGCCTCCACCGAATCCGGCAACATTCATCTTCTCTCTCTCACCACTCCGCTCAACAGCTCCAAAAAGAGACGTTCAAGCATGCAGATGGGTAGAGTTCAAAGAGCTTTGTCCTGGATGATTCAGAAGATGGCAGCCATAACATCGTAGCAGCTTTTTCGATGGAGAGGAAACAGAGTGGGAGATAGAGTACACTCAAGAACTTCTCATTCTCCGAGAAGTAACTTTTCGTAATGGTTGGCTTTTGCAGTTGGTTCCGTAAGCTAGAGTGGAAATGAACTTGGAGGAGGAACACGACTGCACTACTCCCGAGTCTAGGCGGAAAAGACAAAAACCTAAAGTTGCTAAGGTAACTTCAAAGGATCGATCATCGAGAGTCGGAAGAAGTTTGCCGAGATGTCGCCCAAAGGAAGGAAAGAAGGAGGATGAGCTCACGACAGAAGATGTAACAAGAACTGCAGTAGAGTACCCATCGGTCAAGCCACCAAAGGATCAAGCAGACACAGACATCGATAGATGCTCTATTCCTTGAGGCTTGACAGAGAAAAGGTGGAGAAAGATGAACTTCGTAAGGTGTATCTCTGGGTTGTGCGAGATCATAGCCAAGGTTGCTAAATCTTCCACTCAGCCCATTTCAGCTCAAAGCAGTGAGTGATCATCTTATGCAGAGATGGAGATGCAAAGCAATCAGTGAAAGCTATTATGATTTGAATGGAAGAATCTGATTATTCGTCAAGCTTCTGTACAACTCAGAGAGGTGCCAGCCCGCCTCAAGGTTATGAATGATGCAGCAAATCAGCTGAAGCAACTGGTGACGAGCATAGTAGATATGAACACAATTGTTGAGAGTAACCTGAGTACTTTGGCCGAAATCAACAAGCTACCGAGAGAAGTATTGGTTGCAGAGCAGATTGACTGATGGATGGATCGGCTTGAGAAGGGGAAGCAACTGGAGTTTGCAGTATCTTTCCATTTGGAGATCTGCAGAGTTTTGCTGAAGAGGATGCAGGCACTTGAGAGTAAGACATCATCTTTACCAGACAATATCATTGCTTTCACTGAGGAGGAAGTGGTCGGAAATGTTACTTCATACGTACGGATCATTCCTAGCAGAGTGCCTAATTCCCTGGAAGGGTCTCTTCTGATGGTACAAGGGAGAATTGATGGAGCTACTAAGCCTTTCACGATGAATTCCATTAGCAGACTGGTGGCACTGCAGTGGATATTGCGAGGTTCGGGCCGAGCTTGGAGGATGTGGAAGCATGTATCAAGGTGTTGAACGAAGGATTGCTGCAGTTCAGGACAGAAAAGGAAGCGGTGGCTAAAACAGATGGGAAGATGTTGAATTACATGTTCGACAAGTATATCCAATATCAGAACAAAAAGAAGACATAAATGTTACAGCTGGCTTGACTTCTTCTTCTATTCTTTCTTCTTCTATTTTCCACGTTCCCGGATGAAATTGTAAAACTTTAAAGTTATTGGTTTTGAAACCATTACTTAAAGTTATGTGGAACAATTCTATTAGTTAAGTGATACATGTGTCACTTAAGGAGAAGTTAGTGGAGGATGATTGCCAAATGTCATCTTTACTTGTTTATGTTTCAGTTCAGTTGAGTTTCCCATTTGTACTTTCCCTTCTACATTCTATAAGTAGAAGAAGAACCTCGGGTTAATGATCAGAATTTGTAAGCAACATTCTTGTGTTCCAGACTTTGTGCTAAAACCCTTGAGAGCCACTTGAAGCAAAGGAATATACAGGAGCAGATTTCGGAGAACTTTGTGTCACGGTGTATTGTGTTTCTAGCTTTTATATCTTAGATCTTTTAATAAACTTTGTGTTATTTTAGATCTAGATCTAGAGCTGCCTTTGCTTATAATTTTGTGTTTATATCTATTGGTTTCTTCTATGTGCATGCAATCAACTCTGTTATCTATTGATTGGGATGCACATCTTCCCATTTCTTCTCTGTGTTTATATAATTCTTCTTCTTCTATAAATATTTCCTTTCTTAAACAATTGCTTACTTGTTGCAAAACTGTACAACTATGGTTCATGAGCTGAATAGTTAAAGTAAAACCCCATATAGATACTAGCATATTTTAATTGACAAATCTGACATGGGAGCCTCACCGGTAAATGAGGGAGATTTATCTCATGACTGCCTAGGTTTTATGCTATGCAGAAAATCTAGCCAACAGTTTTTGGCGACTCCACTGGGGAACAACTATCTTTGCAGATCAAAGCTTATCTCTTGAAGATTGGAGTGTTTTCCATACAAATCTCAACCTGGCTGAACGTCCATTCACCCGATCCGTGAAGGCGCAAGGAAGGACTGATCATTTCTTTCAGATCAGCAGAGCAATTCAATTTCAATCATCCTCCTCAAGTTAGAAGCCGCAGATCTAGTCTCTCACCAGGAAGGAGAGTGCACACCCATCCAGATCCGGATCATCTTCAAGCATAATCCGGCGGCTGGAATTATTCACCAAGTCTACACAAGGAGAAGACGTGCTCCATTCGTCATGGAAAATCAAAACCAGATTGTACTGTCCCATGGGGAGCAAGCTTTTGGGCCACTGAACTTGGCTCCACCTATGCACGATCTGCCAAAAGGATCCAGAAAGAATTTTCCAAAATTCTTTGGAGATGGAAAGCAAAACCCGGATGATCATTTGGCGGCCTTCTTCATATCTTGTGGTGTGCTTGCAGTGGAGCATGAAGATGTCTCGGTCAGACTCTTCATTGAGACTCTACACGACTTGGCTGGCGAATGGTTCTATCGGCTAGCTCCTGGCACCATAACCAACTGGGTGACTATGCGTGAGCAATTTCTGAAAAGATTCAAGCCTGCAGAGGACGCTAGCACGTTGATCACTCAACTGACGCAGTTGAAGAAAGAGCCAAGTGAGAACATGCGGGACTTTATTGCAAGGTTCCAAAGGATTTTATATAAAATCCCCACTTCTGCCGCATTGAGCGATGAAAATCAAAAGACGTTTTTTATAAACGCTCTATTGCCCGAAGTTGGATATCAGCTAAGAAGGGCAAGACCTGTGAATCTACTTGAAGCACAAAATGCTGCCGTGGAAGTTGAAGATGACTTGATCATGGCTGGAAAACTCAAACAACCATCTCACAAAGGTGATGGAGCTTCTTCAAGTACTTCAGATCCTTTGCTGCAAAGATTGGCTAATGACATGCTGCAAATCAAGAAGCAGATCTCTCAAGCAGGAATGCGACCCCTTCAAGATTAGCTCCTGCTCGGACCTTTAATGGTCAAAATCAAAATCAAAATCGAAACAGACTTGTTGCTACACCACAATGGTTGGCAATTGAAGCTGCTCCAAGGAATAACTTGGAAACTAATGAAGAAGATCTCGGCATTGATGAATCATTCGATGATGAAGACTTTGTAGATCCCGCTGGCGACTCCAATATTGGTTACCTGGACTACGAATCTGACGATGGCTATTATGAATCTTTTGAAGATTCTGATGGTCACACATTTGCGGTGTTCACAAGGTCCCAGACACGCCAAAATGCCGAAGCATCCACAAGTGGCCAAAGAAGAGAAAGAGAAGATCCTGGGCCGGATGTTACTATCTTGAAAAGAGGTAGCCCTCTTCCTTCTTCATTAGCCCAAAGATAAATATTCAAATTCTTTCAATTCGCAAAGCAAAGGGCCAACACACATCCAGTCAAGCAAGCAAGTCAAGCTTTGACATCATTGACCACATCAAGAAGACCAAGGTCCAAATGTCAGAAGCTGAGTATTTGAGGGCATTTCCTGATCAGCTAAATAGATTGGTCAAGTATGTGCAAAGTAATGGTCCCAACCCAACAAATAATACTTCACGGGGTATCTTGTCAAGTCCAAAGATTACTCCTCCTTCAAATAATGCGGCTGCAAGTTCTTCTCCTTCTACTTCTTCTCCTGCTACATCAGAAAGGATCGAGCCATTTTATGTATCTTTGCTTATCAACGGATACAAACTGAGCAATTGCATTTTGGACTCTGGAGCTTCTGACAACGTCATGCCTGCCAAAGTTGTTGATGCCTTGGGTCTCACATTGACAAAAACCATCGGAAGATGCTATTCAATGGAAAGGCAAGTTCCTCTTGTGGGGCAAATCAAAGATGCAGCAGTAAGACTTGCTTCTTTTCCAGACAAAAGATTAAAAATGACTATCCTTGTAGCAGACATCCTAGTCTCTTATGGCATGTTGTTGAGTAGAAATTTCTGTAAAGAGCTGGGTGGAGAAGTCAAGATGGATTGGTCTTGTGCGCACATACCAATCAAAGGAGTTAATCAGAAGTTAGAACCTGAGAAGAAATCCAAGTACACAGTATCAAAGTCTGAGGATCCTAGATCTCAGATCTTGTTTCAAGAATCTGATCACGGAGTCTATTATCTAGAAATGGATAAAGAAGAAGTTCAACCTGTGATTCAAGAACCACATCAACTTGACAACAAGGTTTGGTCTCTGGAATTTGATGGCAAGCTATTGTTCATTTGGATCCGGTGCAGGCGTTGTTCTTATCTCTCCTGAAGGGAAGGTGCATGCACATTCCTTCAAATTGATGTTCGAAAATACTAACAACACAACAGAGTATGAAGTTGTTGTTAGGCATGGAGCAGGCAAGAACAATGGGAATCAAGCTCTTACACGCAAAGGGAGATGCTGAGCTGATTGTTAAGTAGATAAGAGGTCTCTATCAAGTAAAAAAGGACAAACTTCGGCATTATAGAGATCGAGTCTACTCTGCTATCCTGGATTTTTCAGCTTTCTCGGTATCTTACATTCCGAGAGAACAAAATTCAAGAGCTGATTCACTTGCAGTGACTGCAGCTTTGTTAAATCCAGATCAGCCTCCCACATTTTTTAGACAGGGGATTACAAAGTTGAGATGGTCTTCCGCCCAAAAGTTCCTGACAACGTCCAACAATGGCAAGTTTTAACGATGACAAGTAGATTGTGCTGCATTTCTCCAACAAAAGGACAACTTTGAAGAGATCTACTATGAGGGAAGCAATTCACCTCCGAGACAAACTACTGTGGGAGAAATGGATGCAGATGTCTCAGGAAGTCAGGAGATTATCCAGCTAAAGGGAAATAAAATTCCCAAAGGCTTGGTATCTCTTGAGGAAATGTTCGACAAGCATGATCAGATGCTTAAGAAGAATGAAGAAAGTGGGGAAGGTTCTTCCTCCGATACACAGTTACTAAATTTGGGAGCCAACAATGATCCCAAATTAGTAAATCTGGGTAAGTGTTGTTCAGAGGTAGAAAGAGAAGCTTTTACAGAGCTTCTTAAGAAATACATGGATGTTTTTGCCTGGTCTTACCAGGATCTAAAAACATATCAGCCTGCAGAAGTTCAACACTACATCCCATTAAAACCAGAACAAAAGCCTTTCAAGCAGAAGCTGCGGCGGCATAACCCTACCATTTCCGAACTATCTTTGCGTAGAATCCTAGAAGTTGTTAGATGCAAAGATTATTTATCCCATACATCATTCGAATGGTTAGCCAACATAGTTCCTGTGAGAAAGAAGAGTGGCGAGATTAGGTGTGTGGATTTTCGCAACCTCAATCAAGCTTCATTAAAAGATAACTACCCCATCCCCATCATGGATCACACTCTGCAGGTGGTCACTGGATCTGAGATGCTTTCCATGCTTGATGGTTTCTCAGGCTACAATCAAGTCAAGGTGGCTGAAGAAGATCAATACAAAACGACATTCATTACACCTTGGGGAACCTTTTGCTTACCAGAAAATGCCATTTGGTTTGATCAATGCTGGAGCTACATTTCAAAGAGCTATGGATTTAGCTTTTGCTCATCTCAAGGATATAAGCATAGTGGTGTACCTTGATGATCTGACAGTCTTTTCCAAGGATAGAAGCACACACATTTCAAATCTGGAAGAGGTTTTCATACAATGCCGCAAACATGGTATTTCTTTGAACCCTAAGAAATCTATCTTTGTTGTAACAGAAGGAAAGCTACTAGGGCACATTGTCTTCCAAAGAAGGAACCAAGATAGATCCGAACGTGTCAAATCCATTCAGACATTGCCATTGCCAACATCCAAAAAAGGAGTTCACTCTTTCTTTGGAAAAGTTAATTTTCTCAGGAGATTCATTCCTGACTTTGCTGAGCTAACCCATCATATCTCAAATATGATGAAGAAGACACAAGATTTCAAATGGAGCAGCGAAGGGAAGGAAGCTTTTGAGAAGATTAAGGAGGCCCTGTCAAAAGCCCAGTCTTGGTTTCACCGACTTTAGTAAAGAATTTATTCTTTACTGTTATTCCTCCGAACACACCATGTCAACAATATTGATGCAGAAAAATCAAGAGGATGTAGAAGCTCGATTGCTTTCATGAGCACGCCCCTTAAAGCTTATGAGTTGAAATATACTCCCATGGAAAAGCATGCATATGCAGTGGTGAAGGCGTGTAAAGCATTCAGGTATTATATTCTTTCCTCACACACTGTGGTCTTGGTTCCAGATACTGCAGTGAAATCTATCCTCACTCAACAAGAGTTAGGATTGTTAAGAGGCACATGGGTGACAAAGGTTCAAGAATATGACCTGGATATCAAACCTACAAAGCTGGTTCGAGGAAGAGGTCTGTGTGAATTAATGACAGAGATGAAAGCAACAATGCCAGAAGTAGATCAAGAAGAGATAGATGAAGATTTGCCTATGGTACTTTTTATAGATCTAGTGGAGGAGTGGTACAGTAACATTGCCTATTTTCGACGTATGGAGAATGCCCGGATCAACTTTCTAGAAAGAGAAAGAAATGAACTATTAAACTAAATCCAAAGATTTTGTTCTATGGGATAATGGTTTATACAAAAGAGGAATTGATGGCGTATTTCTCCGATGCGTGGATAAAGCTCAACAGGATCAGCTATTACAACAGTTTCATGACATGGCTTGCGGTGGTCATTTCTCAGCCCGAGTCACTGCACACAAGATCCTCAGAGCAAGGTATTACTGGCCCACACTTTTTCAAGATACTGCAGAGTGGGTAGCTAAGTGCCAAGCATGCCAACATTTTGTTGGGCGTGTGAAATTGCCTGCATTACCTTTAAAACCCATTGTAATTGAAGAACCTTTCCAACAGTGGGGAATGGATTTTATTGGTATGCTTAACCCGGCTTCCAGTGCCGGCCATCACTACATTCTAACAGCTACTGATTATTTCAGTAAGTGGGTAGAAGCCATTCCTGTGAAGAACGCCACTTCCGCCGAGGTGTGTAGTTTTATAAAAGAAAATATTGTTGTTAGGTTTGGCGTGCCCAATAAAATAGTAGCAGACAACGCTCCAAATCTGTCTTCTGAGGAGCTGGTTGATTTCTGCTACACTCATGGGATTCAGCTGGTACATTCCTCAAACTACTATCCACAAGGGAATGGCCAAGCTGAATCAAGTAACAAAAACTTGGTGACTATCGTGTGAAAGCTAGTAACGGAGAATCAAAGGACTTGGCATAAGAAGTTGTTTGATGCATTATGGGCCGATAGAATTACACCAAAGAGGGCTATAGGCATGTCCCCATTTCAGCTATTATATGGTAGAGACACGGAGCTGCCTCTTACCTTGGAACTGCCTGCCCTACAACTTTCTAGAGCCCTGGAGGATTCTACATTCACGGATGCTATTGATAAAAGAATAATGTACCTGACTGAATTGAGGGAGGTACAAACTCAAGTTGCAGATAGATTGACAGAGCATCAAAGAAGGTGAAAGTCATCTTCGACAAAAAGCCAGGAAAGAAAGTTTGAAGTCAATGACTGGGTCCTTTTATGGGACAAAAGAAGAGAAGCAAAAGGCATGCATGGAAAATTTGATTCACTATGGAAAGGGCCTTTTGTGATTAAGAAGATCGCTGAGCAGATAGCTTCATTCTTGCTCATCAGGATGGAGTTGAATTGTCGTTGCCTTTCAATGGGCAACACTTGAAGTTGTTTCAGGACATGAAGCAGGTAAAACTTGTATGTACATAAATAAAACTTTGTTTGTTTTTTCCTTGTTTTTTTTTTTTTTTGTTTTTGTGTTGTTTTTGTTTCCTGACCCCATGCCCAAAAGACAAGATACGAAACCAGAGATGTTGGGATCTCATCTTTTCCCTTGTCATTCTGACAGAGAAAAAGATGTCCACAGACGGAGCCGACTGGTGTCCCCAGATTTCATCCTGAAATCTGAGACTACCCTATCCGAAAAAATTTCGTACTTTTAAAATAATGGGTCATTTTGTGTTTTTATTGCCAGAAAGTTCTTGTATTGTGTCAAGATATTCCCAAAGAGCCATATTAGCCATTTTCGCCAAATACCCAGATGCCCAAAATTGTTATATTCTGTCGTTGGGATTTGTCTCATGGGAAATTTGTATTTAATTATTTTGAGCCCGTTTGAGGCAATTTGTGCTCCGGTTTAACTCTGTTGTGATCATATATCATTATTCCTATATACCAATAGGGTTTTAACCAGGAATGCATTCTGGACTTTATTTGTGACTTTTGGCAACGTTTTGTGTTTTTGTGTTTTTCCCATTTCATTTTTTGTGAAATTTCTCTAGATCAATTCCTTTGCCGGTTTGGCCTGATTCTTGGCCTGGAGTAGCTGGAGATCATATACGCACGTTATGCCAGAAGGAAGTCGCCATCGGAGGTCTGGTTCTCTGGGAAAAGATGAAGTCGTGCACCAAAAAGCCTCTTTTGGGCTGGCCGCATTTTTGGAAAAAGAAGGTTTGAAGTGGATCATGGGAAAATTAGAAAGCAGGCAAGTGGGAATTTTGTACCTACCTAGCAGGGTACTTTTTCCCATGGAAGCAACGCCACTTAAGTGACAATGGGAAAATTAGAGGCAAGCAAGCAAAGAATTTCTTACCGCCTTGCAGGTAAAAATTCTCATGTGGAATAAAAGAAAAATCACTTAAGTGAATCATGGGATTTTATTGCTCGCGCTTGCAGGTAAATAATCCCATTATGAAAGTCAAATGACTTAAGTGAATCATGGGATTTTCAGGGCTGCCTTGCAGGGTAAATAATCCCATTGTCATGTGTTTCTTAAAAATAGAATTCTTTATGCCAAAAAGTGCCCCCTTTGGAGAAGTAAAGGCAACCTTTAAATTGATTAATTTAATTAATTATTCACCCAATTTTGGCGCCAAGCTTGTGGAAAAGTCAACAGAGGTAAAGGACAAAAGGTGGTTGAAAATAGACTATTCTAAAATTAAATAAATAATATTTATTTAATGCAGCCCCTTTATGTCAAAAAGTGTGCCCCTTTTGGGAGAGAAATAATACTTTTTAAAGTATTAAATGATTAAATTAATTCCTATTTTCAGTGGCTAAGGTCAAAGCATACTGTGAGGCTTGAGTTAAGTGGAAGCAGAAGTCTAAAATTAAATAAATTTAATTTATTTAATGGCAGCCATAAGCATGCACAAAATAGGCGCCCCATTTGAAGAGTGAAGCTTATTAATTAATTAATTAATTGCCAGTAATAGAAAGGCATTAATTAATTATAGAATCACAAGGATTATATAAGTAGGGCTGCCATAAGGATGAATTAATTAATTCACAAGTAAAGAAGTGCAGCCCAGAGGAAAAGTGCGCCCCATTTGAAGAGGATTTTTGCTCAAAAGAAGGTGAAATTAATGCTAAAAGCTTCCAATTTTGGCGCACAGGTTGAAGGAAGTTGATTTGTGTCTGGATAATTGTTTGCATAAGTGATACAGGTGCTCAGGTGAAGTTGGTAAAATTCATGCTTGCTTTGCATGCAAATAAAACATCAATTTTGGGGCAGCAGCTTGAATTATGCAGATTTTTATGATTAAAATCCACTTTGTTCATGTTCGGTTGCCATCTTTGTCTGAATTAATTGCAGAATTCATTACAGGTGCTTTACAAAAGAAAAGGAGCTTTAATCAATGTCCAATACATTGAATATATCCTCCGAATCTGAAGAATTATCCAGATCTGCACCAATTTTGAAGAATTCTGGCCGAATAAGAAGAAAAAGAATTGTTCAGACAAAGATAGACAAAGCCATGGCAAAGAGGGATGAAAAAGAAAGCACAATGGAGTCATGCATCACTTCCAAATTTGCAGACATAGGAGACACAGATCTAGGTCCGAACCTCTTTCCGAATTGATTGATAGATCCAGAGCAGGAAAGACTTCACTCATGCGTGCAGTTAAAAGCAGTGGAATTATTCGAGCTGCAGCCTTTCCATACACAGCCCAGTTGCCAGAGTTTGTTATGGAGTGTGCTAGGTCTTACCATCCTTCATCCAGATCAGTGCGAGATGCTACGGGGAAAACAATAATTCGGTTGGATGCAGAGTTCATCAATTATTGTTTGAAGATTCGGCTCAAAGGTGGTGACTTCCATTAGCATTCAGATGCCAACAGCAGTGGGAGAAGCATAGAGTTGACTGCGTGAACATAATGAACAACAGATACATGAAGAAGCCCAGATCTCCTTCTAAGTTCCCAAGAACTCTTCCACGGTCCAATCTGGTACAGGAGGTAGATGATATTGCCAAATTGTTATGCAGGATAAATGGCGAGGCGAACGCTCACACTTTCCGTACATGGATGTATGCTTTCATCAGGACCATTGAAGTCAACAAGGTTGATTCCATAATCAATTGGTCGGAAATCATTAGCGACAACATTGGTGAGCAACTCCGAACGTGAAGCGTACTTTCAGCTTCAAAATGACTTCCTATTTGGTATATGCAGCAACTTCACAAGGCATCTTCTCCAAGCTGGATAGATGTGGCATTCTTTCTAAGGACCCCATTTTCGAGTGCTACCCAACTTACTGTACCTACGTGCAAGAAAGATTTCAAAGTGGTCAACGATGGATTCTTCTACGAATTCATTTGCAGGCTAGACAAGGACCTAAAGGCCAACAGGGTGAGCAAGGAAGCATGGGAAGCCGTATCCAAAATTGGTAGTCTATTCATTCAGTTTGCAGATTTCACATACCTCAGGGTTACTGGCTTTTCTGGAGAACCGGTTAAGCTGCCCAGATATCCGAATGATAGATTGATCACCATGGAGCTGAGCAGACAACTTGTGGAGATACACGACCTTCAGTCGAAACGGCACAAGTCTACGGGCTTCTTCCCGATCACTGTGGGACATTATAGCTGCCAGAGCATTCATAAGGCCCGAGGATTGGAAGTGGAAATGTTATCCGAGTATGAGCAAGAGTTCTTCCAGCACTGAACTTCGATCCATTTGGAGTAGCCAGGAAGACGATCTCCCAGGAGTACGCACATGTGCCTTCATTAGAGGATTTCTGGATGAAGTGCAAAAGTGAGTACGAGGTTAGAAAGAAGGATTTCAAGCTATCAAAGACGGCAAGTGTTTGAATTTGGACTAGCACGGATATACATGGATCTTAAAGATGATGGGAATGTGTTACTTGACACTTACCATCAAATGGGAGGAGATAGAGCCATACTTCAGGATAACGTAGGGGGCTGCCATACGATTGAGGAAAGGTCTAGCGTTGTTTTGGTGAATACTTCAAACTAGTTGTTGACGAAGGGATACTGCCTTGATGAAGCATTGATGAATCAAATCACGGGCAACTTTGGCACAGAGATTCTCTCAAGAGGAAGCACTGAGGAGAAAGTAGCAGAAGGTCCGAGAAGATGAAAGTGCAGAAAGATCTCAATCAAAGGAGAAGATCACTTCCACGGCTATGACTTTAGTTCGGCTTCTCCAACATCCAGTACTTCACCGACTGTTGCACCTCAACAGGACACTTCCATGCCTCCACTGAATCCGCAACATTCATCTTCTCTCCTCAGCCACTCCGTTCAGCACCTATTCCAGAAGAGACGTTGAAGCTGCAGATGGCAGAGTTCGAAAGAGCTTTGTCCTTGGATGATTCAGAAGATGGCAGCCATAACACTGTAGCAGTTTCTGATGGAGAGGAAACAGAGGGAGATAGTAGTACACTCAACAACTTCTCATTCTCCGAGAAGTAACTTCTCAGAATGGTTGGCTTCGCAGTTGGTTCCAGAAGCTAGAGTGGAAATGAACTTGGAGGAACATGACTTGCAGCTACTCCAGAGTCTAGGCGGAAAAGATAGAAAACCTAAAGTTGCTAAGGTAACTTCAAGGTTGATCATCGAGGAGCAGAAGTTTTGAGATGTCACCTCGGCGGAGGGAAAGAAGGATTTGTTGAGATGTGCAGTACCCATCCGTCAAGCCACTACGAGAAGGAAAGAAGGAGACATTGATGAGCTCATTCCTTAGGCTTGCGAGTTAAAAAAGAAGAAAGAACTGCAGAGTATCCGGTTGTGCGAGATCAAGCCACCATTTCAGCTCAAGTGAGTGATCATCTTAGCGGGAGATGGAAGGATCACCAACACTTGACTAGTTATGGGGCTCACCAACACTTCTGAATTCCCAAATCACTAGGCTTGAAAACAGAAAAGAGTGCAAGAGAGAGCAAGAGTGAAAGCAAGGAACTTCGAGTGAGAGGTGAGAGCATTAGTATCATCAAGAGCTTGATGAGCAAGTGTCAAGATCATCAACCATTCAAGTTTTGCATAATCCACTTAAGTGATTTGACTTTGACAATGGGATTCTTTACCTGCAAGGCGAGGCACTAAAATCCCATGATTTCACTTAAGTCACTTTCCTTTTATTATATCATGAGAATTTTTACCTCTGCAAGGTGCAATAAATTCCCACCTGCCAGTGAATTTTATAACACGGGAAAAAGTACCTGCCATGCGGGTATACAATTCCCACCGCACTGCGGCTTATATTTTCCCATCGCAGCTTAAATCCTTTGTTTTCCAAAAATGCGCCCATCCCCGAGGGGCTTTACGAGCACGACTTCGCTTTTTCCCGGTGATCCGGACCTCGATGTGACTTCCTCCGGGCATAATGTGCGTGTATGTTTTCTAGCTGCTCCAGGCCAAAAATCGGGCTTACCCGACGAGGGAATTGCTCCAGAGAAATTTCACAGAAAACAAAACAGGACACCACAAAAACACGAAAAATTGCCAAAAGTTACAAATAAAGCCCAAAACTTAAAATAAGTTAAAATCCTTCTGGCACATAGGAATAATAACATATTCGCTCATAATAGAGTTAAAACAGAGCGCAAATAGCCTCATACGGGGCTCAAAATAATTAAATACAAATTTCCCACAGACAAATCCCGACGACAGAATAAAACAATTTTGGGCATCTGGGTATTTGGCGAAAAGGGCTAATATGGTTCTTTGGGATTATCTTGATGCAATACAAGAACTTTCAGGCAATAAAAACAACAAACGACCCATTATTTTAAAAGTACGAAAAATTTTCGGATAGGGTAGTCGCAGATTTCAGGGTGAAATCTGAGTGACACCAAGAATTATGATGACTTGTTCACGTAGTTCTTGAGTTTGCTATGACTATTGACTATTTTCCTTGTTTGAACACAAAATATAAACCAACGCTCCACAGGGAAGTGTTCCCCGATTTCAAAGTGTCCGAGGATGGAGATGTCCCGAGGACTTGGTGACATTTAGGAAATGTCCCCATGCTATCCCACCACCGCCACCAAGAGTCGAGAGATGTCCCCCTAAAGTGGAAATGTTTCCATCTCAAAGGGGACATTTTGGGAGACTTTTGGACGTCCCCGAGACTTCAAGGAAACTTGCACAAGTCCCTTGACCGTCCCAGAGACTTACGACGTCCCTTGCTCCAAAAACACCAAAAAAAGGTTTTTTGTTAAAATTAAAAACATACTTTTTTCGATGGTTGTACCTCAAACCTAATAGGTTATTGGGGCTCACCAACACTTACTATAAATGAACCTCACACCCTCACTCCAAATCACTATCAAAGCTTGAAAACATTGAGCAAGGCTGCAAGTGCAAGAGTGAGAGCAAGAGTGAAAGCAAGGAAGGTGCAAGAGTGAGAGGTTGAGAGCATTAGTATGAGGAAAAGCATCAAGAGCTTGATGAGCAAGTGTCAAGTCTTCTTTGATCAACCATTCAAGTTTTGACACATTCATCAAGTTGGAAACCCTCAAGCCTTCAAGGCAAGCCATGGCCCATGGCCCTTCATCTTTTGGCATTTTGTTATTTTCAATTTTTTGGATTTGCATTGTTGCATTTTAATATTTTGTTTTTTAATTTTGGTGTCCTCGAGATTTCACCTGAAATCGGGCTCTACCTTTTGAAAAAACTTCGCTTTTTTCAAAGTAACGTGTCATTTGTGTTTGTTTTGCACTGCGATTGTCTCCATTGCTTTAAGGTATCCCAGAGAGTCATAGAAGCCAAATTCAACAAATACCCACATGCCAAAACTCGTTGTACCCCTTCATTAGTTTTTTGTCTCTGAAAGCGTTTTATTTATTTATTTATTAAATAAATAAAGTTCTTTTAAAAATAGATTGAGCTAAAATTAGCGAATTTTAGGTTATATAAACCACCTCACCCCATCATTGTTACCACACCAATATTACTTTCATCTCTAAGTGGAGCATTCACCCAAAGAAGAGTTTTACTGAGACTAGCTAATTAGTGAGGTATTTTCTAACAATTATGCTCTGTAATTTCTAGCAGATTTTTCATTTTTATTTATTTCTTTTGTGTTTGGTTTCAGTTTTTCTCCATAATCTATCTGCAATTCCCCTTTGGCCTTTTCTTTCGTTATGCTTAACCATCTAAAAGCGCCTACGGTTTTAGAAGTCATCCATGGCCTCAGACAAAGGAGAAATTTAAATTTAAAGGCAGAAGTCATGGTTTTCCACGCCAATTTTGGGAATTTAATTCCAAGTGCAAGTGGGAATTTTGGGACTGCCGGAAGGTGGAAATTTGGAGGCTTCCTGGTAGGTTGTTTTTTCCCACAATGAAAGTCAAATCACTTAAGTGAAAAGTGGGAATTTTGGGGCTGCCTGGAAGGGCGAATATTTTCACTTCCTTGCCCTCACATTTTTTCCACAAAAGCAAGTTAAATCATTTAAGTGATTTCCACAAAAGCAAGTTAAATCACTTAAGTGAAAAGTGGGAATTTTGGGGCTGCTGGAAGGGTGAATATTTCCACTTCCTTGCCCTCATGTTTTTTCCACAAAAGCAAGTTAAATCACTTAAGTGAAAAGTGGGAATTTTGGGGCTGCCTGGAAGGGTGAATATTTCCACTTCCTTGCCCTCATGTTTTTCCACAATTCCTAGCCAAAAAGTGCGACCCACTTTGGCATAGTTGCATGCTTTAAAATGGATTTCTTTTAATTGTTTTTAGCAAAGGTTGGCGCCAAAGATAGGGAGAAAGTCAAAGCAAATAGGCATGCTAAAAATAAGACAAAGAAGCTTGCTAAAAATAGAGGAAAGAATTGCAAGGAAAAGCATGCTAAATTAGGCAAACTTGGGCACCCAAATAAGGAGAAAAAGCACATCTTATTATTAGAAATTGCTAAAAATAAGAAGCATTGGTAAAATTAGCATGCAGTTGCCTATATAAGAAGTGGACACCATAAGTAAAGGGCAATTAATTCTTTTATGTGGAGCATGCTGCCCTGGAGGATATTGGCGCCAAAGGTTGAAGTTGTGAGCATTAAAAAATATTTTTAATTGTCGGGAAGCATCCAATTTTGGCGCCTAAGGTTGGAAGTGCTTTCTTTTTATTATTTTGGCTATTTGCATGTTGATGTGAGTGCACAGGTGAATAAAATAATATTTTTAGCTTGTTTGGCATGCAAGCAAAGTCTAAAAATAGAGGGCAGCAGGCTTTATAATCAGATTTCGGTGAAGAAATTAGATATTCATGCCATGTCTGCACGTTTGTCAAAATTATTTGCAAGAACATTTCACTGGTGCACATATTTGAGAAGAACTGCAAAAACTTCAAGGATAAAAGGGGAAGACAGGTCAGACGCAACACCCACAAGCAAATCACAGTCAGTTGCTCCCAAATCCAATTTGGTGAGAATCAAAGAAAAAGAGTCAATCGCATGTGGGAGAAAGAGATTCTCGATTCAAGCAAGAGGTATCATTTATATCATTCATGGTTCTGAGTTAGAGGTGCAATCAAAGTTGATTCGGCATGTAAGTATGGAAGAAGAACAAAGCTGTGAGTGTTACAACAGCGAGCTTTCTTCTTATTTCTTCTCCTCTTTCTTCTTCTTTCTCTTATTTTCTCCGACAAAGTAATTGAGTAATCAATTAAATTGTAAAACTTAGGTAATTGGCTTTAAAAGTCATTACTTCAAGTTACTAGAAGAAGTCAATTACTTGGAAATAGGTGGCAGACATGCAAAATAGAAGGTTCTATTTTTAGTTCATGCAATGCAAAAGTCTATGGGAAAATACGAGTCATTTTTTCATTTGCTTTTTTATCAGCTTCCACATGCGGCAATTCATTGAAAGCTTCCTATTTGTAATTGCCCTCTATGCACTATAAATAGAGGAAGAGCCTACGGGTTAAAGAATCACAACTGGTTTTATCAGAACTTGTTTTAGCAAGAGCTTTTGTAATTAGAGCATTCTTGAGTTTTCAGACTTTGTGCTGGAACCCTTGATGTGATTGTTGTGAAGGCTTGGGATTGAATAAAAGGCAGATTTCTAGAGAACTTTGTGTCTATACAGTGTTTTGTTGAGTTCTTCTTTTCAAAGGTTTTAATAAACTTTGTGTTATCTCAGATCTAGGTTAGAAGTCATTTCTTTCCCATTCTGCTGAATGTTGCGATTTATCTGTTTATTTAATTTGTGTGGATGAGACCAACTCTGATAACTATTGGTTGATTCAACACATCTTCCTTTCTTCTTTCCTAAATTCTATTATTTCCCCTTTCTGCAAATATTCCAAAACAGATTTGCTTACTTGCTTGCAAAATTGCCCAGCTGTGGTTCACGAGCTGTGGTAATTAAAGTAAAACCCCGAAAATAGTTATTAGGATTCACCCTTACCAAATTGATAAACATCTTACAGGAGCCTCACCATTAAATGAGGGAGATTTATCTCATGATTGCCTAGGTTTTAAGCTATGCATAAAATCTAGCCAACAATTTTAAATGTGTAAATCATTAAATATAAATTGTTCATAGAATTGTATGTACTTATAAATTTATAAAATGTTATTTTTATCGTCTTAGGGTTGTTAAACAACAATTGGAGAACCCTAAATAGCTGATTATGCACTTTGTGCAAACTGAAGTAAGAAAAACAAAAGATAATCCTAGTGCCTTGGACTCTTGAGCACTTGCATAATGTATTATTAATTCATTAAATTATTATTAATGACATGTATATATAAATTTCATATGTCACAGTGTCATTATGAGTTCTCACAACATGAGTGACGAAGAGAGCCAACAAGAGCTTATGGGGGTTGAATCAAAACGAGACTCCAAGAATAGATGTGGGGGCAAGAGGGCGTGGGGGGTGGGGGAGTGAGTGATGATAGGGGGTGATGTAAATGGTTTTTATTGATAGTGCAACTAGACATTTCGGTTACTCTTTTAAGTTGTAGGAAGATGTTGCCAAGGGTCATTCTAACAAGAAAGACCATTTAAAACAATTTGCAACCAAACTACAACTTCAAACAAAACCTAGGACAGCGGAAGGCACTAGGTTGAATAAGCGTAATTTTTGTCAACTTAAATTTCAAGGCAGCATTACAAGAGTTAATGTGCACCTCCGTCAGCACCCGAGGCAAAGGTGTGAAGGTATGTGGCAAATTGTCACTCAAACAAAGGGCTGAAATAAACAAATTGTTGAATTGCGGTGAAGAAGAAATACATCTAGTTGTTACTATGCCATCGAAGGGTCCTACTAGTGCTAGAACTTCCCAAGAGGTGCCACTTCCTACCTGGCCATCTAGTTCAAGCGCAGCAGAGGTTAAGGGAAGAATAGAATGACAAATAGTAGTGATACATGTGAAAACACGGTAGCAAAGTTATTCAATGTGCAATATAAGGATGAGGCAGATGATGCCATTGGAAAATTCTTCTTTGCCAATGGCATTCCATTCCATGTGGCTCGCTCTCCTTATTATAAGGAAGTTATTAAAAATATAATAATAGAAGGCCATAATATGTGTCACTACGGGAGACAACAATCTTGGATAAGAACAATTCTAAGATTAATATTCTAATGGAGAAAATGAAGGCTACGGGCCACCAAAGTGGATGCACCTTAGTCATAGATGGCGTAGACGAACATTAGGCATCATCCACTCAACATCATGGTCACATGTACAGATGGCCCTTACTTCCTTAAGGCTATTGATTGTTTAGGGCACTGCAAGGATGCCGATTTTCAGTTCCAAATCCTTAGAGATGCTTATTGAGGAGGTTGGACCAAAGAATGTGGTGCAAGTAGTGACAAATGCAGCCCATGTGTGCAAAGTTGTAGGGAAGTTGATTGAGGCAGCCTACAAACATATTTGGTGGACTCCTTGTTGTGTGCATGCCATGAATAATGCACTCAAGGACATGGGAAAAATAGGTTGGATCAAAGAGGTCGTTAATGATGCTAGAGATGTGCAAATGTTTATCTAGCAACCACCACACTTCACATGCACTCTTCAAGACCTTTTCAAGAAGGAATTTTTGAAACCTGTAGAGACTAGATATGCATCGTACTTCATTCTCTTGGAGAGGATGCTTGAGTTGCAAGAGGCATTGCAAGTATGATGAAGAGTGACATTTTTTGGGCTGATGCAAAATACATTGTCTCCATCATTACTCCAATGTTCAAAGTCATTAGATATGGAGATGCTAATGCACCTACCCTTGGAGAGGTGTATGAGTGCATTGACAATATGCTTGGCCAAATGAAGGCCATTGTACAAGAGAAAGACCCCACATTGCAGTTCTACAATGAACATATTCAGCCAATCATTCACCAGAGATGGGAGAAGCTCAACACTCCCTTGCACATGGTTTCCTATGCATTGAACCCAAAGTGGTACATATAACAGTCTCGCAGAGTTACCCCCATACAAGATGCTAAAGTGAAGGTGGGGTTCATGAAAGCTATTTAGAAGATGTACAATTCTACAAATGCTAGCATCATTCGTATTGAGTGGTCAAAATTTTCCACTCTTAGGGGATATCCAGAAGAGGCCAAGTTAAAGAGGGAGTCCTAATAACTATTTTCAATTTGGTAAGGGGTTTTACTTTAATTCCCACAGCTCGTGAACCACAATTGGGCAATTTGGCAACAAGTAAGCAGTTGTGATGGGATATTTGTAGAAGTGGGAAAAAATAGAATTTAGGAAAGAAGAAAGGAAGATATGTTGATTTAACCAATAGCTATCAGAGTTGGTCTCATCCACACAAATTAAATAAACAGAGAAAACTCACAACATTTAAAGCAATAAGGGAAAGAAATAGCTTCTAACCTAGATCTAAGATAACACAAAGTTTATCTAAAACCTCAAATAGAAGTGATGAGCAAAGCACCGTAGACACAAAGTTTCTCGGAAATCCACCTTTTATTCAATCCCCCAACTTTCACAGAAATCACACCAAGGGTTTCAACACAAAGTCTAAAAACTCAAGAATGCTCTGCTAAACAAATTTTGATGAACAAATTGTGATGCCCTTTAACCCGTAGGCTCTTCCTCTATTTATAATGCATAGAGGGCAAATACAAATAGGAAACTATAAATGAACTCCCGCATGTGGAAGCTATAAAGGAAACAACTGGCAATCTTTCTCCTAGAATTCCTCTTTACATGACATGCATCTAAAGATTAAATCAAAGTCCTACATGGCTGCCACCTATTCTTAATTAAAGGACCTTTTCAAACAACTTGAAGTAATGGCTTTTAACCAATTACTTTAGTTTTACAATTTTGTCTGAGAAAATAAGAAAGAAGAGAAGAAAGAGGAGAAGAAAGAAGGATATGCCAGCTGCGTTACACTTCACGCTTTCCTTTTTCCGATATTGAATGTACTTGTCAAGCATGTGATTCATTGTTTTCCCAGATATTTTTAGCAATAGCTTCTCTTTTAGTCTTGAACCTCAGTAATTCCCTGGATAGAATATCAATGTTTGCCTTCACCTTCTCTAAACTAGGTCCAAAATCCTTGATATCTGCATGAAGTCTCACTAGTTTGCCAATTGAATCCAACGTGAAAGGCATGACGGCTTCATCAATCTTCTTCTGGATGACTGGAAGAAATTCTTCCAGGGAAGTTGGTGACTTGTCTGGAATGTACCTTGTATAGTAATGAATACCATCAATTTCCTCCTCTGTAGTGAAAGCAATTATGCTCTTTGGCACTTCTTCCATCTTGTCTTCCAGCAACTGCATTCTACTCAACATAAGTTTGAGAATCTCCATGCGGAAAGACACTATCATTTCCAATTGCTTACCCTTTTCTATCGATCCATCAGGTGTTATTTGCTCTTCAATCAATACACTCTCAGGTAGTGAATTGATTTTAGCCAAAATCTCCAAGTAACCTTCAACAGTTGCATTCTCATCTTTTATACCTGTCATCATTTCTTTCAACTGAGCCAATGCCCTGTGCATAATTTCCAAGCTAGCTAGTACTTCTTTGAATTGCTCTGACGCTTGGTGGATGATTTGCCTCTTCCATTCATCAATAGCTTTGACCTTATTACTTGCATCCTCAACCTCCTCGATCAAATGGCAGCTTACCCGCTCTTGTACTAGCACTAGTTGTGAGGAAGGTTTAGCAACCTTAGTGATAATCTCACATAATTGGGAGATCTGCTCATGAAGTTTGGCTTTCTCTGCTTTATCCCTGTCAAGCTTGAGGAACAAAGTATCTATCAATCTAGGTATCTGCTTGATCCTCAGTGGTGACTTGCCCCAATGGCACTTTGGTCACTTATATATATGTTGTCATTAGTTCTCCCTTTTGCTTTCCCTCATCCGGAATAGATAGTTCTGCAAACTTCTGCCCTGATTCTTGATGACCAACCTTGAAGTCACTTTGGCAGCTTTAGACCTTTTTGCCTTTTCCTCCCAAGCTCATGAGCAGCTGCAAGTCTTCCTCTTCCAGGTTAATCACTTCTCTCGCTTCTGGAATTGTTTGCAAAGCCAACCAGGATGAGAAGTTACTCTCCGGGAATGAGAGGCATCAACTTGTATTACCTTTTCTTGTTCGGGCCCTGTAGTATCTGAATTCACCACTGTATTATGACTCCCTCCTTCTGTGCCATCTAAGGAAAGTGCCCTTTCGAATTCTATCATTGTGCCCTCAATTCCTCTGTAGGAGGAGAGGAGGATGTGGAGAACTGAGTGGCGGAAGAGGATGAGTGTATATGAATGATGTTGACCTCAATAGTGGAATAACCGTGACTCTTGTGTGTGCCGAATTGCTGAAGTGTTGTGAGTTGATGCAGGAGAAGCTTCGTCAGTAAGTGGCATTGGTGTAATAGATGAAGACTTGCCTTTCTCCAATGCCTGAGACTTTTTGTGCACTTTTAGCTTCTCCGGTCTTCTGCTGCTCTCACCATCATGCTTTCTTTTGCTGAGATTCCCGTGCTAAAATTCCCCGTGATCTAGTTCATCAAAGCCTCATCCAAACAATATCCTTTTGTTAACAACCAATTTGAGGTGTTAACCAAGACCTTGAAGACCTCTCCTCGATTGTCTGGCCACCACCTACACTGGCTTGAAGAGCAGCTTTATCTCCTCCCATTTGATGATATGTGTCAAGTACCACATGCCCATCGTCAAAAGATTTGC
Organism: Taxus wallichiana var. yunnanensis; assembly: GCA_018340775.1. Taxonomy (NCBI): domain Eukaryota; kingdom Viridiplantae; phylum Streptophyta; class Pinopsida; order Cupressales; family Taxaceae; genus Taxus; species Taxus wallichiana. The sequence continues at coordinate 360,128,953 of CM031244.1, forward strand.
AGGTATTCTTGCCAACCAAAGTCAGAAATTTGTTGAGTTGTTAATCTGCTGAAATCTCTTTTCGACTTCATATTCATTTCTGCACTTCATCCAAAAATCTTCCAATGAAGGGATGTGCATGTATTCCTGGGAGACTGTCTTCTTTGCTATTCCATAAGGATCAAAATTCATCCGAGCAAGGAAGAATTCCTGTTCGTAGCAAAGAGACATTTCAGCTTGGACATTTCTGGCTCTGTGAATATTTGACAAGTATAGTTGCCCACTGTGATTGGGAAGCTAACTGTCATCCTATGCTTCTTTGTTTGCAAGTCATGCAATTCTACGAGTTGCCTGCATAGCTCCATGATAACCCACTTATCATTAGGGTACCTTGGTAGCTTGATTGGTTCACCTGAGAAGCCACTAACCCTGAGATACGTGAAGTCAGCAAACTGGATGAAGATATAACCGTACTGAGTGACAACTTCCCAAGCCTCTTTGCTTACTCTGTTGGCCTTCAGATCACCGTTTAGCCTGCAAATGAATCCATAGAAGAAACTATCATTCACTTCCCTTGTAATCCTTGTAGCACTCAGGTATCACTAGTTGTGGGTAGCACTCATAAATAGGATCCTTTGAAAGTATCCCTCTTCTGTCCAGCTTGGAGAATACTCCCTGTGAGGTTATGCATACACAAGGTATGAAGTCATTTTAAAATTGAATGTCGCCTCACATTTCTGAGTTGCTCACTAATGTTGTTGCTAATGATCTCTGCCCAATTGATCATAGAATCAGGTTTGTTGATCTCAATTGTTCTGACGAAGGAATACATCCATGAGTGAAAGTTCTTTGCATTACCTTCCCCATTTATCCTGCACAACAACCAGGAAATGTCATCAACTTCCGCACTAGATTTGACCTTGGAAGAGTCCTTGGAAATTTTGATGGTGCCCTAGACTTCTTCATATACTTCTTGTTCATTATGCCCACACAATCCACCTTGTCCTTCTCCCACCTATCAAAAGCCTCCTGCATGCTGATTTTAATCACTCGGGTTTTGCCGGAATCTTGAGGCAATAATTGATGAATTGTGCATCCAGTCTAATCATTGTTTTTTGTTGCATCCCTGATTGTTCTAGATAGAGGATGATAGAAATTTGCACATTCTAGAACAAACTTGGGTAATACGGCCGTGTTGCGAAAATGTTGCAACTTGGATAATTCCATTGTCCCTTATAGCCCGCATAAGGGATGTCCTGCCGGTTGCCCTGGATCTATCAATCAAGTCACTGATAGACTCATGTCCCATGTTTGTATCACTAATCCCAGCAAGCTTGGACACTATGCATGGTTCTGCCGGATTACCCTGTCATCACCCTTCATCGTGCCTGAATCAACTTTTGTCTGAGATCTTTTTTATTTTTACCAGAAGCTTTTGCAATTGTGAGAGCTGGATCTATTTGTGCAGAGGCTGCAACTGCTTCCCCTGACTTTGAAGATATATTCAATGTATTAGACATTGACTTCTGCTTTCTTCTCACAAGTATGTGCACAAGTGAAATACTCCTGTAAACAATTCAGACAAATATGCAATTCATCACCCTCTTATTCATATATATAGCATGTGAGCAACTTTAAATTTTGGGAATTGATCCGGGTGCAAAAAAAGAAAGTAGGCTCAATGTAGGCTTAACTGGGAGATGGGAATAACATGCATGGGCTTGGAAAGGGGTTTTAGCATGCATTTTCATCATGGGCTGCGTTTGGAACATAGGAGGCAGGCTTTTAAAATTCCCAGCAAAACTTTAAGTGAATTTTCCCTTATTGCAAAAGTGTTGCGTTGAATTTGAAGGAAGAGAGCAGTTTGCACTTTAACGACTTGCACTAGGAGAACTGCGTGGAAAATAGTAAGGGAAGACATCGTAGAAATTGGAAAGAGAAAGCAACTCTCATTCACTGCTTTAGCTTGCAAATTCCTTCTTCTAAATTTTGCGTGGAAAGTGCAAAGGAAGGGCAGCGTAAAAATAAGATATGGAGGGCAGCTGATTTGCACTTGAGTTTTGTGAAAAAGTTGGAGTGGGAAGGCAGCTAAACTTCACGACTTGTATTGCAAACTTCCACTTAAGTTTTGCGTAAAAACATGAAGAGGAAGGCAGCGTAGAAATTAGAAGTGGAGGGCAGCTCTAAAAATCACGACTTGCATGGGCCTTTTTCTCTAACTTTTGTGGAAATCCATAAGTGAAGGCAGCGTGAAAGTAAGACATGGAAGGCAGCTTCAATATTCATGATTAGCATTTGCAAACTCCTAATAATTGCGTGAAAACATGTTGAAATTAGTCATGAAGGGCAGCTTCAATTTCCAACGAAAGCTGAAGAAACTAGAAGGCTGCAAAGAAACTAGAAGTGGGAGGCAGCTTACATTCACGACTTGCTAAGTGATTTTGCTTTGAGTTTGTGTATAAAGTAGAAGCGGAAGGCAGTGTAAAAGTTAGAAGCAGCAGGCAGCTTGCAAAAACTACGACTTGAACTTGCAAATTCCCTTTAATACCTGCGTGGAAAGTCAAGTGGAAGGGCAGCCAAAAACAATGACTTGCACAAGTAAATTGCTTCCCAAAAACTACGACTTGCACTAGGAATTGGCGTGGAAATTTGAAGAAGGAAGCTGCGTGGATTTTGAGGCAATTGGATTCCTTCCAATTTGGCAGACAAGGCCATGAAGATCAACAAGACTTTCCCATGCAAAAATACTGCATTCTTTTCCCCATAGCTGCGTTGAAAATAGCTTGAAAACCAGCGTAATTAATTAATTTTCCCCTTGTCTGAGGCAAAGAATGACTTCTCAAAACCCTATGCAATTGGACCAGATTAGGCAAGAAGAAAGAAAAGACTACAGGGAATTGCCAGATAGAATCATGGAGAAAAACAAAACAAAACACAAGAAATAAATAAAAACAAAATACCTGAAAGAAGCTGCAGACAATTGCTCGAAAATAATTCGCCAATTAACTAGTCTGTAAAACTCTTCCCTAGTGAATGCTCCACTTAGAGGTGAAAGTAATACTGGTGTGGTAACAATGATGGGGTGAAGTGGTTTATATGAATTCGCTAATTTTAGCTCAATCTATTTTTAAAAGAACTTTATTTATTTAATATAAAAATAAATAAAACGCTTTCAGACAAAGTCTGGTGAAAGAATTGAGTGAGCTTTGCATGTGGGTATTTAAAAACATCCATTAAAAAACACATTGAGATTAGATATCATTTGGATAAGTGAGTGGGAAATAGTAACATTTGTTATTACTTTTGGCAAACCTTGGCGGGCATAATATAATCAAAAGTATTCTTGCCTAAGGAGATTTACCTCAAGGAATCCAACAATTCGAGTGATGAGGAGTTCGGTGCAGACTTTGGGGATGATTTTTTATTAGAGGCATTGGGCCATTGGCCAATTGTATTTGAAATTTGGATGTAATCATCATTTTGAATATAAATTATGATATAAATATAAATATATTGATATTGATATTTGGCATTTTTGTTGTTCAATGCAATGTGTTTAGTATTTTGAAGTTCCATTATTTATTCCTTACAGATTTTTTATAACTAATTTTTCAAGTATGTAATGTCCCCTTTTTCAAAATAATATAAATTGAAGACTTCTTGTTCATCTTCCTTTATGTGGGCAAGAAGAAGTTGAACAAGTGAAAACTTTGAGCTATATTTCAGTTTCTTTATTCATAATTATGTTTTTATTTTGCGTTTTTCTTTTCAAGGCAGGTCGATTGGGTTATAGTGCTCCCAACATGACATTAAAAGATAAAGTAAAGCTCATTAAGAGGTCGGCAAGGTTGGGAAGTTGTCAACAAAGAATTAGAAGATAAAGCAAGCTTAAGAGGTCAGTCTACCCCTTACAGCTCTTGGCGGCAACCTAACAATATAAAAGGGGAGTCTTAAGGGCTCATTTGCATATCATCTTTGGTGCATATACACTTACTATTTTGGTTTTTGGGCTGATTGCTCAATACCTTTCCACTTGAGGACGAAAACCCTCTTGTGTGGCATCCAAGGAGGACGAAACCCTTCCTTGTGGCATAGTGGAGAACGAAAACTCTCCATATTGGTGAATTGAAGGCATTTATTGAAGACTCTCTTGCTGATTTGGATCTAGGGCATCAAGAAGAAGACCTACAAAGAGCTTTGACATATTTTGGAGCCCCTCTCCTAGGGAGCAACTAGGGTAGAAGAGGATTCGGGTGCCTTCTAGGGCACAAAACTTCATTATTCTTTGATATTCAAATTTATCATATTTTATAAGGCTGGAATCTACATTTTGGTCATTTTTATCTATCATTTTTAGCCCTTGTTTGTGGCTGCCTTGCTGCTGTCATAAAATTAATTACAGTTGGGTATAATCTCTTGTTTTCTCCATTTCTTTGATGTAATTTGGATGGATAAATGTTGTCGTACTTGAAATAATTATTTAGAAGCATTTTCAGTTGTTGTTGCATGGTTGTATGGTGAGTTGAAGTCCCTATATAGTTTGTTGCTAGGGTTTTAAGGAATATTAGATCTGCTGTTATAAAAATCAGAATTTACTTCACTTGGGGTTTGTGTTATTTCCTTGATTTTCAGTTTCAGCCCTAGAAAGGGACATTACAAAGTATATATATATTTGCACCACCGTCCCCCTGTCATCCCCAAACCTAAGCCCTTGGTCCCCTTTCTAAGACACCATGGAACTATGATTAAAACCTATGTAATATATCATATGTCGGGACTCATTTAATATATTGAATTATCGAGTATCTGCATTGTTTTGTTATTTTTGTATATGTTATGCATGTAATATTGATATTTTGGTTAATTTTGTTTATTTGTCTATAATTTTTTTTTGTATGGATGTATGCAAGCCATGCCAAATATGAGGTCCAAAAATCAAAGGTGAATCCTTACACGTACTAGAAACTTAGCTATCAATGAAATTTGGATGGTTAAAAGCCAAGTTAATGATGCAACATATTAGGGAAAACATTGGATAGTGTTACATATTATGTCAACAGTCAATCCTTTCCTACGTTCTACCTTTTGGTTTGGAATTCTTGCTATGGATTAAAAAAATAGTTAAGATAGTTGTAATCATATTTTTAATTGTTGTGGGATTTTTACCCGTGTGTGTTTAACTAACATATTGGTGATAGTCAACAAGGGTCCATGGATGACCTTTAAATATGCATTCAATGTAATGACATGTAGGTTGTTCTGGTCTAAGTCGTCCAGTTCAGAACTCTAACATTGAAAATTAGAAATTTTGACTCACTTTTCCTAGAAGAGAGAAAATGAGGAATTTGACTAAGTCTTTAGTTGGACATTACTTATTGATGTGAACAAGGCTAAGAACTGCAAAAACAAATAAAATTAGGGCATAATGATGATTATGTGAATTAATGATGAATGATGCCAAGATCAAATGCATAGCTACCAAGTCCAGAAATCCAGATCCGTTCAGGAGGGCATAAAAATCCGAAAATCTTGATTAAATGAAAATGTTCAGAAAATATATGGTCCAAAATATACATAGATTATATAAGGGCATGATTTTATAGATATGCCAAATTGAAAAATACAATGAAAAATAATCATAACGTGATATAAAATGGATATAAGGGCATGATTTTATAGATATGCCAAATTGAAAAATACAATGAAAAATAATAAAAATGTGATATAAAATGTTAATATTATTAATATTAAACAGTCTATAAGGTTGTCTGATGTCTTTTTTTTTAAAAAACTAAAACAAAAATTAAAAACACAGGGCCAATCAGCCGGATCCTGCCTGATTTTGTGCGAATCTGGCCAGATTTGCTAGCTATGGTCAAATAGGTGATGTCATATTCCTTCTTTGTGTTTGGAACTAAAACACCTTCTCTAGTTCCTGTCCTAATACGATCTTTCATCACCTTGAAAATGTAGTTACTGACTCCGTCATGCAGCAAAGACCTATTCAAGGTCATAACATTTTCTTTTCCAAACTCAAATCACTTTATCTAATCTGGCATACATAGAGGTTTTGTCCTAATCAAGCAATGAACTCTTCAATTCGGTGTACTTCAATGCCATAATTATATAGCCCTGCGCAACGTTATTTCAAAAATACTAAAGAAAAGACATGTAAGGGACAGAGTTTAGCGAAAAGCATGTCCACTAAGCAATCAATTTCATATATATGTTTCTCAAGAGTTCCTAAAAGGCCTTTAATGAAGATTGACAATTCCATATTAAGGTGTAGCATTGATGATGCCTATAAACAAGAGGTGCCAAAATCCCAAACCTCAATATTTACGATCTCATTTAAATGTTGCGGCAATAGAGTCTTCATTTTTGAGCTCTCAAAAATATTTAAAGACAAATGCAACAATGAATTTTAGATCTGTTTCCACTATGTTGTTGCTTAATCCTTGTTAACAGCCAATAAGATAGACTCTACTTAAAGTGCATTTGAGATTTTAGATTAGCATCAAGCTCAACATGTGCCAATATTTTGCAGTACACTTCCCCAATCAAATCTTCTTCTCATCTCTCAAAACCGTCATAGTAGCTCATTTCATTTATTTAGAGGCTGGCATCAAAGGAAAATTTGCCTACCATTGGCTAAGAATCTCAATCTTAATTCTTTGGTAGCTGCTCTGTTGTAGAGAAGTGTCACTAAATCTTTATATTTATGGTGCCTGCTGCATAGGATATAACTTAGTTGTTACAGATTAACTATCTTATTTTTGTACACCAATTATCAAGGCAAAATAAAAAGAAACAGAATGAAGCTAGAATGGCATGTCAAAAGATAAATCACCTCGTTTTACTACCTACTTTATTACTTGTGGGACACTTACAAAAGAGATGTCATTATTCCAAATGATCAGCACCCTAGTAAGAAAACTTCAAAGTAGTCACCGAGTTGGCAAGTACCAAACAGTCTTCGAAAAATCCGCCAAATGAGTAATCGCCGCTGAAACTCACCATTTTTGACTTGCGAGTTTTGGCAAGTACTCACCGAGTTAACTCGGCGAGTCCGTGTTTTTAATAATAGGCAAAGTAGAGACGTTGCTCATATGCGAAACACGGTTTGACACTCAAAAACGCTGAAAAAACACGGTTTTTTCTCTTTTAAGGCCCTACACTACATCATTTTCACTCACACAACCATTTGAGCTTGCATTGCTTGTGTTGAACGGATTTTGGAGCGAATTCAAAGAGAGAATTTGGAGAATTGCATTTGGAGGTAAATTTTTTTTTTTTAATTCTTTCAAGTTTTTTCAAATTTTGTGTATATTATTTATGTTTTATAGATTCATATTGTAATTCTAAATACATGTAATGTAAAATCGAATGCTTGTAATTTTTTTATAATCATTTGCAACCAGAGGTATGTATTTTTTTTTACGCATATTCGTTCTAAACTATTTTAATTTTATGTATGCGTATTGTAATCGATTCATATTGTAATTCTAAATACATGTAATGTAAAATCGAATGCTTGTAATTTTTTTATAGTCATTTGCAGCTAGAGGTATGTATTTTTTTTTTATGCAAATTCGTTCTAAACTATTTAAATTTTATGTATGCATATTGTAATTGATTCATTGAATATGTTTTGTAATTTTAAATGTGTTCAATGTGATTGCGAATCATTTTAAATTTTTAATACTCATTTGCAACCGTAGGTATATCATTTTTATTAAATTATGGTGAAATATGGTTATTCAAGCACATTTTTTATTTATTTATTTAATTAAACTTATGTTTTTTTAATTTTTAAATGTGCACTACTGAAACATTGTGTTGCAGATTAGAGCTTAACAATGGCATCAGGTTCGGCATCTGGGTCAACATCACTTTTCAGCAGAACTCCAACTCCTATCTAATGCACCACTCCTGCTTGGAAGTATGGTGCAAACGTGAGCATTATCTACAACTGGGAATAGTTATTTGCAATTTTTGTGGCAAAACAATGTTTGGAGGCATCAATCATTTTAAGCATCACCTTGCATCTATTGTTTGTCAGGATGTTGTGGTTTGCCCCAATGTTACGGAAGAGGCAAAGCAAGATATGAGAGCAAAGCTGACAGAGCTAGAGGAGAAGAAACAAGAGAGGGAAGGGGTGTAGGAAGCCATACAAGCTATAGGACAGAGTCAGCTGCAATGAGAGGATTCGAGAGGATGATGCGGCAACAATTGTTGGCTCTACTCGTGGTCCATGCATACAAACCGAACGAGACACAACTTCATCGAGTTTCAACAAAGGCATACAGAGCTTTTTTGTGGCAAGGAACACACCTAGAGCACAACTTTCATTGCAAGTATGGTGGAACAAGGATATGCACGAGGAAGCGGATAAACCATGTGCAAATTTCTGGTACTACAACAACCTTCCATTCAATGTGGCAAAGAGCCCATCATTGGGAGTACTTCACACAACATTGCTTGCATTGCTTGTAAGGAAAGGGTAGAAGTCACTCTCTCCAAAATATTTGAGTGGGAAATTGCATTTGGAGGTGCGATTTTTTTAGATGTCACTCAATTCTCCAAAAGAGCAAAAGAAACAATGGAACAAATATGGATGCACCATTCTTTCAGATGGGTGGACGGATGGAAGGAAGCTGCATCCTCATTAATTTTTAGCGGCTTAAAATGGTGGATGGTGTTTTTTGAAGCATTGATGCCTCTAACATAGTAAAAATGCGAGAGAATTTGAGTGTTATGTTAAAGGCGGTTGTATTAAAGGTTGGTGTACATAATGTTGTTAAGTTGTCACATGACAATGCAGCAAAGCATATGTGGTTATGGGAGACTACTGCAGGAAAAGACATCCATCACTCTTTTGGACTCCTTGTGCAGCTCATTGCCTTGACCTTCTTTTGCAACACATAGGCGAAATTGATTGGGTGAGGCCGGTTTAGAAGATCAAGAAACATAACAAAGTACATATACAATCACCCTTGGGCATTCTAATCGGAGGTGGAGTAATCAACTCCACCAACATATTCATGCAGCAAGGTACTACCTCAACCCCAAGTATTTCTTCTCTAACGGCTTCACAAATGTGAACAGAGAGGTTATGGAGGGCCTTTCAACATGTATTGAGAGGATGATACCAGATGTTGAGACAAGGGACCTCGTCATTTTAGAGCTACAAAGTTACAAACGTGCTACAGTGAGGAGGCTCTTTTCTTCGGTGTTAGCTATCCGAGGGAGAACCACACAGACACCAGGTAATAAAAATTAGAATGTTTACCAAGTTACTTATTAGTTACAGATTTGATTTTATTAATTACTTATAAACTTTTGATTATCTTGTTTGTAGGTTCTTGGTGGGAGGATTGGGGAGGAAATACCCCACATCTTCAAAAGTTAGCCCTCAGAATTCTATCTCAACCTTGTAGCACTTCTAGATGTGAACGCAACTAGAGTTTGTTTGAGGCCATTCACACGAAGAAGCGCAACAGGTTGAGTCAAAAACAACTCAACGACTTGGTTTTTGTGCAATACAATCTTCGGCTTCGCACAAGAAAAGTGGAGGCCACATCAGAGGAGCTCATTGATTTGGATGAGATAGATCCATACAGCGAGTGGACTGGGCGAGAAGAGGAAATCCCTACGTTCACAGAGGACGAGATTGCTTCTTTTGAGAGGGAAGCTATGGAGGGAGAAGCACTAGCAGCTGGAGGAGATATTGGATTGGATGACATCTTTGGAGGTGATCTCCAACATGCAGCAGAGGAGCCACCACCATCTACTTCCAGGTTCGAGCCAGAGTCGCAGCCTTCTAGGAGGAGCGAGGAGACGCAGCCGAGTGTGGGGCCTAGTAGAGGCACTAGACCCTCTCCCCAATATTTCTCTAGAACGGGGAAGAGGAAAATGTAACTTATTGTATATTGTAACTTGCATAGATATGAAATTTATGATGATATTTTTCAATGTCAATCATCATAAATTCATATTACTTATCAGTTGATTGTTGTATTCGCATGATGATGCGATTTTGTATTGTATTTGTATTCAAATCTAATAGAAAACACTTCTCCAACATTTTATGGACTCATTTGATACATTTTGTAGTTATGTGTTGCTTAAAATTTATGTTTTTTAAAGAAATTTGCGTATTTTTAAGTTGCTGAGTATTGCCGAGTCAAAAAAACTTTCTGTCGAGTATTTGTCGAGTCCGAGTATGCAAACTATGATCAGCACCACATGGCCCCGAGATAGTGGCGCAGAGGACAACCCAATAATCTAGCTAGTAAACAACTAAGTTATGTATTAAACATGCAACAGAAAACAAATGCAATAAACTATTACACATTCAAGAGACAAAGATAGCAGAATAATGCTCTTCTATTCAATAGAAATGCACAAGTATGGTGCAAATGCATACAAAGCCCCAAAAAGCTGGGAATGAGAATATACATGATCAAAACAGGGGAACACATCCTAGCGAGTTTATGTAAGTGGAAGTAAATGCATAATGAACATGACTGTCAACATTGGGGTCAAGTGGTTACAGTTTACAAGAAAGTAGTTACAAGAAAGAACTGTTGCAAAATGGTTCAACTCTATAATGGATGACAGTTCGCCTTCTTGTTGAAGTGTTGATTCAACTTCCAAGTGGGCGCAATGCTTTTAATTATACTGGTGGAGCATGAACTCTAGGAGCATGGTCTAACATAGCACGATGTCGCATACGAAGGTTCCATGTGTTGTGCAAGATTTTCATTGAGCCTAGTTTGTGCAATATGTTTCTTCGTCATGCACCAACTCAAGGTACTCCATTCAAGAAGAATGCCAAGAAGGGATGAGCGCCCATGTGCTGAGTGATAGCACGGAAGTCAGGCACCATGGTTTTTGGCACTAAAGCTTATGCAACTTGGTGTCAAGCGACTTGACACACAGAGTAACACTGATTCGTATAGGATAGCCAATGCAGCTATAGCAAGAGTGTGGAATGTCGCAACTTGGCCTAGATCATTCACCCTCTCATAAAAATGATGGCCGCCCATCATGTTTTTGATCAGCTACAGAACTTGAGCCTATGAAGGTCGCACAACTTAGCCTAAGAAATGTATTGTCCTGCCTTAACCACAATAAACAGTTGATGTGTGACTTAGCGGGTGTGCATAGTTGTAATTTCAACAATATGATCTTTTGGTGCCATTTGCAAATGTTCGAAATCTCAGTCTGAAGAATGTTGAGTTGCTGTTGGCTCAAGTAAAGGTGGAAAATATGGCATGAGTTAAACATTAAATACCGTATAAAAACACAAACATGGTGGCAGATCAAGGACAAAATCATTCTCTCCAGCTGTATGTAGTATGGTGTGGGAACCATAACGTAAAGTCTTGATCTTCATATGCAATGAATTGTTCTTTTTAAAGATGCAATCGGACCTTATCACCCACCACCGTGAATTCATGAAGTGTATGATGTGTTGTGGCACTCTTTGTCCTTATGTTGTTGGTATGAGAGTATCTACTAAACCTACTAGTGTACTTGTTGGATGTGCTATAAAACTTATCTGCTTTGCCCACTCCCTTCTCTTGTGAGCACAACCGTGTAATTGATGACAATAAGCAATGTCAAGAGGCATGGTTGGCTGAAACCCAAGACATGTTTGAAATGGGCTATCTCATAAAATTATGCAAAGATTTGTTATAGGAATGTTAAATGAAGGGCAGGTTGCCATCCCAGATGCATCTATGTGCACTATTGTACATGCACCACAAATAAATCAGTGTGCAATTGACCACTTCTAACATCTATTTGAGGATGGAATGTTGTAACCTAGTCAAGTTGAGTATCCAACATCTCCCACAAGACACATCGAAAATGACAAACAAACCTACAATCATGGTCTGACATGATGGATGAAACCAGTCCAAAGTGAACCCAAACATGATTGAAGAAGAGATGTGTTGTGTCTAGCACACTAGTACTTTTCTTGCACGCAACTATAACTGCCATCATTAGAAACCAATTTGCTACAACGAACACAAAGTCAATATGGTGCTTTACCATATGTAGTTTAGAAAAGAAATCAACATCCGAGACAGAACTAGCAACAGTTATATAGTCCAAACGTCCTATTTGTTGGTTTAGTGATGCAACAAGAAATGCAAGATTTGATGTGTCGCTTTGTCTTTGCACATATGAGGCCAAAACGAGTGTTGTTGGAGCGCAGAAAGATCTCGCTCACTCTGAAGTATCCTGCTTTCTTGGAATAGTGCACCTTCAAGATGAGCTTTTGGCAAGGTGCACTGGTAGGAACACAAAGATGCTCAAGCTTGTACAGAAACTGGTCTGGCATATAGAAATCGACAAACAGTTCAGTATGCACGAAAGTTGTATAGGCCTGCGCAAAGTCTTGGTCTGCTAAGTGGAGAGAAATCCAGTCAAAGTTGTGGTCACAAGTGTCTAGCATAGTAATGAGTGCCTGGACAAGAAGGCAATCAGCTGCCTTGCTGTCCTTTCCCTTCTTGTGTTTAATCACCAAATGTAACTGCTGCAAATGTCATCCACTTCTTGCAACCTACATTCTCTAGCTTGCTTTGTGTATGTAGGAAATGAAGTGGCTTATGATACGAGTGAATGATGGACTCCTTACCCGTGATGTAGTGTCTCTATTGCTCAACTGCTTGTACGATGGCATGCAACTTTCTCATAGGTAGAGTACCATTGAACTGTGTCATTGCATGTCTCTGAGTGATATGCAACCATATGTTCATGTTGGGTGAGTATTCCTCCGAGGGCATAGTCAAATGCATTGCTTTCGATCTCGAAGGGATGAGTGATGTCTGACATGGCCAAAACTAGTACAGCACAAATGAGCTCCTTAAGTTATTTGAAAGTGCAATGTTGTGCAGGTGTTCACTACGAAGTAACTTTGGCATGCATGATCTAATTGAGCAGCCATGAAATGTGCAAGACAAACCTAAAGTAGAAATTTGCAAGTCCAAAATAACTTATGAGCACTATGAGATTGCATGGGGTTTGCCAATCTCAGGTTACATTGATCTTTTATGGATCTATATATATTCCTATGCAATCAATGATGTAGCCATGGTATTGAATTTGCACAGCGCCAAATGTATAATTGCTTAAGTTGGCTTGAGATTTGTGTTGGCACAAGGTATTTAGGATACGTGTTATGTGCTCAACATGTTCCTCCCAAGTTGGCTTCCAATGTGTTGGCGTAAGGCATCTAGGATATGTGTTGTGTGCCCAACATGCTCCTCCCAATCTTGATGAAAATGAGAATATCATCCAGGTAGATGATGACAAGAGAGTAGATAAAGGGCTTCATTATATCATTCTAGACTGTTTTGGTACAGGTAGGGGTACAGTATGCTGAAACGGCAAATTTTTAAAAACCTCAGGTACGGTACGCTGTGGGTACGTTCTTCGTACAACATATTTTTAAAAGTAAAAAATATAAATTATATAAAAAAATTAAAGAAAACAACAAGTTTATAGTCTCAGGAACCTATAAAATATTAAAAGCCAACAACAAGCTTATTATGAATCAGAAGCCATCTAAAGCAAGATTTCTTTGACTGAATACAAGAAGACAGCAAAACATTAAAACTATGAGTCCATCTACTAATGGGCTTACAAACATTCCACTTATTGTTAAGGCCCAGGGAAAGGTTTGGGGAGAAGGCAATCTTTTCATAGAGTTGTTGGAGGTAGCCTCTGGAGAGGGGCCCTTTGAGCCACCTCATAGTATCCCAAAAAGTCATTCTCATCCTCCATAATTTGTCCAGCAGAAGGAGCTGTGAGAGCATTTCTGAGCATTGTATACATTCTGAACTGAGATTGAGGAAGCTTATAGAAAGCTTTTAAGGCCTGTCCATTCCATCCACTTCCCAAATCTGTACGAGTCATGAAATACTTTAATTCCTTTTTCAAACCAAAGGAGGGAAGAGCAGCCTCTTGTCAAGGCAAGGATCTTGTCATTATATTTCAGATTTGATGAAATTGATTTGTAGGCTTGGCACCTAGTGTCAAAGGAAGAGAAGATATGCTGCCCAACCACCAAGTGCTTCACTTGTTCCCATGCCTTCCAAATTGACTGAAGAATAAACGAATCGTGAGGAGCAACAAGAAAGCCCCCAAATAATAAGTCAGCCAAATGAAGTCCTTTTCATCTCACTTGACCCTTCGGAGCCTATTGGCAATATTGAATCTCACACGAACTTTCTAAGGTTCAATTCCAATCAAATCCCTAAAGTTTTATTTTATTTTTTTGGCACTTAAAAAAAAAACCGTACCGTGTGAGTACGCTGTGGGTACATACCCACAGGCCTTGGCTACGTCCCAGGTACAGATTTCCATACCCGGGACGTACTGGGGCCTACGGATACGTATTCCATAGAGTACCCGAACTGTACCCATACCCAGACCCAGACCTGGTACGTATCAGGCCTGGTACGGGGTACTTTCCATTTCTGGCCAGTCTAGATATCATTCATCGAGCACATGAATGTCATCGGTGCATTTGTCAACCCAAAAGGCGTAACCAAACATTCATACAATCCCGCTTTGTTTTGACATTATCTTTCAAACATCTTCAGGATGAGCTGGAACCTGATGATTACCAAATTTCAAGTTGACTTTGGTCAAGTATCATGCACCTTGGAGCTGATGTAGAAGGTCATAAATGTGTAGTAGTGGATATCGGTTGTTAATTGTTATCTTGTTAAGTGTGGAACAATCAATGCACAAGCGCCATGATCCAACCTTCTTTGGTGCTAGTACTATTGGGTTATTAAAAGGAGAAGAGGTCAGCTTGATTAATAAGCTCTTAAATCTGGCACCCAATCTCAACTTTCTCCCAGATGGATTGGTAGTACAAGTTGTTTGAAAGTGGAGATTAGATCTGATTTTATACGGCACAATGTGTTGGGACACGTTTGGATTCTTCAAGGACATCATACTACTGCAGTAGGTTGTCAACCTATTGGTGTTGCACCATTATCCATGGAATTTGGTGCATGGCCAATGCATGCTTTCTAGGGTGCTCATGTCTCTTGGAAAACCATTATCAACACAAACACTTGCAACAGATATGAGTTTGCAGCATTGCTTGGCCAATACCAAAGTGACTTTGAACTTCCGAAGAGACTCTAGGATGTCAGGAAGATGCATTTGTTGACTCTGAGAAACCAGCTCTATTGCTTAGCTCTATAGGAGTCATCATGGTCATACAGGTGGATTGCCAAGTAGAATGTCACATACCTCTAATGGCTCTACGGCACAGGTGACTATATCAGGCATGGGGCTTGTTTCCATACTCAACATGCATTGACAAATAGCCATCCCAAGGTATATGGATGAGGATCTATGTCATCCAGGATACGGGTACGGGTATGGGTTCGGGTACGATACGCGGATACGTCGATTTTAAAAAACCCTTGGGTACAATACGTCTTGGATACGTCCGTACATATATATTGATTATATATATATATATATATACTCATTTTACTCATTTTTTAGTCCATAAGAAATACAAAACTTGAAAAATATAGTATGATCAATGTTCAAAACATTCAATATACTTAAGATTTTACATTTTCTATGATATATGAATATTATATTCCTTTGTGTTTCATCCATTTCCTTTGAGATTAATTTTTGTGTTGCAATGGTGGCCATAAAGGACCTATTTAATTAGGTTGACTCTAACCTGCCAATGATAACTAAAGAGGTCAGTCCAATGGTTGGTTCTTGCATTCATATTATCCAAAATCACCTTCTAATCCTCCTTAAGGATGCGGGAAGGAGTCAATGATGTGCCTTAATATTTTTGGGAAAGGATGCTCTTGGAAACTTTAAGCTACTCAGTTTGTGGTTCCAATTTTTTCTATTATTATTGAAGATCACCTGAGATTTGATCTCATAAATAACTTGTACGGAGGTTCGGATATATGTCCAAATTTCTACGAATAGCTTCTTTCCTTGGACAATTGCAATGATCCCAAATAATTAACTCAAACATTCTTGATATCCTTTGAACATTTTCTCTCCAATAAGCTAGAGGGATTTTAAACAATCTCCTGGTTTCCTTGTGGTTGCCATGCCCTCTAGTCTAGTCTTCAATAAAATTGAAGTTTGCTTGGATCAAAAATAAATAAAATTAAAAAAAGTTGGGGTCCCCCACGCCCAACCCTATGGGTAAGTCCCGAGTACATCCGGGTATGTATCGAGCACGTCCCGGATACATCAAAACGTACTCGGGAAGTATCAGTACAATACCCAATATGTATTTGTACCGGGTACGTATCTAGGGGTGATAGGGGGGGCGAACCACGGTAACATAGATGAGGATGTGATTCCATAATATGACCTAGGCACCTAATTGCATCTTACACAAATATGTTCTTTTGGCTCCCATTGTTGATGATGACGTGAAGGGGCAGACCCTTGACCCAATACTTGGTATGGCAGAGCTGCTTTTGTTCCTCAAAGCAATTGGCACTCAGACAACTAGCATTTGGATCAGTGTCTTCTACTTAGGCAATACTTGAGCACGTCATTCGGAATCACTATTGGTTTTTTGTGAGGTGTTGTCAGCCCCACTTATCCCTTTGCTTCCTCTTTTCCCTTTTTTAGTATCGATGGCATTTGAGCCTTTGACTATGCCAAAGGTTAATTCAGTTATTGTCCTTGGTGCAAAGGCATTTAAATTGGCAATGGAGTGTTTGGCACAACAAGAACATGATTGCTCTTGCACATAGAGTTGGATGAAAAGTAGAAGTTCTATTTCATCTTGGCCTTGACCCCGATCTTTGCAACATTGTGGTAGGCTTTCCCCAATGTAGGAGAGGCCTGAAAATTCCTTCTCCCTGATGATGGATCCAGCATTGAACTCGAAATGTTGGAATTGAAAAACTCTTTGCGTAGTATATCCAAAAATTTATATCATGTCTAACTGCGATATGAATCTCAAAACCATAATTCCATCTATGTCAGGTATACAAGGAGAGTACACTAATGTACTTTGGCACCCTATTTTTCTCCGTTTGGTCTCTCATGCCCAGAAGGTAGTCATGGAATTTGTTTGTGTATTCTTGTCCCGATTGGTCCTTTCTTTGGTGCAATTGTTTAAACTTCGTATACGTCGTCACAATGCTTGAGTGGGTGATATTCTCCATGTACATTGTTGACAAACTTATCCCATTTGTCAATAGGTTCATGGTCATGTTCTGCTGACATCCCACAAACTCTATGTGCATAATCTGACATGGTGGAACAATCCCACATGATGCACAAGTTCAATGTTGGGCCTAGCCTCTATGATATGTTTATAGTCGCATGCCAACTTGCATCACTCCATACAAGTAGAGAACCTAGAGGGAACGAGCACCAATGTGTTGAGTGTTGGCATGAAAGTCTAGCACCATGGATTTCGGAACTAAAGCTTATGTGCCTGTGTCACCAAAGGGCTTGGTGCACAGAATAGTGCTAAATTGCATAGGATAACCAGCACAGCTAAAGTGAGAGTGAGGACCACCGCAGGTTGGCTAAGATCACCAATGGTCATTTGAAATTTAGATAAGGTAAAAAACATAGAGAATAACAATTTCAAAAACATTACCACTCTTTCAGTAGTGAAAGTGAAGTCATGAACACCATGATCGACAAAAAAATTCTTTACTTCCTCGAGCATGAAGGGTCTGTCAAGTCTCCACTCGTGAGTGCACCCTGAGCATCTGAAAACAAATTCAAAGTAAAATTGAGTGCAATGCATCTAAGAGTATGATCATAAATGCAGACGGAAGGCAGTTTTTAAAAGAATAAAAGCATTGAATAAATTATTCAACTAATGTTGAAAAGAAAAGAATAAAAGCATTGAATAAATTAATCAACTAATGTTGAAAAGTTATTCTTAGGTACATAGTTTTTCCATATACAACTGAAGTTTCATATGCAACCGATGAATTGTTCATGCATAAAAACTATACAAAAAAATGAGGTTCATCCATGAATACATAGAAACAATTAGATACCTCGATTGAAAATGAATTAACAAAACATGACTCTAGCATAAGACATTTATAATAATCAAATTACAAACCAAAATAAGATCTTTTAACATAAAGTAAATGAGAGGAAAAAGTTATTCATTAGACTTTAAAGTCTAATTTCAAAAAACAATTAAGTATGATTCTCCAGTAGTGATTAAGGAGTTCATTAGATCTAGTGGTTACAATACAAACTTGGACGAATCCATCACTACCAAATACTCACTAACATATATTAGTACCTAAGTTTTCAGAATTATGTACCAAATCAGAATATCCATTTTCAGAATTTTTAGAGCTGAGGAAAGGCCATTTACAGCTGTGTTTAAGGCAGACCGTCTGCAAACTTTTATAAAAATAATTTCAGCATGATTTGGAGCTCAAATTCGGTAATTTCTTTATGATTTCGTCTTTATAAAAAAAAATTGATTTGTTTAGGATAAAGATTCAGTGGGTTTATGACATATTTAATGCAATTTCATTCCTAGACCTAGTCAACATTTCTGGGTTAATTTCAGATCGGCATTAATAAATTTTGAATATCTCTTATTATCTGCATTTTGGGGTTGGATTTGCCTAAAATCCAATTGGGGTAAAAAGTGTCCATTTGGGTACATTAGAGTGGTATCAAAGCAGTGATTCTCCCAGCCTGTGAAGGGAAAATCACATTTGCATAGACAGAGGTGATGAGGATTTTAGATACCATTACTCAAGAAGAACTCCAAGAAAGGGAGATATGGATGATAGAGAAAGACCTCCTCTCAATGATGAGCTGAGTTATATGAATGAGATATTCTCTAGAGGTAATAGAGAGTTGCATAACCGGTTGATAGAAGCCCACAAAGATCTAAGGGACTCCTTAATAGGGACCATTGCTAATTTGGGAAGATCCCTGTAATGTCCCCTTTTAGGATGATTGGGAATTTGCAACAAATAATTAAAAATCAACTCAAGAAGGATTAGATCCTTTTGAATCAACCTAAAATAGCCCAATGTCAACCAATTACAACCCAAATGGGGTTGGAAGTGGTCAAGGTGGTGAGCTAGATTGGTGGAGACAATCAGATTTTTATTCTTCTTAATTCTGATTTTTATAACAGCTAAAAACAATTAATAATCAAACCCCAGACTGCTGCAATTTTCAAAAATTCATATCTTCCTCAAAACCACTCCGATTTGGGCAAATGAGATATGCCCAAACTCGGAAAAATACAAGGAACAAGATGATCCAAACCAAATTAGAACAGCAGTTACCAAACTCCCAAAACAACCAAAAGAGCAAGTCGCCTAGGGCAAAATAAATTGTTGTTTTGCACATAAATTAGTTCTGGCACTTGCATCACTCCCAAAACCCCCAAATCTGGTCACACATACTCACAAAATTATGCTAAATCAGATCTGCAACATAAATATATTTTTGGGGCATCAAATCATGCATAAACCACCCTTTTCCAAGTTGCTAGGGCTGGTATAAAACAGCAGATATAAGTGAGATTAAACCAGCAAGAAAACACTCCAAGAGGAAGCCAAATCAACAAGAACACACCCCAAAATGAGGCGCTAGGGTTAGAATGACATTCCAATGCAAATCGCCACAATATGGAAGTTTCAAGCATGCATAATATTCACCAACCAGCTCCCAAACCAAGCGCTAGGGTTAGGAAGAAATATAGACCAACATAAAGCACAAAAATCCTTCAATGAGTCTTCAAAATCAGATCTTCAATTCCAAATCAAATGAGAGAAAGCACAATGAAAAGCTAGGTGTTATGTCCCTTTTTTCCCTTTTAAAGACAATTATGGAATTTCCAGCCATTTCTATCCTTGGACGAATTGAAGAAATTATGAAGGAAGCATCTAATATGTTTTTTATTATTTAATAAATGTTTTAAAAGCATGTTAGAGAAGAAATATGGGACGGCCAAGGAAAATAAATAATTATAAGGGTCGGCCAAGGCATATGAAGGGTCATGAGGCATATGAGAGATCATGTCTTTTCATATTTTGGCACCAAGGAAGAAATAATATAAATAGGGGTGTGGGGCATTCATTTGCTCATAACTTGTCATTTGTAATTTCGAATATTGAGAGAGTTCTCTCACATTTCTTACCATTTGGGACGGAAACCCCAAGTGAGGTCTTTTGTGAGGGATGAAAACCTCTCACTCATACTTTAAACTATTTGTACTTGAAGAAAGAATATCAATTGAAGATTTTTGCACTTATTTCCATGATTTCCTTCCGCTGTAATAAATTTTAAGTCTGCTGCAATTAATTTCCAGAATTCTGGAATTTTATTTAAATCCCTCAAAAAGGGACATTACAGTGGTATCAGAGCTTTATCCTCTTAAGGCCTGATAATTTTATGGAAGTTGGCAACAAGGAATACAAAACTATCAGAGCATGGACTCTCAAAAAGCCAGGGTTTCAATAGTCACGGAGGTGGAAGATCTCTTCAAAAAATACCAAGCTCTACCAATAGACATCCGTAATGCTTTGCCATTTCCAGATTTCATAAGATGGGAATTTGGTATTCTAGGTGAGCATGTGCTCAAAGGTGAAGTGAATGACCTCCCTCAAAAGACAAATAACATCAGCAATAATGATGGAGAACAAGAAGCAGTAATGGTAGAAACCCACATAAGGCAGCCCGCTGGTCCGTTGGTAGCAGCAGACCAAAGAGAGCCCAGAAATGAAGAATCACGTTCGAGAAAGGACCACCACGACATCCCAAGCACTTGTGAACAAGGTGTGAAGGAAGAAGTGGATGAAAGCTTTGTTGAAGGTCCGAGGATCGAATACAATTCAGATGTGTTGCTCCCTAGCTTGTCTTCACAAAGAGTTGATCACCATCATCAGTTCAATTCAAATATGGGCAGATTACAGAACACATTGAATGATAAGGAGTCATCCGCATTTCCTCCCACAAGAACCTTCCATACCAAACCCTTAGGGCGGGAAGAAGAGGAAGTAAAGGAAGGAGAGCCACCAGATGAGAATAAGCAAGGATTGAAGTCATGTCCACAATCACATTCACTTCAAGAAGACAATTTTAAGTGGGCAGTCTTGGAGCTTAGCAAAGCTCATCCCTTTGATGACTCCTTATGTCATCTTGAAGACACCATCACCTGGAACACATGTTACGAAGATGATGTACCCTCTTTTTGGAATGAAGATTCTACGAAGAAGGAGCAACAAAAGATTGTTTGGGATCCAGGCATTAGTGATTGCTTGAGGACAAGCAATCTTGGGGAGGGAGGACTGTCATGTCCCTTTTTTCCTTTTTAAAGACAATTATGGAATTTTTAGCCATTTCTATCCTTGGACAAATTGAAGAAATTACGAAGAAAGCATCTAATATGTTTTTCATTATTTAATAAATGTTTTAAAAGCATGTTAGAGAAGAAATATGGGACGGCCGAGAAAAATAAATAATTATAAGGGTCGGCCAAGGAATATGAAGGGTCATGAGGCATCCGAGAGTTCATGTCTTTTCATATTTTTGTGCCAAGGAAAAAATAATATAAATAGGGTGTGGGGCATTCATTTGCTCATAACTTGTCAATTGTAATTTTGAATATTGAGAGAGTTCTCTCACATTTTGTAATGTCCCTCTTTCCGAATGAGCTTAGACCTTGGCCCTTTTGTCTACTTGTCAATTGTAATTTTGACGGCCAACCTTTGGGAGGTTTCTAGGGTGACTAAGTTTTTATTATTTTATTATATTGTGCTAATGTTTTTAAAATAACATTATAAGTTGCACATATAATAAATAATAAAGCTTATTAATAAATTAAAAATGTCAATATCAAAATACAATTAAAATTAATTGTATTAAAGGAGGAAAAGTGCGACTTGCTTATGGGAGTCATAAATTGGGAAATGTGACATCAAGCCCATAGGGAAAAATGCGACCAGCATAGGGAAAAGGAAAAATGCGATTGGCTGGTTTAGAGGTGGTGGTTGGGTTGTTTTGCCTTTATATGGGCAAGTCGACTTGCTTAGAAGCATTCCAAATTTTTATTATCAGATTTTTGCATTGTTAAGAGCTCTTGCTTTTATCAGAGATTCCAAGGACGAAAACCCTTGTGGATTTCATCTCTTGTGGACGAAAACCCCAAGGGATTGAGAGGGGATTTCACTCAGAAATTTCCAGCGTTGTTAATCAGATTTCCAGGTTCATTTCAGCAGTGTTTGTGAAGAGTTTTGAAGGTATTTTCAGTGGTTTTTGAGCAGCAGTTGGGTCGATCTATTGTGGGCAGTTTTGGCAGCAATTTCAGAGGTATTTTCCTCAAAAATATTTGTCAAATATTCTCCATAATACTGTAAACCAAATCGCTGTATTTTCATCATTTTCTGAAGTATATTTTGAGGGTTTTCAGGCAGAATATTAGCAGACTTCAGATCTGATTTTCTGGGTTGTTTTGGCTGCAATAAATTCAGTTTTTGCATGGTTCAGTCTCTAAATATTTGGGTAATCATTTGAAATCAAAAATATTACTTTTGGGTGTCATTTGCATTAAGATCTATCTTAAACCCTAGTCGCATTTTCTCAAATAAATCAGATCTGCATTAGGTAATTGCCATAACATCCATAAATCTGTATTTACTGTTTTTATTTGATTTAAAATTTATTGGAGTATAAGGGAGACCCATTTGGGGATCTTTCAAGTGGTATCAGAGCAGCAATCCTCCCACCTGGAGGGTTTGTTTGATGCAGCCTAGAGAAGTTGGGCCACACAGGTATCATACAAGGAGGCAGGCTCGCATTCTAGCCGATTTGGATACAGAGAATAGTACTGAAATCATGGCCAGAGAGAGGGATCACACACTCCTCCACGGCAAGAGCGAGTTGACCCAGATCTTCTTTTCAGAGGTATGATCGATTCCCATCAGGAAATGATACAGACCATGAGACAGATGATGGAGAGTATGACTATGGATAGGACAAGAAATAGGCATGACAGAAGGGAAAGATCTGCATCCATAGCCAGCAGCCACGGAAGGCACAACAGGGCACCTACAGAGGTGGGTAGCGTGAGAGGTTCCCCTCCGCGTGATAGGAGACATACAGAGGAGAGGAGACCCACGAGGACTGCGGATAGACCTATGCAACCTAGATTCCTACAGAGGGAGGAGCCACCATTAGTTGAGGACCCACTTGAGGACACAGTCTTTCAGGATAATGTGATGGTAGCTCATGATGAGTGGAGAGCATTACCGGAGGAGGTACGGAATGCCTTTCCCCTTCACCAGTATTGTATTCAAAAGAGAGAAAGCTTGAGAGCTAGACAAGCGCAGAGACCTAGGGCCCAAAGCAGAACAGAGAATTGAAGCAGGTTACCAGCAAGGTGACCCTTTCCACTTTTGATGGCAGTGGAAAGATTAGTGCCAGGGCATGGATTCACAAGCTTGATACATACCTCACTCTCAAACCTATGCAGGAACAGGAGGCTATTCAGTTTGCTACTCTACACCTGGAGGGAGTGGCATACGATTGGTGGCACCATGGGCTTATCACACAGAGACATGACCTACTGCGGTCATATAGGGAGTTTAGTGAGAAGTTGATTGCAGTTTGATCGCAAAGATGTGGAACTTTATTACAAGGATTTGGCACAACTACGACAGAGTGGGCCACGTTGATTCTTACATCAACGAATTTCAGCGGATTGCAGTGATGGTACCAGAGATGCCCGAGAGACGTGTGGTGATGCTTTTCATTGAGGGTCTGCATGACAGGTTAAGAGGATTGGTCAAGGCCCTTAGGCCTAGGACATTACACGATGTTATTCAGACAACATTAGATTTGGAGACATCTCCCACTTCTTACCAGCCTAGTAAGAAGCCCTTCACAAGCTCCAAACCGTTTCAACGTTCCACTACTCAGCAGAAGAGTGTTCCCCCTCCTAGGATGGATCAGGAGACTCGGAATGAGTTGAGGAGGAAGAAACTTTGTTTTCATTGCAAGGACCACTGGGAGCCTGGACACAACTGCCTTGGGAAAGGCAAGGTGCATCTTATTGAGGTCATTTCAGATGTAGAGGCAGAGTCTCAACCAGATGCAGATACAGAGGACAATGATGATGATCACGGTGCACATGAGGAGCAGCCCCAGTTAGAGCTTGGAGAGGGAGAGACATCAGGCTCAGGTACTATTGCTTCACTTTCTGGAGTCCCTAGGTACCACCCCTTTCGTTTGAAAGGAGTACTTAAGGGGCAGCGAGTTGTCTGCCTGATTGATAGTGGCGCTACACACAATTTCCTTGATGAAGGATTTGTGATGAAGCGGGGTTTACAGGTTGAGGAGTTTGAAGGATTCAGTGTACGAGTGGCAGATGGCTTTGCTCTGAGCTGCACTAGACGGATTTCACAGCTTAGTATCCAGCTAGGGGACTACACATTGACAGATGATTTTTACATAGTTGGACTTGGAGAGATAGATGCAGTTTTGGGGATTCAGTGGCTTCAGTCTCTTGGGAGATATGTGCAGGATTTCAGACGGATGGAGTTGGAGTTTATGACAGATGGGAAGAAGATTGTGCTACGAGCTCTTTCAGATGGTGGGCCTAGAGTTGTTTCAGCACATCGGATGGAGTCTATCATCAGTCATGGAGAGGTTGCATGGGCAGCCCAATGCTTCATTTCATCCAAATCTTCTTTAGATGGTGGACAGCAAAGCACATACAGATATTCAAACCATAGTGGATAGGCATGGGCAGGTTTTTGGTGACATTCCTCCAGGTAGACCGCCAGACAGAGGGTTTGAGCATGTTATAGAGTTGGAGGAGGGTGCCAAGCCAGTGATCACTACACCTTATCGTCATCCTAAGAAATTTAAGGATGAGATAGAGAGGACCATCAGGAGCTTCTTGATATGGGGCATATCCGTCCTAGTTCTAGCCCATTTGCTTCTTCGGTGGTGTTGGTGAAGAAGGACGGGACGATGAGGATGTGTATTGACTACCGGGCCCTCAACAAGAAGACAATCAAGAACAGGTATCCCATCCCTCGTATTGATGAGCTTTTGGATGAATTGCATGGGGCCATTTACTTTTCGAAGATTGATCTTCGATCAGGATACCATCAGATTCGTGTTCGAGAGGAGGACATCCTCAAGACAACATTCAGATGTCACTACGGGCATTATGAGTTCTTGGTGATGCCATTTGGTCTCACTAATGCACCTGCCACTTTCCAGTCATGCATGAACCATCTCTTCAACAAGCAGTTGAGGAAGTTCGTGCTAGTTTTCTTTGATGATATCTTGATCTATAAAGCAGACATGGGAGGATCACTTGAGGCATTTAGATGAGGTACTTGGCATTATGGAGGTTCAGTCTCTATTTGCTAAGATGTCCAAATGCGAGTTTGGACTTACTGAGATATCTGTATCTTGGGCATGTCATTGGGGCCAATGGGGTCAAGGTCCATCAGGAAAAGATACAAGCTATGCAGGATTGGCCTTCACCTAGGAACATATCAGAGTTGATGGGATTCCTAGGGCTATGCGGATATTATCGGAGATTTGTGAGAGGTTATTCAGATATTGTTGCACCATTGACAGATCTCACACGGAAGGGGGCATTCAGATGGACAGATGAGGCACAGATGATATTTGATAAGCTCAAGGTGGTGATGAGCACATGTCCAGTCCTTGCTCTTCCGGATTTCTCTAAGCCGTTCATTTTAGAGTGTGATGCTTCGTGCTCGTGGTATTGGTGCGATTTTGATGCAGACTCCATCCCATCGCTACGAGAGTAGGAAGTTGAGGGAGAACGAGAGGTTGTATTCCACCTATGACAAAGAGATGCTCGCCATCATGCATGCATTGGCGAAGTTCAGCAATATTTGGTGGGAGGGAAGTTCGTAGTGAGAACCGACCATAACAACTTGAGGTACTTCTTGGAACAAAAGGAACTCAATGAGAGGCAGCAGAAGTGGGTCAGCAGGATCCAGGCATATGATTTTGACATCGAGTATGTCAAAGGGAAGAAGAATGTTGTGGCTGATGCACTTTCGAGGAGGCCCCATATTGCTGTCCTATATTCCGTGAGTGAGATTTCTGCAGATTGGAAGTCTCAATTGGTGGTCGAGTATTCAAAGAACACCTTGGCATGTGAGATCATGGATGGCAAAATTCAGGATGAGCGCTACCAGGTAATTTCTGATTTGATTTATTATAAGGGTAGAATTTATTTGGTACCTGAATCTAAGCTTAAGGGAAAGATTCTACATGCACTCCATGATGCACCATTAGCAGGACATCCAGGTTATTTCAAGACATACAGGCAGGTTAGAGAGAGATTCTCTTGGAAGGGTCTCAAGGAGGATGTTCTACAATATATTCGAGAGTGTGTGACTTGTCAAAAAACAAGTCCGAGCATACTTTCCCTGCAGGTTTATTACAGCCCTTACCTATTCTAGAGCAGAGATGGGAGAGTATATCTATGGATTTCATTACAGGACTACCAGTTGTGCAGGTAGGCTATGATCGCATTTATGCGATAGTTGACAGGTTGACTAAGTATGGGCATTTCTTTGCCATTCCCACGAGTTTTAAGGCACCGCAGTGGCTGATTTATTTTTTAGGGAGATATTCAAGTTGCATGGGCTCCCGAAGAATATTGTCAGCGATAGGGACAGCAGGTTTATGAGCACATTTTGGCAGGAACTCTTTAGATTGGCAGGCACTGAGTTGACTCCAAGCACTAGCTATCATCCGCAGACTGATGGGCAGACGGAGATTGTGAATAAGTGGATTGAGGGGTACCTACGCAACTATGTTTCAGGACAGCAGAGGGCATGGGTTAAGCAGCTTTATTTGTGCGAGTATTGTTACAATACTACGTACCATATGTCCATCGGTATGACCCCTTTCCGAGCTTTGTATGGTTATGACGCGAGATCCTTTGTGGATATGGCGTTTGGAGATAGTAGAGCTCCTAAGGCTCGAGAGTGCTTACAGGACAGCCAGGATATCCTTAAGACCCTTAAGGATAATATGCAGCATGCCCAAAATCAGCAGAAGGTGTATGCAGACAGGCACAGGATTGAGCGATCATTTGAGGTGGGAGATATGGTCTTTTTACGACTCCAACCTTACAGACAGAGTACTCTTAAGAAGAGTGGAGCAGAGAAGCTTAAGCCTCGTTTCTATGGTCCATACAAGGTGGTGAGGAGAGTTGGACAGGTAGCATATGAGTTGGAGTTACCTTCTGAAAGTAAGATACACAATGTTTTTCATGTGTCTTGCTTAAAGAAGGCATTGGGGCAGCATGTGACTTCTTCAATAGAGTTACCACCCTTGGATGATGAGGGAAGATTGGATTTGGTCCCGAGGAGCTTCTGGATTGGAGGGAGAGAAGGTTGTGGAACAAGGTGATCCGAGAGTATCTAGTTCGTTGGAAAGACTTACCTTTGGAGGATGCTACTTGGGAGGGTGAGTCTATTCTTCAGCATCCCGCCATACTGCATTGCTTGTGGGCAAGCAACTCCGGGAGGGAGGACTGTAATGTCCCCTCTTTCCGAATGAGCTAGGACGAAGACCTTTGGCCCTTTTGTCTACCCGATGGCCAAGGAGGTTTCTAGGGTGACTAAGTTTTTATTATTTTATTATATTGTGCTAATGTTTAAAAAATAACATTATAAGTGCACATATAATAAATAATAAAGCTTATTAATAAATTAAAAAGTCAATGTCAAAATACAATTAAAAATTAATTGTATTAAAGGAGGAAAAAAGCGACTTGCTTTATGGGAGTCATAAATTGGGAAATGTGACATCAAGCCCATGGGGAAAAATGCGACCAGCATAGGGAAAAAAAAACGTGATTGGCTGGTTTAGAGGTGGTGGTTGGGTTGTTTTCCCTTTATATGAGCAAGTCGACTTGCTTAGGAGGCATTCCAGATTTTTATTATCAGATTTTTGCATTGTTAAGAGCTCTTGCTTTTATCAGAGATTCCAAGGACGAAAACCCTTGTGGATTTCATCTCTTGTGGACGAAAACCCCAAGGGATTGAGAGGGGATTTCACTCAGAAATTTCCAGCGTTGTTAATCAGATTTCCAGGTTCATTTCAGCAGTGTTTGTGAAGAGTTTTTGAAGGTATTTTCAGTGGTTTTTGAGCAGCAGTTGGATCGATCTATTGTGGGCAGTTTTGGCAGCAATTTCAGAGGTATTTCCCTCAAAAATATTTGTCAAATATTCTCCATAATATTGTAAACCAAATCGCTGTATTTTCATCATTTTTGAAGTATATTTTGAGGGTTTGAGGGAATTTCAGCAGAATATTAGCAGACTTCAGATCTGATTTTTCTTTGGGTTGAAATCAAAAATATTTGGGGCTGCAATAAATTCAGTCGCATTTCTTGCATGATTCATTAGGGTTTCTAAATATTTGGGTAATCATTTGAAATAAAAATATAACATTTTTTGGGTGTCATTTCAAACTATTTGCATTAAGATCTATCTTAAACCCTAATTTTAAGTCACTACAATTAATTTCAAATCTGGAATTTTATTTAAATCCCTCAAAAAAGGGACATTACACTAGGCTCCCACTTTGGTAGCGCTAGGCATGCCAAGGGGTTACAATGCAAATAAAAGAGGTGAACAGATATGTTAGTAATGCCCCGAAAAGGGGACATTACATTCTCTATAAGGGCTAACTACTAATAAGCAAAATTCCCAAGGAAACCAAGGTGAAGGAAGCTCTTCTACTCATCATACAAAAAGAGTCTCAAGCAAGACTCCTTCCAAGTTCTTTCATGTTAGTTTTCTTCAAAGAAATGAGCCACAAGAGGAGAGAGAACAACCACAAACACATGGGTTTGCTGAAGAAATGAACCTATATGGAGAAGAGTATGCATCATTGAATCCCAACACAAGGGATTTGCTTTCATTCAGAGACTTTTGCCAGCTTAGAAGAAGCGAGGGACCAAGGAAGAAGGTGAGTCATCCTCAAGAGCCAAGGAAAGATATCCAACATCGATTGGGTAAGATTACTCTTCCTACATTTGATGGTACGGATAAATGTTTTGCTAGAGCATAGTTGCAAAAAGTTAGATACTTACTTGTCACTAAATCCTATGTATGAGGAAGAGACTCTCAAATTTGTCACCTTGCATTTAGAAGGTATGGCTCACGAATGGTGGTATCATAGTCTAGTAACACAAGGACATGGTTCTATCGACACTCTTTAAGAGTTTAACAAAAGGCTAACCAAAAGGTTTGACAAAAAGATCCGAATCGCATTTCGAGAGTTGGCACAACTCGAACAACAGGCATTTGTGGAAAGGTATGTTGTTGATTTTCAGAAACTTGTGGTCATGGTTTCAAATATTATTGAAAGAAGATAAGTTGTTTTGTTCATGGAGAGCTTGGCGAACCCCTTAGAGATTTGGTGAAGGCTTTTGAGCCTCCATCTCTTCAAGATGCCATCAAAAGGTCACTAAATCTGGAATTTACAGCGGGAAAGAATAAAAATCTGCAGTTTGGGCAGTAGCGAACATCACCTTTGGGGCAGCAAAAGAGCACATTTGAGCAGCCAATAACAGCTCAAATTGATAAGCAAGGGGCAGCAGTTAATGGGCAGTAAAGAAAGGCACAAGAATGGGAAAGAAACAGGTCTAAAATTGAAGCAAGGAATGAGTTAAGGAGGAAGAAATTATGCTTTGATTGTAAGGACCCATGGACACCCAACCATCGTTGCAAAGGTAAGGGATCTATCCATTACATTGAAGTTGTTTCAGATAATGATGAGGATGAAGATAATGTTGATCCAAAAGACCAAGCAAAGGAAGATGAGGTGGTTGTCACAGGTGCTACATTAGCTACATTGACAGTGTTGCCTAGTTTTTATGTTTTTCATGTGAGAGGTGATCTTCATGGGCAAAAGATCACCATATTGATTGACAGTGGAGCAACACATAACTTCATTGATGAAGATTTGGTTGCCAAATTGGGATTGCAAGAAGAAGACTTCCAAGGATTCAATGTGATTGTGGCGGATGGACATTCAATCACATGCACCAAGAAGATTCCACAACTCCAATTCACCATGGGAGGTCATGAGGTAAGTGATGAGTTTTATGTTGGTATTGATGGTTTGGATTTAGTACTTGGTGTGCAATGGCTTCAATCTTTGGGTGAATTCATCCAAAACTATCAAACCATGGAGTTGAAGTTCAAAGTGCAAGACAAGGAGATTGTTTTGCAAGGTATGAGGAAGGGAGTTCCTCAAAGAGTGGTAGCCAAAAGCATGGTAGGATTATTCTAAGAAGGGCAGATTGCACAAGATGAGGATGATAAAGAAATAAGCATGTCATTGCAGCAGTTGAATTATGAAGAAATTCAGCCTCTTATGGATCATGGTGACATCACAAGGTATGGGACAAGTAAAATAATGTCATATATATTGCATATTCAGATTTGTTTTGAGAAAAGTGATAAACTAAAAGATGACATCTACAATCTGAATTAGGTGATACCTTAGATGCAAACCTTGTATGTATGAGCATCTTGTGAGTGATTGATGGTGGCAAGTTTTGGCCCATTTGACAGGTAATGGGGCTAGGCTTTTGGACCACTTCAGCATGTTTTGTCTATTGTGCATGACACTTAGACAAAAAAATTGGAATTGCTTGAGGGCAAGCAATTTTGGGAACAAATGACTAAAATGTCTTGCTTCCTAAGATGATCATGTCGAAGACCCTTAGCCCATTTTGTCTTCCCGATGGCTAAGGAATAAACTTAAGGGGGACTTAAGTTATGATAGTTTATTATAAAGTGCAAAAATAAAAGAAAATATTATAAAGCACTTATAATAAATTATTATGAACTTAATAATAAATTTAAAAAAGAAAAAGGCAAAAGGCATTAGCAAATGTTATTTATTCAAGGGAAAAATGCAACTTGCCTAGGAGAGAAGCAAGTGGGGAAAAGTATTAAATGAGGGGAAAATTCTAATTGGATGTGAGAGTGGCCATTTGGGCCTTATTCTTCTATTTAAGCAAGTCTACTTGCTTGGAGAGATATCACTTGTTTATTTTCCAATTCAAAATTTGTGTGTTGAGCAATTCGCTTGCATCTTCACTCTTGAAGATGAAAACCCTCCAAGAGATCTAGAGAAGGATGAAACCCCTTCCTCTAGCTGAGAGGATTCTCCACCCTGGAGATTCCATTGTGAATCATTGGATTGTAGTATATTTTCAGTATTTTCCAGCAGTAGAAGACTATAAAGTTGCAGATTTTGTCAAGGGTTTGAAGAGGAAAAATTGCTATTATTTTCTATGCCCTTTTTCCAGGTGGAGCGACCACCTAAGGAGCTGATCTAGGTTGTTTAGGGGTTGTTTTGGATTTGTTTTCAATTGCAGATTATCTTGCTGATTTTTATAAATCAGAATATCCATTTTCAAAAAAATTAGAGTTGAGGAAGGGCCATTTACAATTGTGTTTAAGGCAGCTATCTGTAGAATTTTATAAAAATAATTTCAGCATGATTTGGAGCTCAAATTTAGTATTTTCTTTATGATTCCGTCTTTATAAAATTTCTTGATTTGTTTGGGCTAAAGATTCAGTGGGTTTATGATATATTTGATGCATTTTCATTCCTAGACCTAGTCGCCATTTCTGGGTTAATTTCAGATCTGCATTAATAAATTTTGAATATCTCTTATAATCTGCATTTTGGGTTTGGATTTGCCTAAAATCCAATTGGGGGTAAAAAGTGTCCATTTGGAGACATTACATTGTTTTATCTTTTATGGACAAAAATGAGTATTATGCATTTTTATATATATTTATATTTTTAATAATATATTGTACGGACGTTTCCATGTCGTTTTGTACCCAAGGGTTTTGAAAAATTGGCATTTCCACATTTCAAACTCAAACTTGACCCGTACTGCATTTCCTAGTAACCTAGGTGAAGAGCATGTAAATTTTGCTCTTACTACTTTGTAGGTATTGAACCTAGGCATCATTTCAAGGACCAAAGTCAAACCCAAATGGAAGTTTTTTCATGAAGGTTGGTGAAAGAGGAAGGGGCATACAACAAAAGCACATGAGTGTTGTGAATAGCAAATGACCTAATAATATTCAACAATGGAAAGTAGTAGGTGTTGGGTCAACAACTCAACACAAAAAAATCTCTTAGGAGATATGTTATGTTGTTTAGTCTTGATGTATATTCTAAACTTTTGGTTGGACACTCTAACAAACAGGTAAAGCATGTCACATTCAAGACATGACAACACTTCAATGAAACAACAGAATCCAATGATCTTCGTATTCAACACCATTTCCTACTCTACTTGGCGATTGTAGAGGATAATTACCCATGTACT
Source organism: Taxus wallichiana var. yunnanensis (assembly GCA_018340775.1). NCBI lineage: Eukaryota > Viridiplantae > Streptophyta > Pinopsida > Cupressales > Taxaceae > Taxus > Taxus wallichiana. Next base: position 360,161,354 of record CM031244.1, read on the forward strand.
TCGGTAAGATGGATTGGCAACAATAGGGACATTTGGATACATTTGTTTTACTGACAGTGGGACTACATTTTGGTTAAGTTCATGTATGGACTTGATCATTTCATTGCAATAATGACTAAATCAAATGTTTTAGTCGTTAAGGGAGGGTGTTAGAATAATATCAGCCAATAAACAATATATTGTATCTAGTTGGCTTATTGTTATATTGTTAGTGACTAGTTATTAAAGTTGTTAGTCACATAATTCTTACCTTTAGCTAACTTTAGCTAATGGTTATTGCTATGGTTATGGATCTCCTTGTTTGTAGCATTTGTGCAAGCTATTTATATGCCTTGTTATTGGTAATGTAATTACGGCTTGTAGCTTCTCCATTAATCTTTTAGTTTTAACCACGTAACACGTTATTCTCCAAGTTATTTGAAAGTGCAAGTCCAGCGAAGTTGTTGTAAATGCATTATCAAAAGGGTAAGCATCCGGTTCACTTAAATTTTCCTTAACGAATCCTTGACCATAGCTACAACCAAATCACAAGTGTTCCATTTTTTTCCCTGAACCATGTTATTCCCGAGTTATTTGCATGTGCAAGTTCGGCAAAGTTGTTGACATTGCACACTTAAAGCCTGAATTCTTTTGATGGGGCCAACTCGTTTGGCTACTTACATTGTGAAACTTTTCAAAGAGTTGGTTCATCTGTTCTTCCTCCTGTCTAGTCTTCTCATGTTATTCACCCTGTATTCAGACAATCAGCTGAAACCAGCAACAGGAACCACATTGTACGTGCACAAACCCAAAAGACCTGAGATGCCAATAAATTTTTGGAACATGAGTTTCAATAGCCAAGGGAGCTAAAGTTTGACAGGGGATTCCTTTGAAAGAAATGTTCAAACATCCATTTTGGATTTGCCATGGTCGTTTGTAGTTTGAGTGTTGTTGTTCAAAGTAATCTTTGTAATGTGTACATTTATCAGAATCGCCATAGCTCCATCCTAATATGAGGATTTCCATAGTTCACTTTGTGGTTTATAAAGTCTTACTGTTTTGGAACTGCATTCCTAGTTTAGAGTTTGATTTTAAGAGGAGCATTTCTACATTGACATTCAGGAAGACCAGTTTAACATGATAATAAAGAAGATGGCATAGCATAAATATATAAATCCACAAGATCTGTGTAGAACACAGCGAGAACTGAAAATAGAAGGTGCACGTAGACAGGGAGGCTGAAGCAGACATTATATACTCCAAAATCACTGTTACACTTCCCCTGTCAGGCTGGCAGCCCTGAATTTCAACAGAAGAATTCCCTTGTTATCGATTGTTTGATCTAAATATGTCAACTGCCATTTTAAAATTTACACGCATTGTTGATTTAAACTTATGGTGGAAGTTTAATGAATTGGAAGGTATGATTACGAATCAAACGCTTTGCAGCCGAACTTCTATTTTTGGCACAGATATATTGAGCCATGACCCTGAAAAATACTGCCAAGGGTAGGCAGAGGCACCCATCATGAAAGAAGTAAGAACATACTAAAATCGGTTTATAGATACACTTGCCCTAGTAAACTATCTTTTCTGCTGTAGTTAGGAATAGTTAGAATCACGCTAAAGTATTACATAGTTAAAAAAACTGTTTTAATGAGAGCATTTTCATAGAAGCATCTCGTTTAAGCAAGAAACATAAACCTTATTTAAGAAAAACTGCTTCATTCTCATGAAAAACAGCTTTAATCTTAGCCATGTTATTCAACTTAAAGGTTAGGAGTTTTAGAGAGGGACCGGTGGAGATGAAAGACCATGTATGAAAGATATTACATGAAATGGAATACTTATGAAAAAGTATTGTATTTGATTTTCTTGCATGCGTTTATTGTTCTTTTAAATTCCTGCATCGCTACATCTAGGTATGGACAACAGGGTAGTTATAGACTACACGCATTAAATGTCAATGGGTACAAGGTGTCACTATCCCCGAACTGAGATTATACTGGTACCTTTCCTGCCTTATGGCTTCCTTCCAGACTAATCCTTACTTAGCCTGTGATTACAGTCTTGCTCCGTAATTTTGGAATTACAAGGCTCCTTTAAACATTTTGAGTTTACATTTTCTAAGCTTTTAGTCTTTTATAGGTCAACCCTAGCAATAAACATTTCAGGAATACCTGTGTGTTACTTTGGAAAGCAAGAGTTTGGAGACTACCATGTTTCCTTTCGTAGACTACTCATAGTGTAGGCTGATTGGCAAGGCTCTGTTTATTCCTTGCTTGGTACTGAGGTTGAAACCCAAGGCTCACAAAATTTCAACAACATATATAATGTGTTGTTGAATAAGTCCTTCGTTCCCTAGAGGGTTATCATACTCTCTACGAAACGATGTTTACTCCCTACGAGGTTGACAAGTAGTATAAAATTTGAACAACATATAACAGGCTAAGTGAAAAATACCTTGTTGCCAGATAAGAGGTTTCAACAACCCTAGGACGTGGTCTTCAAAAAGGCAATCTAGTTAGGGCAACTACACTAATAATTTGGAGATTTCATTACAGAAGTTGAGTTGAATCCTTGATTTTCAAATTTTCAAACGGTTCATATTTTAGCAAAAACATACTATAATAATAACCTAGTGGCGAATATGAGAGCAAGTACGAAAAAATAGCCTAGTTCTCCACGTCCATTAAAAGCAAGGCACAAAAGATAACCGAGGATATATATACCTTTGAAAATGCTCGCATTGCAAAGCTGCCTTCAAATCCTCTCCTGTATTTTCAGGCGGCTTCGTGTCGTGAAGCTCCTCGCGTTTTTCAGCGTCAGAAAACGTACCTCTTAAATTAAGGTTTTGTGTGGAATGTTTGCGAGGTGGACTCTGTGGTTTCGAACTCTGCGAGATTTTAGGCGTAACTGTGGCTTTTTTCGCTCTTATGGAAAACTTGGATTTCAAATTTTGACGGATTTCAGATTTTTCTAAATAATTTGACGAGAAGGCAAATTGAAAGTTGCGCTTCTGTGAATTTGAACTTGTTGCAGAAATGAGAGTATCTGAACGTGAACAGCGCATAAGCATTCCCTTCACGGTAGCCATCGTTGTTTTCGGATGACGAGAGAATAATTTAATGCGTGCAATACCACAGTAAATTATCCTGTTATTGGCTCGCCGTTAATGAAGGATTGGTCGGGTGGTCCGACTCCCGAGGGCTAGTGCTTCTATTTGTATGGAAAATGTCGTTCCATGTACGTGAGTGCAATTTGAACGCTCAAAAAGAGGAGTCGAGTGTGCGGGGAGAATGTATTGCGTGGAATTAGGCAAGAAGTAATATGTAGCAAACACCCAAAAATAGAATGATAATATAAAGCAAGGAATATGGAAAAGGGTAAGAAGAAATTTACTTTTCCATTTGTGCTACAAGGTTTTAAATATACAAAAGGAAGTAGGAAGAAAATGTATGTCTACAACATTATTATATTAAAAAAATCATTGAACAAATGTGGAGAATATTTTATCGTATAGATATTGCAGACAAACATAAACATTTAAATTGAGATATAATATATAACAAGTAATTGCTAAAAAGTTAAGTTAGCCAATAATGTTCGCAAATTTCTAAGAAGGTAAGACAAACAAGGCGCAGATTTTTTTGCAATGAACACAATAAGACGGGTCAAAATGTTTTTCTAAATAGTGATGTAGAATGCCATGATTTAACATGTGGGGGTTGGTCGCAACAAAAAGGTGACATACAAAACAACAAGAAAGTAGAGATTCCTTAAAATATGTTTGTACGTAGGGGAGCGAAGTAAAAAAACCCTAAATGAAACCAAATACAAATTTCCTACATTTTAAAGCTAGGGGGAAGCAAAACATCCCAATTTCATAGAATTCAGAAAGACACATTTTAGTTTCAAGTTTTATTGATATGATTTTAATGACGTGGAATTAAATTGATGATTGTATTAAAACTTTGCAAGTTGTTTTTCCCTAAACATGGTTTTCTGCAAGAATACATATATGTGTCTGGTTCAACCACTTATGCTTGTCATAGTATTTTTTTGGAAGAAGGCAAATCTTCAATATTCCCTTTCGAAAATACAAAACTACTTTTTTGTATCGACTATTATACATGTATTTGATTTTTTAATATATATAGAATAATTGAAGACATAAAATCAGAACAACATTATTAAAACATTCGAACAGAATTTCATCTTTTAATGGAACTGATAGAGATAGAATTAAAATTTGCAGATATCATTAAGTATTCCAACAAAACAAAATTGCATATTCATATATGTCGGAAAAGTTATTTACAAATCTGCATATTCATACATGTCAAGGAAGTTTTAATTTGTACAATGCAGCCCATAGAAAATTACTAATAGGATCAAATTGTTGCGCTAAACATTCTAAAAGTTCCATAATTTTACAACCCCCATACATATTTTGTTAAATGTAGCAGCAAAAGGAAACATGTAAACAAGTCAACTATTTTTTGTGGTTTTTTTGCTTTTTGGGTGCGTTTTTTTCTTTTCCGCGGCTCTTATGTTTATTTACGATTTTATGCTTCACCACAGAACACCCATATTTTTCACTTGAATAACAATCGATGACAACAACAATCTGGAGGCGATCTCTAACCATTTATGCAGTTGTTGCTTTGGGAGGTCAAAGCTACATGCAATGCAAAATGTTACCGACAAGCTTTAAACATCGAAAAAATTGAAAAAAACATCAAAGTGAAGGCAAGCTATGAGCGGAAGAAGTCTTTCCTTTCAACGGACAGCTTTAAAAATCTTGGCCTTACATAGTCGACCACTCAACTTGGAGCACATCCATGCGGCTTCATAAGGGAAGCATCCCCTAAGCACACATGAATTCTGGCAAGGGCGAAGGCACACACCCCCGCATGTTGAAGAAGAAAGGGTCGTATAGGACTGTCCATTAACAACAAAAAATTTAACTAAACATGAAATATGTGCCATTCTTTTTTTCCAAACAGAATTGTATGTTTTCAAACAAGAAACATTTCCTTCAAATGAAAAACTTATTAAAATAAGTTAAATAACTGAAAACAATTGCAACAACAAACTATGAAAAGTGAAACCTCCAGGGAAGAAAATATTTTTCTTTTAAAAACTAACATAACTATGTTCATTTTTCAACCTCATAAGAACTCCAAGAAAAACAATTTTCCACATAACACTATTCAAGACAAATTAACAAGGTATATTCAAGAAACACAACATGTTCATAGGTAAACCATAGAAAAGTAGTTTCGACAGGAAGCCTATTCTTGAATTATGTGCGTGTAAATTCAATTGTTTAAGACAACATAAGTTCTAGCACATCCTTCTTACTTGTGTGGAGTTCTCACATGGTGGCTTTGCGTTTCTGTATTTCAAAAATCAGGCAACATGGAAGGGTAATTTCCCTTCGTAGATTTAAGGAACTTAACAAGAGAATTTAATGATTACTCAGTTGATGAATAGTTCGATAGTCATAGTATTGAATTCAAGAAGGGAAAATGTTTGCTTCAAGTTGGCAAGACCCGCGGGTAAGGAAAAGGACAGGTAGGATTTTCTACAACAAATGGTATGAGAGATGAAGAATTCTAAGAAGCACTTTGTTCTTGGAAGTGCAATAAACAATCTAGAGGCTGGAACTTCATTTAGAGAACATGGAGGGGTAAACTCAGATGCTTACTGTTCTAAGTATATTAATGATAGAAATCATGCCTCCCAAGTTCATGAGACCACAAAATCGAGAAGTAAGTTGAATCATAGAAAAGATTCCTGCAGAAAAAAATGTTATATGGTTTTGATACAAATTGAATAGGCATCTAATCCTTATAATTTGAGAAAGTATTTGTTGATCTGATGTATTTTTTTCAACATGTTGCTTACGAGGTCATTAGTCATCCTACATATCAACTTGAGAATGGATTTACAAGCTGAAATTGAGGTGGATCTAAAATGTCTCTACCTTTGCATGCATGGCTCACCAAAATGTATTCTCATCCTGTTGATCCATTTCTTTACGTTTATTTTGCTCAATATTCTACTGACCAAAATTTCCTCTGGATTGGCAGCTCCAGATATCTTTTCTTAATGGAGTGGGCCAGATCCCTAGCTAGATGTGCATATTCATGACTAATCATTCATCTATAATAAAAATCGTAGTCTATTGATTATTCCCATTCTATTCCACCCATATCCAACTTTATTATATCAGGTAGTATCTTATCAAGATCTAGATTGACACAAATACGAGCATAGATCAGAACTTTGAGGCCACATCTGAACTCTGAGGTTGCAATGCATTCACCCATGGCATTCCCCATCTACTTGAGTGTGTGTTCTTGTCAATGCTCACATAGGAGTCACCAACAATCGAAACCGCATTTGGGAGGTTGTATGTCGAGTTGAAATCTGACTTTGTTAGCAACAATGGACCATGAAAAGTCTAGAATTTCTTCAAACATCATAAAGATGACCACGAAGTCCACTAATCTCCATTTATCTCGGACCAAAAGTCTTAGAAACCTCCCATATATCTCCATAAATTTCTTATTCTTCTTTAATTTCATCCACTGGGGAAAAAATGTTTTTTCAGAGTTTCCTTTTTAGGCAGCAACCATTTTCCTTCGTGGGAAAATTGGACTTTTTTATTATCCTTCTGGCATGGTATAGAATATGTTGGAGCTCTTTTTTACAAATTAAAGGCATTTCATTATAGCAGTCGATCTGAAATTTTGGGTTGGACTTTTGATCGACAAGTGAGATGACATGTGATCCAATCGTCTAGTGTTGGATTGGGATCATGAAACCTGGTTGGTGGAGATGGTTTTTTGAGTTGTATTGAATGATAAGGAATATGGGTCTTCGGGCCTTAAATCTAGGGGCCAAAAGAAAGTTTGGAATGCAATTTAAGATTTTGTAAGTAACATTCCAATCATATATTTTATAGATCTCATGTAGAATAAAAGTCTCACGTAAATAAAGGAAGAAATCATTTTTATCTAAAAGAATCATAAAATTTATAAGATTAAACCCAGCCCCAGATTATTGTGGAGAGTGAGTCCACCAAATTTTGAACACAAAAACATTGTATCATGAAACCAAGGTTGGTGGAAAATGATTGTTTATGTAAAAGCACTAAGAATATAACCAAATGTATTTCTTGGTATACATTAAAAACAAATATAATGTTGTCGTAAACAATCTTTTTCATATCGACTACATGCCTTTATAGGATGTAATGTCAAAGACTGCAATCAATAAAATGTTGTGATACAAAAACAAATCTTTAGATGAAATGCCTGAGCGGGAAGTGTCTAAGGACTAAAATCATTGTTATGAATTGGGATTGCTAAAGAACCCTCCACGATTTATAACATGTTACTATAGTTAGGTGTAATATATATGGGAAAAAATTGCGTGGGTTTAAATATAATGTGATAGAATAGTAGGTTTCAATGTAGAAAAAAAAAAATTATAGTTGAGAAAAAGAAAACTCTAAATCATGGGTGTACAAAGATACATCTAGTGAATTTACCTAGGACATATTTGTAGATGTCCACTTCTCCAAAGCTAATTGTGACCATTACCTTTCAGATTTACCTATAGCAAATGAGTACAAGTTAATAGCCATGCCATTCTACAAAAACAATAGAGATAAGCATACATCAATGCTTTAATATTGTGGAAAATCCAAAATGACCTTCTAAGGGCACACACAGCAAACAATTTTCTTTGCCCCATATTAAATTGAAGATTACATTTTAAGTGTAGTGGACATTTATGCCCCATATTAAAGTGGAGATAAAATTTTAAGTGATGTACACTTGTGAGTAAACATATATTTATACCATACTTTATCTAAAAGAACTTAAATTTTAAAGAGACTTATATCAACAAACCATCATCATAACCATTAAACAACCGCAAATCTTATATAAGAAAGAAATTTAAAACATATGAACCATACTATGATAATGTTTTATAAAAACAGAGTATATTGTTGCACATCCATAATCTCATATCCGTGACTCGAGATACATAAAAAGTTGGGAGTATGGAAATAGCAACCAGGGTAACGCGAGCATCTGCATCCCTATCCATGAAATGGCCCTTCTTTTAGAAGTGGTCTGAGTCTCCTACTTAAAATAATGGTTTTTTTAAGGTAACAGGGTGTTCGAATCATGTACGCATGCTAAAAAATGGTGACAACTATTTCTTTGCACAATTGTCTGATCTAAAACGGTAAAAGTGAATTCTTTCCTAATGATCTGGCGTTAACAACTGCAAAAATGAATTTACATGCAATAAATATGCATCTGCCACTTTGCAAGTCTCCGTCGCTAGCAAACGGTAATATTCCCCTCCATTCCCTGAGATCTCGCTCAATCCCACTTTAAGGAACGCGTAAAAAACACATGATCCTTCCATGAATAAAAGGGGATTTGGGAAAGGTGGAAGCTAACCAGAAGACAATATTCTCATTACACCCACATCAGTAAATTTACATTCCAGAGTATCTAAAGCGATACAGAAAAATTGATACAATAAGACAAAACACTGATACAGATACAAAAACTGAACATGTTAAGCAGCGGTTCATAGACTTTATGAAAGGGTGCGTATTAAAATCAGAACCAAAACAGGCATTTCAGAGAGCTTTAGGAGCGACATTGGTGTTAAGCAGGGTTGCCCTCTATCATCCACACTCTTTGGCTTGTATATAGACCCGCTGGAAGAATTGTTAAATATGGAGGGTGGTGAAGGTATCGGTTGGGTGAGTATGTTATAAGGCTTCTTCTATATGCTGATGACCTTATATTGATTGCTACGTCGGCTCAAGATTTACAAAAACAGTTGCTCACTCTTGAAGCCTTTTGCAAAAAAATAGGTATGCAAGTTAATATCAGCAAAACCAAGATTATGGTCTTTAGCAATAGAAGGAAAAGAAATCAACAACCATTTTTCTTTGAGGGTAGTACTCTAGAAGAAGTAACTGACTACAAATATTTGGGGATTGACTTCAACAACAAGCTTACTTGGGAGACTTGCAGAAAAAAGAGGACGACAGGAGGGTGGAAAGCTCTTTATGCTTTACAAAACAATTGCAGAGAAGCAGAGTTATGGGACTGGAAAACTATCCAAACACTTTTTGAAATATTAGTTATTCTGTTGTTCTTTATGGGTGTGAAATATGGGCCAGCAACATACCATTATCAAAATGGAAGCAAATTGAGAGAATTCAAAAGCATATGATTACCACCAAATTTAAGTTGAAAGTCTCGGTCCCTTATGAGATTCTTTTAGCTGAAACATGTGCAGTTCCAATTGAAGCCATTGCTATGATTCGACTTCTCAGATACCTCAACAAAATTGAACAGATGACAACAAATAGGTGGCCCAAACTTGTCTTCAAAGAGCCGCTAGGCAGGAGGAAGAGGTCATGGATGAACCAAAACATCAAGTGGATGAAGAAATGGAATATTGAATGGCATACATGGCCCCAAGGCAATAAAGAAATACACGCATTTGTTATTGATAAGGTCCGCAAAACTTTGTGGGAAAATAGAGGCAGAAAAAAGAGATTCTATCTTGAAGAATTTAATCCCACTTGTGACCATCAACAAAAGGCATACATCGGGGCCCTCATTCCGTGGAGAGCTAAGATTCTCATAGCTCAACTAAGGACCAACTCCCACCGACTTAGAAGTGAAACAGGTAGATGGAAAAGGCCTAAAGAAAAATGGGAAGAAAGACTTTGTGTCTTTTGTTCAGATGGGGCAGTGGAATTAGAAAAACACTTTATTACATAATGCAGTGCCTATAATGACATTCGTTCCAGATATGTAATCAATTTCAAGACTTTGCCATTTCAAGTCTTGTTTGATGAGGAGCGGATAAGCGGCATGGGAGAATTCATCATCGGGATTAACGAGAAGAAGATCTCGAATTGGTGAGTCTGAAGAAAGTGGTTTTACAGTCTCATAGGCTATCTTTAGCCTCGTGGATGCTAAAAGTTTCTATTCTATTCTATATGTTGGAAACCCAGATACAAAAATAGAAATTGATACAATAAAGAAGTATAACACAAGATCTCCCAACATAATACCAAAATGCCCACATAATATTGCGTTGTCATTTCGTGGTTATAGTTGTGGTGAGAGAAACCCTCACGATGACCTCGCTTCATTCCCCATCCCCTTCCTTCCATGGCCTTTGGCCACTCTCAGACTTTCCGTACATAATAGTATTTATCCCTGGGAAATTTCTGTAAAAACATGAATAACAAACCATCAAAATTGCATCCACAATCCCCTATAGTAATAACAAAGACAAAGGTTTCTTATGGAGTGTATTTGACACTTGCAGGTATTGGTATTTGTAGCACTGCCATTGTAAGAAGTGATGTTGGCTATAGGAGAACCAACAAAAGAGAATGTGAAGAATGAAGGTAGCTTGGATTTGTAAAGAGAGGAGCCGGTGTATATTTTACAGTTGCCGAGCGTGACGCGTGCGGGGAAGGCCCTGTAAATGGTGGAGGCGTCAACGATGGCTATCTAGGGCACCGTGTTGGCGATGTCATATGACATGGGCCCCGAGTTCTGACAGAACATGATACAAAAATGCCCTTGTTCGTGTTTGCCAGAGATCCGATGGCGACTGGGTTGTTGTAATAAGGGTTGCCACTATCGCGGCTGATGGAGAGCAAAAGCACGTCAACACCGCCGGAAATGGCCGCCTCCATTCTTGCAAGTATATCGAGTCGGCCTGACTGCGGCTAGTACACCTTATACACCACCAATTTGGCTTTGGTGGTGTTATCATATGGATTTTCACGCATGCAAATGACATACAACAGTATGGGAATGAAGTCCCTCCTCAATGAAGGTGAGGCTCCCTTTATTGAAAACTAAAACTGTATTTACATTTGTACATTCAAAATTGTATGTGGGGGTGTTTTGGAACATCAATGGAAAGAAAAAGAATGAGGGAGATGTAATGGAATGAAGGAAAGGAATGGAAAGAAATGGAAAGAAATGAATGGAAGGAACATGCAAGATTTAGGTAAATGAGAAGAGCCTAATATTACGAAGAAGAATGATGAATAACTAACACAAATAAAATGGAGTTCAAGTTAGCTAAACAAGAATGAGTAAAAGGAAACACACATGAGCAAGTAAATAATCAGAGCTTGTTCATTGTGAACTAGAACAACACATTAATATAGTTGACAATAAGATCCAAGACAATATTTGCATGCAAGATTTAAACGTTAACATCTAATGAACATAAGAACACCAAATGTTACAAGAGACAATGAATGGGACACAAAGTTCATATTTCATTAACTCCAAAACGTCTTCTCAAAAGAACACAAAGTTTCTTTCCTTGAAGTAAAGCTTGCATACAAAAGTATTTTCTTCTCCTCTCTCAAAGTCACCCTTACAAATGAGCCCCTAACTTCCTTTTATAACCCAAAAGTTGGTTACAAAGTAGTTAGGATTTACATGCACATTAAATAGGGCATCTTAAGTGACTTTGACTTTTTCAACCAACTTTATAAAAAGTAACTAAAAATAGAAATCACTTAAATTATCCAAAGTTTTCCAAAAGTGAGTTTAACAATAACCCACTTAAAATATCATTTAAACATATGACAAAAACCAGTGCCTTATCCATTGGGGTGGGGTCCGCTTATCTCAAACGTATGAGAAATGGACTCTTCCCACTCCATTAAATACCATAAAAACTATCTCTTCATCCCATCAGAGAAATTAGGATCCACCGCCTTCACCAATTGAAAGGATCTGAACCTTCCCAATGCTTCGAACATCTTCTCTTCTTCAGGAGGTTCACTTGGTTGGAGCACAGCCTCACAAAACACCTACAATTCCAAAATCCTACCTAACATATCATTCAGATTGACCATCTTTGATTGAACATTCTCAAACAAGTTCTTTAATTTTATGCAACACTCCATTGAAGTTGAAGAGAAATTGATGGCGGAGTGTACATGTCTTTGAACAATTGTGAAAATTGCTCCTCAACATGTTCTAACGAATGCCTTTGATTTTGCTTGTTTACAAGATCACAAGGAATCTCAGTTATGAATTCCTAAATCAAGGTGAGTGAAGTGAAAGTTTCATTGCATACGCTCTCGTAATGAATCATAGAATCTTCGAGAAGTGTCTTTCTTGACTTGAGATGTAGACACCAAAGAAAGTGTGTCCCTCGACATTCGAATTCAAGAATTCCTTCAATGGCTAAAGTTGAAGATTTCATACTTGTCATCTCCTATAGACTAGGAAATACCTCATCCAAATTTGATATGTTAGAAACAAAATCTTCCTTAAAAGAAAGGATTGGATCCAAATATGCATAAATATCCTCATGGAGCTTAACGGTTGCTTTGATCGTCTCTCCACCAAAAACGAGAATCTTTGAAAGCTAAGATTTAGTGACATGGCCCAATGTGTTTATTTATTTTGACAAATTGAGAGTTTCTTCATTAGGGGCAGCCACTACATCGGGTACTAGGAAAGTGGATGATATGGGATTTATCAGATGTTGAACATAATCCACCAATTGATTCTTTTCGGCCTTGAGCTGAGAGTTTTGAGATTTATATTTCTCAAGCCTCTTTAGCATAATATCCATTGAATCTCATGCCATTGCCATGTCACTTTCCAATGTGGACTTCCCAAGTCCAAGTTTGGAAACTTCATAATCAAGTATATGTCATGGCATCACGTTCCTTGTCAAATTATGGGATGGAAAGATCCACAAATTTGTTTCCGTCATCATCAACCATTATCTGGGAGAATACTTTAGGCTTATTGGGAATGACATCATTCGAAAGTTTGAAAAGGGCATTGGTGTCCCCAGATTTCACCCTGAAATCTGAGACTACCCCATGTTAAAAATAATTGTTCTTTTAAAATAACGGGTCGTTTTGTGTTTTTATTGCCAGAAAATGTCAGTATTACATCAAGATATTCGCAGAGAGTCATATAAGCCAATTTTGATAAATACCCAGATGCCCAAACTCGTTATATTCTGTCGTTGGGGTTTGCCTACGGGAAATTTTTATTTAATTATTCTGAGCCCCGTTTGAGGCAAATTGTGCTCTGGTTTAACCTTGTTGTGGTCTTACATGTCAATATTCCCATATACCAGTAGGGTTTTAACCAGGAATGAATCATGGGCTTTATCTGTGACTTCTGGCAACGTTTTACGTTTTTGGTGTTTTCCCATTTTGTTTTCTGTGAAATTTCTCTAGGTCAATTCCTTTTGGTTCAGTCTGTTTTCTTGCTTGGAGTATCTGGAGATCATCTACGGATGTCATGCCAGAAGGAATTTGTCACAGGGGGTCTGGTTCTCTCTAAAAAGATGAAGTCATGCACAAAAAAAAGCCTCTCCCAGGCAAGTCACATTTTTTGGAATAAATGGATTTTATGGAAATAAGAAAAATATTGCCATCAATGCGTAGAGCTCGAGAAGATATGCACTTTTAGAGAAAACGACACCTAAAACGGAGCCACATAATGAAAGTTACGGCACATGCAAGTTTTTGTTGCTACATCTTCCTGGACCCTTTCCAAAAATGGCAAATTTTATTCCATGCTTGTGTTTTCTTCACCAAAAATCCAAAAAAGGAAAGAAATGTTGTTTTTATGCCAGTCACAATTTTCAAGGCTGCCTTCCGCGTCCAATTTCCACGCTGCCCTAAGTGACGAATTCTCACGCAATTTTAAAGGCAAAAGTCACAATGCAAGTCACACTTTTGGAAAAGAGCTATCTTTCATGCAAGTCACACTTTTTGAAGGAAGACTTTAAGCTGCCAGTGGGAATTTTGGCAGTGGCAGGAAGGTGGGAATTTCTTACCTGCCTTGCAGGGTAATTTTTCCCATGAAGTCAAAGTCACTTAAGCTGCAGTGGGAATTTTGGCGTGGGGGAAGGCGGGAATTTCTTCCCGCCTTGCGAGTAATTTTTCCCATGAAGTCGAGTCACTTAAGCTGCAGTGGGAATTTTGGCGATGTGCAAGCAGGAAGGTGGGAATTTCTTACCTGCCTTGCAGGGTAATTTTTCCCATGAAGTCAAAGTCACTTAAGCTGCAATGGAAATATTAGATGTGGCAGGCAGACGGGAATTTCTTACCTGCCTTGCAAGGTAAAAATTCTCATGATGAAAGTCAAATCACTTAAGTGGAAGAAGGGATTTTTAGAGCTGCAAGGCAGGGTGAAAATTCCCATCAGAAGTTGACTTCTTATTTTTAGAATTCACCCTTGCCAAAAAGTGTGACCCACCTTGGGTGAATAATCAATGCATTTAATAATATTTATTAATGTTTATTCACCCAATTTTGGTGCCATAAATAGAAGGAAAGTCAATGCATGAAGACAAGCCAAAGTGAACTGAATGTAGCATGCTAAAATTAAATAAATTTAATTTATTTAATGGCAGCCATGAGCATGCACAAAATAGGCGCCCAAATTGAAGAGAAAAGCATGATTTTTAATTAATTAATTGCCGGAAATAGGAAGGGCAATTATTAATTATAGAATGATGAAGGTTATATAAGCATGGGCTGCCATATTAATGGAGTTATTAATTCTTTAGCAAGGAAGTGCAGCCCAGACAATTTTGGCGCCCAAAGAAGGAGGAATTTTGCTCAGAGGAAGGTGTTTTCACTGCCAGAAAGCTTCAAAGTTTGGCGCCTAGGTTTGAAGGAGCTTGATTTAAGTCTGATTAATTGTTTACATAGTATTACAGGTGCCCAGGTGCTTTTATATGAGAAATGGAGCTTAAATCATTGTCCAATACATTGAACATATCCTTCGAATTTGAAGAAATCTCCAGATCTACATCGGTTGTAAAGAATTCCGGCTGAATAAAAAGAAAAAGAATTGCTCAGACAAAGATCGCTCCAGCCATGGCAAAGTGGGATGAACGAGAAAGATCAACAAAATCATGGATAGATCCAGATCCAGATCCATAATTGCAAAGGTTTCATCCTCTTTTTTCGAATGCGCAAGTAAAGAAGTCGGGTGTGGAGAAGTCCTTCTAGGACCTTGTGCATGTTCTCCCAATCTTCTAGTTAAAGCCTTCATTGAATTTGCATTCACCCAGAGTACTTTCCATAATTTTTAATTGCTCGTATGCAATTAAAAATAAAAATGATGAGTTATTTACGACAAACATTGACCGATGCATGTATCGGAGAAGAACCGCAAAAGCTTCAAGGATAAGAGGAAAACATGTCAAAGGCAATACCACTGCAAGCAAATCAGTCACTTGCTTCCGAGATACACCGCTTCTAGATCCAATCGCTTCTAGATCCAGTTTGGTGAGAATAAAAGGCAAAAGAATCATTTGCATACGAGAATATGAAAAAGGACAAGACTGCAGACTTTCCTCTTTCTTCTTCTTTCTCTTATTTCTCTCGACAAAGTAATTGAGTGATCAATTAAATTATAAAACTTAAGTGATTGTTTTAAAATCCATTACTTGAAGAAGTCAACTACTTGGAAATAGGTGGCGGACATGCAAAATAGAAGTTTTATCTTGATTGCAAATCATGCATGTCATGCAAAGAGGAATTCAGAGAGGAGATTGCCGATTGTTTCCTTTCCGACTTCCACATGTGCCAGTTTGACTAAAAGCTTCCTATTTGTAATTTCCCCTTTGCATGCTATAAGTAGGGGAAGAACCTATAGGTTAAAGGATCGGAATTTGTAAGCAACATTCTTGTGTTCAGGACTTTGTCTTTGAAACCCCGATAGCTATTTGAAGTAAAGGAATAGAAAGGAGCAGATTTCTAGAGAACTTTGTGTCACGGTGCATTTTGTTTCTAACTTTTTGTCTTAGATCTACTTATAAACTTTGTGTTATTCTAGATCTAGATCTGAAAGCTACCTTTTCTTATAATTTTGTGTGTTAATATCTATTGGTTTTGTCTATGTGCATGCAATCAACTTTGTAATCTATTGATTGGGTTGCACATCTTCCCTCTTTCTTTCCTGTGTTTATATTATTTCCTTCTTCATCAATTTTTCCTTTCTTTAAACAACTGCTTACTTGCTGCAAAACTATACAACTATGGTTCATGAGCTGCATGGTTAAAGTAATACCCCAAATAAATACTAGCATATTTAATTGACAAATCTTACATGGGAGCCTCACCAGGTAAATGAGGGAGATTTATCTCATGACTACCTAGGTTTTCAGCTATGTAGAAAATCTAGCCAACAGAATTGAAGTCAATGTCAATTGCCTTGACAACCCTCTTTCTTTTCTTGATCTCACAATTAACCCAAAAAGGAGTTTCTTTTACCAATTCCGCATACATGAGCCTAGAGTCCAAAGTGACATTCACATTGTTCTCAACATCATTAGATTCTACAAGAATCCTTTCCATGACCTCAATCTCGGAGAAATAACCTCGATATCAACCTCTTGAACATCAGGGAGACTTTGAGAAATCTCTTCATGAATTGTAGGTTCGAAGCGTTCGATATCTGGACTACTTGCACTTGAGTGGACTCTTGTGCAAGACACAACTAAGGAGTGTTTGTTATGAGCTTCTTTGAACTATCAGCAATGTGAGTAAAAAAATCTCTACTTGAAGTGGAAATTCCCGATACACACTCTCTTCCTTCACTAGGGCTAGGACCCTTAGATATTTCACCTTGCGACACCTTCTTTGGTGAAGTGGATTTTGGCAACCACTCCTTTCTTACTTGATGCGTATGGGTAGATGGCACAGAGGTTGACTGAGAAGAAGCTTTGGTCGGCTGGAGACCTCCTTGAGTTGGAAATTTTTGTAATCCTAAGGTATGATCTTGGATTGATGGTAACTTTGCAAGTTCTCTTTCATACCAGGATATGCTTCTTTCGAGGATTGGTTGATTCTTGTTATCAAGAGAAAATTCATCTCTTTTGGTCCAATCAATTCAAGGCAATGGAGTAAAGGCAATGACATCATATGAGGGATCAATAACATCTTCATCATCATCCACCAATGAATCTAGAGAGTTTCTGATGTTAAAGGCCTTAATCTAAGCAAGGGTTAGGTGGGAAAAATCTTGCCTTCTCACTTCATGTTCATCTGAATAGGTAGCCCAGAAATATTCCATGGTAGGATTGTGTTGATACTTTTCTCCAAGAATCTTTTGCATATATCCGTTGATATCAAATTGAAATCTCTTCACATATGGATGAATAGTGATGAGAGAAAACTCTTTCTCCATGAGTTGTGCATTGAAGAGATTTGGACATTGGTATTCCCCAGTTTGGATTGGGAAATGAATGCCTAAACAATGCTTGTCACTAAGGAGATAGTGAACTTGGAATAGTTGTCGCGTAAGCTCCATTAATGCCCACTTGTCACTGACGTACTTAGGAATCTTCCATGGAGTATCTGCAAATTCGCTCACGTGAATATAGGAAAATGACGGAAATTGAATAAACCATGTTCCCCACTAGGAAATGACATCCATGACATCTTTAGAGAATATTTTCTTCGTATTCCTATTCAAGTTTCAAATCATGCGGAAGGTGAAAGCATCGTTAACTCTCTTGAAATGATGAGAGCTATTTTTGAAACTTAACTACGGATAATGATGGAAGATATTATTTGATGGACCCATGACTCCTTTTGTTTCTAGCCCCCAAAATAGGTTCCGTCCAGCCCATTGCATAAGTCAGGTATGATGTCATGTAGAAACATCCAATCATCTTCACTTCAATCAATTGTTTGTGAAGAGTATCATTGATGATAGTGGCCCAATCCACAAACTCTCTCTTGGCAAGGATGATACAGATAAACTAATACATCCATGGGTGGAAAATCTTGGCAGAGGGTAGACCAAAGACTCGGCTCAAAAGAGTGATCATGTCACCGATTTCCTCCACGAACTCAATGCGGTATAGTTCCTTAGGAAGTCGGTCAACATGAGGCCTCTTGGTCACTAACCAATTGTTATTGACCATCTTGCTCCATCTGAGGGGTTCTTCATCCCAAAAATCTTGTGCTGACTTTCGAGTGATGTCAACATTCTCAGGGAAGTTAGGTATGTTGAGAAATTCCTCAATGTGCTCTGGTGTGATCAAGAGGAACGACTCGCGATTATCTTTATAAATTCCTCACCTTTCAGATCATAATGCTCTGCGCAGGTGATGACCAGCTCCGGGCATTACACCAAGACATGAAATGTCGTTGCTTGGGATAAACCGATATGGTAGAGCCTATTTAAGAATATGGTTTTGCCTTCAGCTTTCACCCGATCACAAAATTGTTGCACGTTGATGTGGCCAAGATTTGTGTCAATGATATTGTCATATGTAGACTGGATGGAAGTGGGAGGGATGATTCCTTGGAATTCGTACTTGAGCAATGCACTCGTTTGATTTCCTCACCGCTTCCTCGATTTTCCTCTGATTTATTAGATTTTTGGCTATTATGAATTTAATATAAAATAACTTAGGCACGTAAAATGACTTAGGCGGAGTAAATAGTTTCTTGCCCTAGTTTTTGAACCACCAAATCAACACAAGAGAAATAAGGCTCGTTTAATTTTAATTATTATTATTATTATTTAAAAATAATAATAATAATTGATCCCGAGTTACAAATTTTTAAAATGTCAATACAAACAAAATATCGAGACTAAGCTCGAATTCCAAATCGGGAAACAATAATAATTTTTATTATTTTTAATTAAATTCTCCCGATTGTAATGGCTTCACGCAGGATCAATTTTAATATTTTTAATTCACTATTTCTTCGCCTCGCCTAATTCAAGTTGCTTCAGCGTGAAGAATTGCTTTGATTTTCTGGCAATACTTTGAGCTTGTAATTTTTCTTTTCATTGGCATTCAAATGCGCGAATAATTATTTTGCCTGAATGTGTGAATTATTTTTTTATATTAAATTCCCCTGTGGAATTTCTTCACCAAAAACCTTTGCGTGAGCACTGCCTAGTTTGTCTAGGAATGTAGATTTTCCTTCTATAATGTGTGCTCCTTTTTTTGCACGGAATAAATTCTTACCAGCATGGATTCTTTGTCAAACTTCTGCGTGAAACACTATTTTTCCTTGCATGTGTGATCCTTTCCTTGCCTGGAGAGCTCCTGCGTGAATACTTGAAACTTCTTTATTTTTGCATGAATTCACTCTTATGATGTATTCTTTCTCCAGATGTGTTGGAAATGATTTATTTTTATTACCTTCTGGCAAATGCGGGTGGAGTTGTTTGGCTGAGCTTGGCATTTTATTCTCTCTCCTCCCAAACGGACTGTAATTTTATTGTTGCATTGAATTTTGTATCCTTTTGGCATGGCAAATGCTTCTTTTGGTTGCGTGGGTCTTTATTTTTCGCGCGTGGGATACCGCAACGTCTACGTGGACTCTTGTTTGCCTAATAACTACTAGAATGTGGCTATTTCCTTCTATTTTGGCGTAGATATTTTTCCTACAATGCATGGCCTCTCTCTCAAACTTCTGCATTGAAAACTCTTCCTTGTTTAGCATGGAATACCTGCTGAAACGTGGAGTTTTGTCTTTGCCTTAGCGTGGGAAATTGTTTTCATTCATCTCTGCCTGCGTTGGAATTTAATCCTCCGTTGGACTGTTTGGAAAACTCCTTTGTTGCCTAGCAAATGATGGAACGTTGGACTGTTATCTCCTTTTACTACCTGTGGATGCGTGAAAAATTTGTCTTCTTATGCATGCGTGGTGGATTATTGGGTTTTGGCACGAGAAAACTCCTACAAATGCTTGCGTGGAACATGACTTCTTGCTTTCAAACCAGGTGTGGAGATTCTCCCCCTGTAATGCGTTGAAAACTCTTCCTAAAACTTGCGTGAGAATTCTGAACTGCAATGTGGACTCCTTGCCTTGTGCAATGCATGGAGAAATGCATTTGAAAACTATTCTCCTTCAAAACCTGTGATGAAAATGAATCTTTGGAAAAAAATTCTCTGCAAACGTTCACGAAAATAAGAAGAATTTGGAAATAACAAAAAAGTTAGAAATAAAGAGCCTCAACTTCTTACACACGACTTCTTCCACAGAGTTTCACGGAGGATTTGTTGCGAAGATTAAAGAAGCTTCTGTAATAGTTTTGTTGTTTCCATTGGAATAACCAATTTCTCTTTCTCCGGGTAGTGGGAATTAATTGCCAAAGAAAGATGGGAAAAACGTAATCATTCATCGGTGTGGCAATGGCAAAGCAGGTTGGCAATTCCCATTTATTTCCCCATGTGGGAAATTGGGAGATCTTTTTCCAGTTATCCATCCGGTCGGGTTGGCAGTCAACAAGAGAAATTCCACAACCAGGGAAAAAAGAAGAATTTGCCAAGAAAGGGGAAATTGAAAGTGGAAAGCCAATTTGGCATCCCCGACAATTGGAAGCGAATTTTATTTTCCCCGCAATAAAGAAAAACTTGTCAATTGATTTTTAATAAATATTATATTAATATTTATTTAATTAAAAACTCAAAAATTAATAAAATTAATTTTATTAAATAAAAGGGTGATAAATTAATTAAATATTAATTAATTAATAATTAACGCATTTTCGACACAGTGGGAGCACTTCTCACCCGAAATGAATGAAACAAAGACCAAAATGATCACAAGAACAATACGATCACGATGGGGATGAGAAATCACGTGAAAGAACACTTTTGAATTTTTAAAAATTTCCTACTTAGTAATTTTATGAAGTCAAAATTAATCGATAACAGAGGTCATGCCTCTCGTCGTCCCTTTGACGAAGCCGAGGAGACTTGAACCCAAAACAAATGATCTCACCATAGTAGAAGTCGTGTGTGTGCCATGGCTATTGGAGTCTCTCAAATATCTGTAATCCTCATTTGTAGGAATGTGGCCCATGACGGCCTCGTATCCGTTGAGGAAATATCGAGCGCCGATGAGCTTGGTGTTGCAGTGAGAAGAATTGAAGTGGTCACCCGCCTCACATTTTCCCTTCCACTTTGTAGGCACTCGATTTTTGATGTCTTTAGCACTGAAGCTTCTGCTCTCGGGCCATATTTTAGAATCTAGCACACCCACGATAACATCGTTGTCATAGCGCAAGCTCGCCCATGGTCCATTTCAGGCTCCGAGCTTCAAAAATTAAAGGGTTCGGGTGATGTGGAGTTGATTCAAGGAATCAGGGAATACACCTAAGCAACCATACATTTTCTCTAATGATTTGGTTTCTGTGCTCGTTAGCTTCGCCAAAAAGCCATGCATTGCTCCAAGTCTCTTGATTGAAATTAAAAGAATGGATGCGACTCATGCGCGGATTCAAAAAAACTATTAAATATGTTCTCTACATTCACACGTGAAAACTGACACATTGCCTGCCAACCTCGCCACATGGACGATGAATATTCCTCCGTACAACAACGTCACCTACCCGCGAATACATGCCGTCAGATTATTTGTGTCGTGTTAGAAAGTGGAGGTTCATGTTCACTTAAAGGCACACCTTTCGGCATACATATATTGTTGACATTACAACCTAACAAAATTTGTAGAAAAATTTAATCCAGTTTCCTTCCATTACGTCAAATTCATTCGGGGTATGACGTTTACACTTAGAAATTAACAAATTCACCAATAAACCAACGATTGATTGACAAATAACCTATTTTTCTCTCCCTCACTTGCTCAAAAAATTTAGCCTTTCCTTTGCATGGGGCTGCAACCTTAGAATAGTTATGTCAAGAAAGAGAACGAACAACATAAACAACATTATATCAACATTCTAACTTTATGTACGAGTATCTTAAGATAATAAGTTGGAATTATAGACATTACCTTTGGAGAGGAGGATTTAGTAGGGAGAGTGATATAACTAGGAGTTGTTCCTCAAGGGTGCAAGGTGCGTCGTGAATATGGAGATAGGAGTTGTTCTCAAGGGTGCAAGGGTCGCGTCGTGAATATGGAGATAGGAGTTGTTCCTCGGGGGGTGTAAGGGTACGTCGTGAATATGGAGAAGTCATAGTTTGTATTGTATGTGTGTAGTGGCCGTAGAGAATACCTACAAAGTGGTATACATTGTTGTCGTGTTTTTTTAGCATATGGTATATACAATTGCCGGTGGGTGGTGTTTTTTGGTTTGTTTAGTTTTATCGTATAACTAATGTGTCAGAACTTTTTTAAGCGAGTTGAAAAGCATATTGTATATAAACAATTAGTGGGTAGTGTTTCTTTTCTTTGTTTAGTTGTATCATATGGATGGCGTAATGTAACTTTTTAAAGTGAGTTGAAAAGTGAATCGTCGAGGGATGGGTTGTGATTAAAGGATAGGGGTTTTACAAATTATGCATAGGGAATAAATGGGAGATTTAAAATAAATTAATCAGTGTAAAGCTATAGAGGAATGTACAATGGAGCAAATAAATTCACATTACTCAGAATCGATACATGTAAGTTTTTTCAGATAATATATAAAATTACAAATCAAGTATTTGACAACTGATTTTTTTTCAACTCAATTGTAATTGACATTTAAAGTTTTTTTAAAACAGGCTTGCCAAAATTACAAGGAGATAATTATAAAAGGGAGCTTTAGGGAAATTAGGTTTCTTAAAACATGTTTGTATGTGAAAGAGGTATATTACAATGTTGTTGAATGGTTTATACATTGGTGTCAAGGTTTTTTGGGCGTATGAAATATATAATGGTATATGTCTTTACTCGGTGGTGTTTTTGGGTCGTTTAGCGTAAAATTGTTCATAGTGTTTGTCTTAGACAATTTATGGGTGTCTTCAATTGTAATTGTTGTTGTTGTACCATATGGATAGTGTATTTTTTTTTTTTTGGGTGAGTTGGAAAGTGAGGAGATCATCTTCATCAACAATGTCCTTGCTTTGTAAGTGGACGTCAAATGAGTTAAATATTAGAAGGTGTAGGAAGTTGGTGTGTCGTCATGAGGTGCATCATTATCTTGTAGAAAACGCCGCTTTGAGCCCGACATATAGGTTGTTTTTCCACTTCAAAGTATATGTACATGTAAAAATGAATGTGTGGGGGTATTTTATGTTATATAAGAATGTATTATTCAAAATGTTAAATTAGTTCATGAAATTGAGACCTGATAGAATCATGAAACAAAATTTACAAATATGTACAATACTAAGCATTTAGTGAACATGAGAAGAGGTAATACATGTAAAACATCTCGACAATATTGTTTTTATGTATTATGTACAATAATGTTTTTATGCGAAGTCAAGCCTCGTTGGTTTCTGGTTGTCTACATATATGTTACATTTCATTTGTGTGTAACGAATGAATGAGAATGTTAGGGAGATGTACAGGTTTGATAGTGCTCGCATACAGAAATAACAAAGAAGGTGAGTCGCTAGTGGTCAATGGTTCTAATATCTATTGTGGTTTATTCTAAAATCATTCCTTATGCTTTATGAATCGCTAATGCCCATGCCATTTTTAGTGGGATTTGTCAACAATTATCTCTTATGATTGGAGAGATAGGAAGGTGGGTTGGGTTATAAGGATCCCATGTAGGGCCTGAATATTTTGCAAAGTTTATAAAAACATAAAGTGGTAAACCTAGAGGTTTTGAGGGTGGAATGTAAACAATACAAACTGCTTTCTCGATGGCTCCATTTACTAGTCCAACCTTTATCCATAAGTTAATGGTCAACATGATCTTCTCACCAACACAAAAGATCATTTTTTGATCAAGTTGTGTAATGTGCATGGAACTTTTGTTTTCCTGGTTATTTTGTTGAAGCTTCCTCAAGGAAATTGGCATATTTAGAGTTTTGAGTGTGGACTTGTTATGCAAATTTGTTAAGCTATTAGTTACATACAAATGCGTGTATGTTTTGAATTTTTATTCTTTTGACATAGTAGATGATGTTCTAGTCATGAGAAGCTTCCAATCTTATTTTATAACATTTGAGTTTATGATGTTTAATAACAGTTTCCTAAACATGATTTATGCTTAAGTAGAACCTCACTCCCATAAATTGGTGTCTAGTATTAGAGAAGTATCAAATTTGTTTCATAATGTGTGGTCAATCGAGTTTCCAGTATACACTTTGGTACATCATTAACATGGGTAGTTGAGCTAAATCACCAACTAGTATGATTTAAAAGCATCCAAAATATTTATCTACACACTTTGGGAGTCCAAGTATCTTATTCAATTGTTAATAGCACTAATAACATTCATGACCCTATACAATTAGTTTCATCGATTAGAATGTAATTAATGCTTTCAGGTTTTCCTTGAAAAGCATAAGAGTGTTTGCCCTCGTAGTGGATGAATGTTGTGAATTGGAATTAGGAGCGCATAATGTATAGTTGTGGTGTTTATATGGATTGTTCAATGCCTACTGGTACAAGAAGTAGGATTCATGAGGTGCATGCGGTAGAAAGTAAATGTAGTGCTTGAGAAATTATTTTTGATTAGGTACGATTTTCCAATACTACTTGTTCCTTGAATAATCATTCTTAATGGCTCTTTTCTTATAACTCGTGTAGTATGCTTTGTATTAATTTATAAAGCCCTATGTTGTTCAATAGACAACATGTGTATGAATGTGTTATACATGGATTGTTGTCACATGTTTCCAAATTAATTTTGACTCAGTTATATGAAATTGATATAGTTGACAACAAATCCAATTGTAGTTGGTGTCAAGGTCTTGAAGGCCAAGCATGCCTAGATCATTTATTTAAATAAGAGTTATTGGGTGTAATCGCGACAATAATTCCCATTCTTCCATCTATGTTATGCCCTCCTCTTATGTTTCATTGTTTGTGTTGCTTTCTTCCGCCACATTGTTGATGGATCCTGTATGCATGGAATGTGCCAAGCATGGTAGGTGTTTTTGAATAGTTCTCAATTATTACAAATTTTTGTCATCATAAGTCCAAAGCTAGTTTTAATATTATGAAACAATTTATACAAAAGTAATTATGGAAAGAAGAATCCCACATATATTGTCAACTCGATGCATGGCACAACCGAGTCTTGGAAGAACACTCTCACTATTATTGGTGTAATTCGTTATCTCCATTACTATTTAACTCTTCATAGAATGTACGATCATGACCTTGTTGTCTCTATAAGTGGTAGGAAAGATAAGTAGTCCTGGATATGTATATATGCTTGATAAATGATGGTGTTATACATTCAAGTGCATTATTCTTTTTCACTCACCTTAAAAATTGCTAGCCAATAAAGAGTGTTATGAAGAGTGATATTTTTGTAACATGTAGCAGGTTTCTTGTGTTCTAATGTCACGGTCTACAAGTGCTTCTATTAGGAACTTACTTTATACAAGTATTACATGACTATGTTGCATCATTCGAGATCCTGGTTAATATATGGTGATAAAATCATGACTATGTTCTACCTTGGATGCATACTTGGCTATGTATTGTAAGATAAAATATTGAGAGGTAAATGGTCGATACCGATGTGTGCGCACCAAATAAATAACATGGTGAAGTTGTGTATGTTAACCCTATCGTTGTTTTGAGTTGTCGTATAGTTGAGATGACCTTTATCATTGGAAAATAGGGTTGAAACCGGTTATACGAACTAAAGAACTTTGTATATACATTGCAAACTTAGCCTTTTCTTGTGCAAGCATGTGATTTATGCACATTTTCTATATTGCCCAACATGGTTCACAAGTTCATTATAGTCTTTTGTGTATTAGTTACAAGTATTGTTGGTGTGTCTAATAATCAAGGGTCATCTAAGTTGGAGTGGTGCACTCTTGGTAGGAAACTTTGAGCTTGTTTTAGGTTCCATGTTATTACATATTAATCAAAGAACTCCTTCACAACACTTACTTGGAGGGGGATTTCCCATTCCAATGTTTCCATGTTGAGGGCACTCTTTAACCATAAAAATTCATGTATATGAGCATATCCTTTATGTTACCATTCATACTTGAGTATATGAGAGAAATATTTACCAACATTGTAATATAAAAAGTGTATAATTCAAGAAGTTTCAAAGGGAAAATTATAGAGATTTCACTTGTACTAAAAATATTTTCTCTGGAATGTTTTCTCTAAGACCTTTTCACGGAAGATAGTAAATTTCCTTTCCATATACGTAGAGACCAAATCGGGTACTTAACAATATTTTGTACCCTCAATAATGTGTAGCTTTGCAGATTATGGGAGATGTGATAAACATAATTTTGTGTAGATTTGGCCATTTAGTATCAATTGAACTCAATGTGAAGAAAAATGTTGGGGATCCTAATTAAAGAACAATATTTTTCAATTCACCTCTACATTTAGACCAATATGATTCCAAGAAGTTTAGATCCAAATTACATTAGTTGAGTTACAATGTGTACATTTGGTATGTCTTTTGAGTATTTTGAAGCTCCTCGATTGTGCTTGGAAAATCATCATCAATGTTTTTCTTTGCAAATATAACTAATGTTACTTGAGTGGACTGGTGCATTATGAAATTTAATAGGGAATATCATAAACGTGGGTGTGTACCAAGCTGTTGTCATGGTATTGTATTATATGCATTTTATATTTATGTATGGCTACCTCTTATTACGTGAGGCTATTTGAACATAGTTATTCCTCTTGGGAACAGAGAAGGAAAATCCATGAAAAATGAATCTTTCTATGTTACATTCATTCACCAAAATATGAATAATACTCATCCAACCCATTGTTAACAACACCTCTAGTGTTTCCAATTGCAAATAATCATGGATTTCCTCAACTCGTGTTCATGCATTTGGTAGAATAGGTACAAAAGATAATGATTCTACCTTAGATTCACCTATATTTGGGTTCTCTTCCTCATTATTTTTAATAACAATGTCATTTTTAGGGGGTAGCATTACGAGGCACTGAGTAACCTTTTGGAGATGTTTGTGTTTGTATCCGGTTGTTGATCAAGGGTATTTTTGTTAATCTTTACATATTTATAGTAAGGATCATTGGCTATTTTATATTGTAAAGTAGCTTTGGCTCGAGATCTAGTTACAAAACACTCATACACTTTGTTTTCTACTCCTTTTATTTTATGTATCAAAATTTCTACATTCTCAACATGGCGAGGTAGGTATTGCAAAATAGAATATATATATTGGAAAGTTGATAGTGTGCTCATTGTATTTGTATAACCCACCTCGAGCATGTGTAACTTGTACTATGGGGCATATTCTTGCAAGCAACATTTCCTCAACTCGAGAAAGATTTCGTAATACATCGGGTTGTGGTCCAGTGGTACATATTGTTCCAAACAAAAATTGATTACCATTTTTCTCATCGTTGCATCTATTGCAAATGGTATTCCATTTTTTAATTTTAAATTACATTCCCGAAATGACTCGTGCAATATATGAAACAAATATACCTATATGAGAGAGAATCTATCTTTTCACAAAATATTTTTTTAGCAATAGAAATACCTTCTAAGGTGGGGGCCTCAACATGTGGGTTAGAGTGCTTGAATGTGATATGATCCTCATGTGCGGATTTCACTAACACCTCAAGGTTTTGGTGTAACGGTTCGTTACATTTGGTATCAAAGAAACCGCCAAGGTTCGAGTCCTGAGCGGGGCTACCCCGACATTGTAGTGTTCACCCTGGGGCTTGTATAGGGCGGGCGTGGTCCTGTATATGGGTGTAAATCTAGCCTAGGTCCTAGGCTATGGAAGCGTGATGGGATGATATGATCCTCGGGTGTGGATTTCACTAACTCCTCGAGGTTTTGGTCTAATGGTTTGTTACACAATGTTCATGTCTTGAAGTGGAAGCATTTGCATCTTTTTTTTTGCACTTATATATTTCATTCCTATGTTTGTTAACGTCTTCTTTGTTTGCCTTGTAATTGTGCCATCATTCCTCATTTTTCCGATCTTTATTTTCATGGGGTTTGTTTCCTTCTCTTTACCAACCACATTTTCATTCACAAATTTCCCCATGTAATTTAAAAACAAGTAAGTAAAATAGAAAATGGACTTTATAATATTGAGGTACAAGTGAAGATATTGTATGGAAAAAGACATATAGTTGATTTAATATAAAGTAGTATGTACATGTATATAATAGAGCTCAACCTCTAAATTACAAATGATTATCATGTATCTTCCTTAATAAAAGCACTAACTATAATATCATGTGTAGGGGTCATTTCCTTTTACTAGCTTACACAATCATACATTTTGTTTGTTCCTTTTCATTATTCATCTTCTTTTTAGTCACCAAAATTAAGTCATATGTACGAAAGATTTAAAGGAGTGCATATTCCAAAATCATAGAATGTTGACGATGATGGATTAGTTTATACAAATTTTGTATTGATGAGACCCTTTAATTATTGTTTTAATTGTCTCATCTATTGTATTTTGTCATATTTTGTATACCCTTGCATTTGTTTATCCCAGTTATCCTATCAAACATTTCCACTTGAACTTGAACTTATGACACTTATATTAATTAATATAACTATTACTAAGTTACTTTATTCTATGGATTTTGAATGTGCATGTTACTCTCTTGGATACAATGAAATGATTAATAGTGTTATGTATGAATGCCATACTTGTTTGCAAGAAGTTGTTATATGTAGCCACTAACATGCAACTGAAGAAACTTTGTCACAATGCAAAGGGACTTGTCCACAACAACTGACATCATGCAACAACCGGGACTCGTCAAGTAGTAAAGCACTTGCACCAAAGGAGAACATGTGCATATACAAGACCGTGATTTTGGGAAGCTTGATCAATGTGGATACTTCACCTGAGTTTGCACATGTCAATAACAAAGCGATTATGACAATAAGAAATAGATCTCACAGAATACATGATTATGCTCGCAACTAAAACTATGGAACTAGTTGATTTAACTTGATAATTGATTGTTAGTGAACAATTAGTTATGTTGTTGTATTAGAACACCTTTTCTCAGTTTTTGTTACATGCATAAGAATCTACAAATTTCTTGGTAATGATCTTGTACTTAATCAAATTGTAACTATTAGTTTGAATCGGTCTCTTCACGTCTCTGCTGAATATAAAGAGAATGTCAAGATTGTAGAAGGGATCGATCCATAGTTAGGGAATTTTTGTAAGTTTCATTCTGTAATCTTCATGCTGATAAATAAAATATGAGTTCTATCATTTTGTTGTAGACACAAGCCTTAGGAAGGGTTAGCACCCAAGGCGGGCACTTTGTCGACACTAAAATTTTCCTCCGTAATTTCTTTCAAGAATGTATGTATTAGGAATAGGATGTTTTTAAGTATAATTAGTAGTAGCATCGATAGAAGATAACAACGTTTGCGGTATGACGCGCCAATAATGTTTAGTATTGTAGTGAATACCAAAGTATAATAGGAATGTTGTGGTAAAAAGTAAATATTTGTCGTAAGTGGTTTGGTAATATTAAAATGTCAAAGTTAGGGTAAGTAGAGAAGTAGGGTCTACATGATTAGGAATTAGAAGTATTATATTGGTAATAAGGACAAGGAGTGACGTCATAAATATTTTGTGTATTTTATTTGTAAAAAGTCTAAAAATGTGGAACCCATGTGAAATGATAAGGTTTATCTTATCTTAAAAGATAAGCTTACATGTAAAGATAAGAGTTAAGGTATGGAATATGATTCGTCAGAGTAGATTTCTTATCCTATCTTAGAGATAAGGTAGATAAGCCTGAAAGTTCTATAAATAGAGAGGCCACCCCCCTCATTTAGCATAGAAGGAAGTAGTGAGAAATATTGTATGAGTAAGTGTGTTAAAGAAGCCATTAAGAGGTGTAATTGTGAAGTTTCTCCCATAGTTATTGTTGGAAGGCAAGTGAAGTTAGTAATGCTTGAAGTACCTCATGGTGAGACTCTGTAACAATTTCATGTTGATATTATAATTTACACTTATATTTTAGATTTCTCATCATTCCTTCATATCATAGTCTATGGTATTCTTGTGTTATGTTTGTTTTTGTGTTTCAGATTACATCCACCAAACTAAAATATGTGCATTAGTAAATAATCATAAGACGAGGAGTTCCCGATGGAGAATTTTCATAGTGCTTAGGATTGGTGATGACATTTTGGTTTCATTCTGGGACCATTCCTCGTTGGTGGATTTTACGGAGAGATATTCCCACTTAGTCGAAATCATTTGGAGGGTAACCTTATTTTTATCGTGCATAGTAGTTACCATGCTAAAGTCACTTTTTACCGTGAATAGTGTTTACCACGGTAGCTTTACTTTTGACCATGAATAGTATTTACTACAATAATTTCACTTTTTATCATGAATAATGTTTACCACAATAAAGTCGGTTTTACTAGTAGTAAGTCAAGTTTTACCATAGTTTACCGTGGTCATTCCTATTTTCTTGTAGAAAGGTGTAAAGTCACTTTCTATTATAGTGATTCCAATAATTTGTGCACATCAGTCTTGTTGATTACACTTTTGGGTTGGTATTTCATTGTGGTTACTTTTGAAAATGGGGAAGATTTTTATTTTTTCAGCTCAATCTAATGAAGATGCTTCCTCTTTTATTCAAGAGTTTAAACAATCTTGTATTTGTAATGGCCTTATAAGAAGGGAACAATGGACTAATTTTTTTCCTACCTTTTTGGATGGTTCAACCCTTATGTCGTTTGAAACACTAGGTGATAATGTGAAAAACTCATGGGATTTATTAACTGAAAGTTTTCTTGAAGAATTTGGTGAACAACAGAAATATGCAGATCTCATGATCGATATCACAAAGTTATCCCAAGGAGAGAAGGAGAAGATAAGGGATTATCATGCTTGTGTTCTAGAGCTAAGAAGGAAGCTCGATGCCCAGATCCGAAAGGAAGGATTAGCGGATGTGTTGATGAATGGCGTGGATAATCTCCTCTGTAAGCACTTCATTCTTGGGATGAAGCCGAGATCGATCGACAACAAGTGAAGTATGACCGCCTAGTGACCCTCAACTAAACAAAGGAGATTGTAAGAAGGTAAGAAGAAAGCATGAAAGAAGAGCCCAAAGAAATTATTGCTAAGGTAGAGCCTACACCAACACCTTTGATCCAAAATCCACAACCACTCTCGGTGAGCACAAATATTTCTCCTCGTACATCTACCATGTGTATGAAGATCTGCGCTCGGGAAGATGGGCGATTAACTATTAATCTTATTCAAGGATAAGAATTTAGTTCTCAAGGGGAGATAGAGGTCCAAAAGAAATATTTATGAAGTTGTATGTTATGGTTGTCATAAAAGGGTCATTATAAGTATAATTGTCTAGATAGAGCTTCTACATTTGGTACTAGAGATAATGATAAAGGAAAAGCACCTTTGAATTATTTTGATGTAGTAGATAGGAGCATAAATAATGAAGCAGATGCATTTGTAACAAAGATAAAGAAAAAAAAAGATAACCAAGATGGAAATGATCCTAAGAAGATGAAAAGAGAAACTAGTAAGAAATATAGGAGAAGAAAGTTGGGTGTGCAGGATTTTCTAATTTCATAGGGACAAGGACCATACTCCATCTTAGAAGATCTGTCCAAAAGGCCTACAAATATTACATATGGTCAACTTTTAGCTATGTCTTCAGAGAAGAGGCGGGAGCTACGAAGTGGACTCAATGCTCAACAAAGGAAGGAGGTTGAGGTCCCTATTTTGGAGGCAGAGAGGCAGGATCCTGCGCTCCACAAGCTAAGGTATTTTGTAATGGTATTTCAATTCATGATGTCTTAGTTGATGGAGGAGCTACAATTAATGTAATGACCAAGTCTATAATGAATATGTTGGGTTTAAAATTGGTCGCCCCTCAACACTTATGTTAAGGTCATTAAATAAGAGAAAAACTAAACCGAGAAGGTGTTGTTTCAAATGTGGTAATATTTGTTATGGGTGTTGTATGTATGGTAGACTTTCGGGTGATGAAAAATGGTACTATTACGTACCCAATGTTGTTGGGAAGGCAATCGCTAAGGAGAGTTCATCCGAAAAAACTACGGAATGAAGGCTTTATGACACTTAGATGTGGCAGAGAGAGGGTGAAGATAAACGTGATCCCTTGGCATCATAAGGCGAGAAACTGTGGATTCAAGTGATGAAAGCGATGATTGCACATCCTCTAATTACTCTAGTACCAGTGAAGTGGACATAGAAGATGAAGAAAGTGAGGTTGATGTTTCGGTAATGGATATCCTTCCAATCACACTGAATCATGAACCCATAAAATTATCTGAAGAAGAAATTTATGACCGTCTCCATCAAATAAATATTGGTGATCTTTGTGATGGAGAGTGAGAAGGAATCCTACCTCCGGCTCTCTTTCAAAGGTACATACACTTATTCACTTTTGATTATAAGGAACTCCGTCAAGTAAGTTGGGTAGAACATTTTATTGAGTTGGTAGATGGTGCTAAGCCCATAAAGCAAATGCCATATAGAATGAATCCTAATTTTTCTAATACTGTAAAAGAAGAAATAGATAATTTGCTTGATACAGGATTCATATTTGCTATGGATAATTTAGAATGGGTTTCTCCCATTGTGATCTCAATAAAAAAGAATGGGAAGTTACGCATTTGTGTTGATTATAGGAAGCTCAAAAAGGCAACAAAGAAAGATCATTACCCTCTTCCATTCTCAGATTAGATCTTGGACGAAGTAACTAGCTAAGAGTGCTATAGTTTTGCTTTGATGGATATAGTGGATAAAACCAAGTTCGTATAGCGGAGAAAGATCAGCTGAAGACCACGTTCACCACTCCTTGGGAACATTTGCTTATAGAGTTATGCCTTTTGGGTTGTGTAATGCTGCAGTAACGTTCCAACATTTGATGAATAGGGTGTTTGAACCCTACATTGGGAACTTCATCGAGTATTTCGGATGATTTTTGCATCTATGGGAGCAAGATGGACCACCTACACTAGATGGAGATAAAATTTCAAAGGTTAGATCAAGCACAAGCCTCACTAAACCCTACAAAGTGGAATGAACAAATTTTGTGTTGTGTCAAATTCTAGCAAAAGATGCAAAGCCTTGCAGGTACATAAGTGGGATAAAAGGATGCATGCAACATTGTGGGCATACGGGAAACATCAAAGTCGAGTAATATGATACTCCCCATTTCGGTTGGCTTATGGCATTGATCTAGTTCTTCTGTTGAGTTTGATATTCCCACTTTGTGAGAGTTACGAAAAATGAAAGGATGGATGAAAGTGATTCAAGAAAAGAAAGGTTGGTACATCTTCATTTGCTAGAGGAAATGAGGGAAATAGCAAATGATACAAGCTATAAGAAGAAAATGAAGCAGAGAAGGAATACTTTGATCAAAAGATCCGTTGGTCTCCATTTCATGTGAATGACTTGGTTCTAGTATATGATTCGAGATACAAAAAAAAAGAATTTGAGAAAATTTCTTTCCAAATGGATGGGGCCCTACAAAATAGTAGTTGTGCATGAAAATGGTACATATCATTGGGGAATTGGATGGCACTCCCATTACGAAATGGGTCAACCACGACAAGTTAAAGATTTTCCAAGCACTGAATAGTCTACTCCGAGGATGGAGTAGAAGCTAGGAAGGGGAAGATATCGACACTAAAATTTTCCTCCATAATTTCTATTTCATTAATGTATGTATTAGGAATAGGATGTTTTTAAGTATAATTAGTAGTAGATCCGATAGAAGATAACGGTAAGTCTTTGCTTGCGATGCACGCCACCAATAATGTATAGTATGGTAACAATCAAAGTATAATAGAAATGTTGTGGTAAAAAGTAAATATTTGTTGTAAGTGGTTTGGTAATGTTAAAATATCAAAGTTAGGGTAAGTAGAGAAGTAGGGTCTACATGATTAGGAATTAGAAATATTATATTGGTAATAAGGACAAGGAGTGAGGTCATAAATATTTTGTGTACTTTATTTGTAAAAAGTCTAAAAATGTGGAACCCGTGTGAAATGATAAGGTTTGTCTTATCTTAAAAGATAAGCTTACATGTAAAGATAAGAGTTAAGGTATGAAATATGATTTGTCAAAGTAGATTTCTTATCCTATCTTAGAGATAAGGTGGATAAGTCTAAAAGTTATATAAATAGAGAGGCCACCCCTCATTTAGCATAAAAGGAATTAGTGAGAAATATTGTATGAGTGAGTGTGTTAAATAAGCCATTAAGAGGTGTAATTGTGAAGTTTCTCCCATAGTTATTGTTGGAAGGCAAGTGAATTTAGTAACGCTTGAAGTACCTCATGGGTGAGATTGTAACAATTTCATGTTGATATTATAATTTACACTTATATTTCAGATTTGTCATCATTCCTTCGTATCATCATAGTCTATGGTATTCTTGTGTTATGTTTGTTGTTGTGTTTCAGTTACATATACCAAACTAAAAGTTGTGCATTAGTAAATAATCATAGCACAAGGAGTTCCTAGTGGAGAATTATCATAGTGCTAGATTGGTGATGACAGGCCCACTTGTGGTTTACTAAATCCTTTTCCTTTTTGTTTGTTATTTTAGTTCCTTGCATGAATAAATTAGAATTACAACATTTTATTCCTTTACTTGTGTTATGATTTTACCTACTTTATTGATTAGTTGTAGCATCTACTTTCATCTACAACTTAGTTTATTTCCAACATTGTATTTTCTAATTGTTGTGACAGCAATCCTTTAGTTTATACCTCTTAAGCACATGTAACTGTGTATATAACATTGACAAAGTGTTGAAAGTTTACATTCCTAAGTCTAATGAATAAATGATGGTGTATTACTAAACAACATACTAATTTCTTCGAGTTAATTTGCACCACCATTTTTGGCATCATTTTCAGGACTCTGCCAAGTTATTAGGTTTTTAATGAGGGTTTTCATTTCTTAGAAGTAGTATAGGATTTAGGAATTCATCTCGAACTAGAAACCCCCACTAATTACTGTTGAATGAGTTGAGTTGTTGATGCATGCACCGCCCAAGGGATGCCCATGGTAGATTTTTACCTAATCCACAAGTAGCAGAGAAATATCTTCATTTACCTCTGAATATTTTAAAGAAGAAACCTCCGTACTAGGTTTATTTTTGAAGATAGTCCCCCAAGTGACATTTATGTAGCTTCTCCTAAGAAGCTAGGGATGGAAGAAGAAGTAGACTAGAATGCTCAAATGGGGCAACCACATTCGAGTTCCCCATAACTGAAAAAAATGCAGCTAATGGTATGAAGAATATTTCTCCATCAACCTTGCCAAATTTCCATGGAGCTATGTCAGAGGATCAAAACAACTTTCTCTTTAAGTTTGATGTTCATGTAAGAGATATGATTATAATACTAATGAACACAAGTTGAAATTATTTCTTATAATACTCAAGGATGTAGCCTCGAGGTGGTTCATGGGATTGGGAAGGAATGTATTTACCACATGGGCACAAATGAAATAGAAGTTCCTCGGTAAGTACCAAGACTATTTTAGACCAAGCAACATAGGAGGTGATGAAATCTACAAAATGAAACAAAAAGAGAATGAACCATTAGAAGAATATTTGGAATGGTTCCTATTACGCATTCGAGAAGTCAAGGCATGCCATTGACATACCACCGACTCCTTGAATTACTCTTTTGAAGGGACTAGGTGAGGAGGACATGGATGCTTTGGATCTTATAGAGCAACGAGGACATTTCAAAAGCTACTTTTGACCAAATCTGTGAGGCTTGTAAAAACTATTCAAGAGCTACTATGAAGAGAGTTAGAAGTGTAAGATCAAGA
Source organism: Taxus wallichiana var. yunnanensis (assembly GCA_018340775.1). Classification (NCBI taxonomy): domain Eukaryota; kingdom Viridiplantae; phylum Streptophyta; class Pinopsida; order Cupressales; family Taxaceae; genus Taxus; species Taxus wallichiana. The sequence goes on from CM031244.1 coordinate 360,197,122, forward strand.
GGTGGATCAGCTACCAAAACAATTGGGGACATGTCAACATGTTCAAAAACATGAAGCATGCTATTGTCAATGATATGGCCAATTAATTAGATGATCTACATGCCAAAAAGAAGATGCAAAAGAAGCACTCATAGAGTACTGCCATGCATGCAGAAGAAAGAAGTTAGACTGTAGATACGAGAGAATTAGCTAGCATTTCTCAAGAAAGGGAGGCTTCACCTGATTTCAAGATGTTGGAGACATAAGATGGGAAAATTTTATATGTTTCTCAAAGAAAACCATGGCCACCGAGGCAAGGAGGTATGACACAAGACCCTATGCATTCATTTAAAAATTGGTCTAATAATTCATCTATGTAGCTCCTAGCTTGGGCTAACCCTCAAGGATAGGCCCCATATCCTAACCAATATCAACAATAGTGTCAACCTCAATTCCAAGGCAAACCAAAATAGTAATGAAAATAACCTCCTCAATTATGGCAATAACCTGGAGAGGAGGACAACATTGGAATAACCCATCTCCCAACTACCATCAAGCTTACCAGAGCCTCCTTATCAACAACAACAACAAGATTTGATGCAAAACCCCAAGAAGGCTCCCAATCAAAAGCTACATAACTACCTGCGCAACCAACACCTAATCCTAACAATAAAGCTGCTCAACCAGCCTATTCCACTGAACCAACTCAATACCCAACCTATTATGTTGATATCAATAATATCCATCTTCGCGCATGAAGAAAACTTCCTTCACTAGTTGGACCCACAATTACAGAGATTTTTTGAGGAACCATAGACACTGCAGGAAGACCTGCAACAATAATAGGAGACGTTACATGGTAGATCCACAACAACTTGTGCATATTTCCAACAAGCGTAAAATGCAGGGTAATGAGCCACCATTTCCTGAAAGGTTATAAGAAAAAAATGACTGAACTCAAATCAAAGTTTGACTCTGATTTTGTCAACCAGTTAAAAGATATCTACATTAAAATTCCATTAATTCAAGCTATCAAGGATGTTCCCATCTATAACAAATTAGTGAAAGATCTATGTGTAAGGAAACCATGCTGAAAAAAGAAAAATCTGACTACTATGTAGGTACTTGGACAACTAGCGATATTATGCTTAGGAACTCAACTATGCCCAAATACATAGATCCTAGTAGCCCTTTGGTGAATGTCATAATCAATGACATAGTGATAAAAACACACTGATTAACTTGGGGGTAGCAATAAATGTAATGACAATACAAATTATGGAAGATTTGAAGCTAGATGGATTAAGACCAACAACCACAATGTTACTGACTTGCAAATAGATCAACAGTTAAGCTTGAAGGAGTTTTGGAGGATGTATTAGTAGTGGTGGAATCTTGGGAGTACCCTACTAATTTTATTGTTCTTCAGCCAAAAACAAGCTTGGGAGGATATCCTATCATCCTGGGAAGACCATGGTTGGCAACTATTGACGCATTCATAGGATGCAGATCTGGTAATATGATTATCTCTAATGGAAGTGGCACCAAAAATCTCATGCTTTAGCCACATGCAAAACCACTCAATGAAGAAGACTAAACCGTTTGGGTGGAAGAGCCAATTGAAGACTAAAGTTCAGTTTAATAGCTCATGATGCTGGAAAAGTCATGCACAATCGAAGGACAAGAAGAAGATGTTATTTTTTCTAACGTACTACAGAATAATTATGGTAAGAATGAAGAAGTAGATGACAAATTGTAATGCATAAGTTGTCCTAAGAATCAAATGCTACCATAGTATCATGAATGTTCTAGGTAAGAATTACATCCTACACTAGCTTCTTCCACATGATTGTATATTGAATTTTTTAAGTAGCAAGCATATGCTCCATGATTGATATTTCTAAGCAAATGGAAATTGCACCGGGTAAGCCACTTAATGTGAACAAACCACTTAATGTGAACAAAACATTGAGCATGTAACAAGAACAATTGTTAGTTTCTCTTCTCAAAAAAGCATATGACAACATTTGCATGGGAATATAGAGACATGCATGGAATCCATCCTAAGCTCTATACCCGTAAAATATGCATCAAATAAAGTTGTAAGCCAATAAGACAACCACAAAGGAGAATGAACCCAATAGTGAGGGATATAGTGAAAGAATAATTAAAGAAATTATTGGATGCTAGATTCATATATCCAATTTCAGACAATCAATGGGTGTCACCCTTGTTATTGTACCTAAAAAGAATGGAAAATGGAGAATCTACGTAGACTATAGGGAGTTGAATGCAACAACAAAGAAGGATCATTTTCCACTCCCTTTTATTGATCAAGTACTCAACACTCTTGCAAAAAGTATTTTTATTTTCTATATGGCTATAATGGCTACAACCAAATTTAAATTACACCAAAGGATCAGAAAATACCACATTCACATGCCCATGGGGAATGTTTGCATACTCTATTCTTCCCTTTGGTCTATGTAATGCACTTGCCACATTTCAGAGAGTAGTTCTTAGCATCTTCTCAAATCTAACCAATGACTACATGGAGGTATATATGGATGATTTTATAGTCCATGGCAGTAATTTTGATGAAGCAATGAAGAACTTAGACAAGGTTCTCAAGAGATGCAAGGAGCATAACCTATCTTTGAGAAATGAAAAATGTTATATGATGATGTCTAAGGGGATAGTGTTAGGTCATTATCTATCATCTACTAGAATCCAGGTAGATCCATAAAAATATTAGTGATTATAAACCTGCCAACACCTAAAAAGTAGAAATATGTAAGGAGCTTCTTGGGTCATGTTGGGTATTACCGAAGATTCATTCAAGATTTCAATAGAATTGCAGCACCATTATTTGTTTTATTGGGAAAGGATGTTGCATTTGTATGGATAGAGAAATGTGAAGTTGCATTCCAAACTTTGAAGCAAATGCTAACTTCTGCACTTGTTTTAAGAGGACTAGATTGGAGTTTTCCATTTCATATACACACTGATGCCTCAGATCACACCATTGGAGCTGTTTTAGGATAAAAATATGGGATACTCAATTATGCAATCTATTATGTCAAGTAAGAACCTGTAACATGTTGAGCTTAACTATATAGTCACTGAGAAAGAGTTTTTAGCAGTTGTTTACGCCATCAACAAATTTAGGCACTACATCACGGGATATCCATTTTTATTCACACTGATCATGTTGCCATTAAATATCTTATCAACAAACCAATTGTAAGTAGCAGGATAATCAGATGGTGTTGCTCTTACAAGAGTTTGATGTAACAATTGTGGATAAGCCTGGGAAAGACAATGTTGTAGCAGATTTTCTCTCAAGGATGGAGAATAATAATGAAGAAGCAGTGGTGGATGATTCTTTCCTAGATGAGCACTTGTTTTCCATTTCCACCAAGACACCCTGGTATGCTGATATAGCCAACTATTTGGTTTTAGGTAAGACACCTCCACACTATCTATATTCTAAAAAGAAATATATTGTTGAGAAAAGTGTGAATTTTTCTTGGATAGTTGGTTTCCTATTCCACATAGGGCAGGATAATGTTATGAGAAGATGTATAGATGATGAGGAAATTTATGATGTCCTCAAAGCCTTCCATAGTGAGCCATGTGGAGGACACTTTGTTGCAAAAAGAAAAGCGCAAAAAGTATTAACAACATGGTATTACTAGCCTACACTACACAAGGATGCAACATTGTATGCAAGAAGATGTGATAAGTGCCAAAGAATGGGAAAGCCTACCAAATCAGATGAAATGCCATTGCAACCTCAACTAGTATTGTAGCCATTTGACAAATGGGGATTGGACTTTATTGGTCCCATAGATCCTAAGTCTCAGTAAAAAGAGTACATTTTGGTGTGCATGACTACCTCACCAAATGGACAGAAGTGAAAGCGTTACCAAATCAAGAGAGTAAAAAAGTTAAAAATTCCTATATGACCATATCTTTACAAGGTATGGAGTGCCAAGAGACTATTACAAATCAAGGTACCCACTTCACTGTTGAAGTTATTGTTGATTTAGCTACAAAATATGAAATCAGGCATATGAATTCTACACCTTATCATCCACAATCTAATGGCCAAGTTGAAGTAACAAACAGAGAAATTGAAGCCATCTTGACAAAGACCATTACGTTGCATAGAAGGGATTGGTCAAAAAGACTTCCAGAGGTAGTTTGGGCATTCAATACCACATGGAAGACAACAACTAGATTCACACCTTTTGAGCTATTGTACGATAAGATTGTTGTTCTCCCTATTGAGTTTGAGCACAAGACATTAAGAATTGCATTGGAATTGGGAATAGATTTGTCTAAAGCTTAGAGGAAAATGATTCTTCAACTCAATGAGTTAGATGAAATGAGGAGGTAGGTTATTCATAATACAAAGGTGGTACAAAAACAAAGGATCAAGTGGCATGACATGTTCATCAAAACAAGACAATTTCAAGAAGGTGATTGGGCTCTTCTCTTTGACTCCAAATACAAGGACCACATGGGAAAACTTAGGAAAAGGTGGCTAGGTCCATATGAGATTGAGAAAATATTTCCCAATGGAGTTGTGAAACTCACCACCATTGATCCTATGAGATTAAAACTACTGGTAAATGGTCATAGATTGAGGTTGTATAAAAATCCAACTGATAGGAGCACCTTCATCCAACAGTTCAGAGGAGGCCAAAGTAGGATGGAAATGAGAACATCATAATTGAGGTCAAAAGTTGAACATGTTGGTTCATCTTTTGAAGTTTTAGAGGAATGAGATATTCAGTGGCCTTGGTATATCTATCTTGTTGGATACCCCAAGGAGGAATAAAAGTGATGTGATCAACCTTCATGGTGATCAACACCACTCACTAACATGTTTTATTTTCTTAGCATTTCTATTTTGCAGGATTTGGTGTATTTGTGGCAAGGAGTGCATAATCTCTTATGAAAGGAGGTGTAAAGACTAAAATGTCCACTTGTAGCAACATGCAACCAAAGCCCTATTTTTCTTTCCTATTTTATAGAACTTGAGATTGTATGAAGAATCAAGGACCCAACTGAATGGGAAAAAAAGAGATGAAGATAGTTGGCACCAAAAAATTCAATCTTCCCTCTCGGGAATCAATTGAATTCATTATGGAGCTTATTCTATACAACATCACCTGCAACAACACTACTTGCAACAATACAATACCTCAACATGCAACCTCATGCATGCATCCAAGGGCATGAACTCCAACAAGGCACATGTCACAATCATTCAACGTACATCTCAAGTTAAGTGCACTCAATTTCCTTTAATAAAGTAGTGCTAGAATAATTATATGTAATTAATATATGTGTCAAGTCATCAATAAACTTTATTAACCATAATGTTCCACCACCTTCTATAATGTGACCTATCTCCCACGTTATCACAAAACCTCACTTCACACGGGGATATCCTTCAATTCCAATTAATGCTCACTTTTTCAAGTTGCGTGCAAAATCGGTTACAAATTTCGAAAAGGTAAGCACTTGAGTTCTTCCACTCATTTGAATTTTGCATAATCAATTGAAGTGAAAGATATCTTGCTTCACAGAGCTTAAGGAAATTATAGAACTTAACAATGGGGAGAAATGATTAGAAATGAACCTACAGACCACTCACAACTTCAAAATCAACCAAAAATTCTACATTACTTTCATGATAGTGGTTGGATGGAGTACATCAATAGATTCCAAGGTTTTAATGAGTTGATGGTCACAAAATTCACCGCCACCTTTAGGGATGGCAAGCAATAATAAAAGGTTTGAAAGTTAAAGTTGATGATGAAATATTGGCTATAATCACTAGACTACCGACAAAGGGTGAGATGTTTCCTAAAAGAAAATCCAGACAAAGCTCACATAGAGTTTAGAGATGAGGATGACAACTTTGTGACAGACAAACAAGGTACTCTACGAAATTCTTTAAAACCCTTTTGGGTAGATGTGTCAAACTATATCATAAAATATTTTACCTATGAGGGTCGGTACTCAAGGTTAAATACTATACATTTTAAACTACTCAATCATTTAAAGAATGGCAGACATGTGAATGTTCCTAATTTCTTGCATGAGAGTTTGAAGAAGATGAGTAAGGAATCACAAAGGGGTAGGTCTTCCTTGTCTCACCATTGTCTTGTCACTTTAATTGTGAAACATGCATTAACAATTGAACATCCTACAGTCAAATGGGAGGAGTTTTATAGGGCTAAACATTTGGATGATTTTTTAGGAAAGGGAAAGAAAAAGAGATGAAACTCTCTAGCTTTTCTACCCCTATACCCGAAAAACAACCTCTACCTCTATCCCTACTAAAACCTTTGTTCCTATTGAAACCTCTCTCCTATAGAAGCCTCGGTACCTTTAGAAAAGCCTCCATCTCCGAGAACTAAACACTAGGCCTATTTCACATGATAGAATACTCATTGCTAAAACTTTGCTTGAGATTTCCACCCTTGAGTCTTCCTCATCAAAAGGAAAGAGAAAATATTCAAGTAAGGCCCCTAAAACATCTAGGAGATCCCATAGGCTCTGCAATAAAAAATCCAAGACCTCAAAGTCTAAAGGAAATATTCAAATCTTCCTAGATAATGATGTGGAAGAACTAGAAAGAACTGAGGAAACCATACAAATGGATGTTGCACAAGGTGATGAAGAAATCAGAAGTGAGAATGTAGCCATTGATGATACTAAAGAGGTGGAGAGAAGAGAGAGGAAGGGATAAATGAGCAACATGTTCATAAGAGCCCTAATGAAACAAAGGTTATTCATGCACAACATGAAGAGGATGTAATGACCAAGGAAATTGAGGAAGTAACCACTGCGGTTACAGATAACAAAGAACAACTTGAGGAAGTGATAACACAACTAATACATGAAACACATACCAATGCAATGGATACTGTAGAATTTTTCCACTTGATATTGAAGAAATAATTGAAAACATTATCCAAACCCTTGAGCAGAACCTATTCATGAGTCTATTGAGCCAATGCACATAGACAATCCTCTAGTTGCCCCAAATATAGCTCATGTAATATCAGAACTCCGTGTCTCCACCAATGCCACCACCCAATCTGCAGCCATAAGTTATCATAGAATAAATTTTAGAGAGCCTCTTAGGTCAACATGCAAAAATATGAAACCCAAACCACTTTCTAGACTATTGGGTGTAATAGTTTGAGACTTATGTTAACAAGCTACAAAGAAGGTGGGAAAGAGAAAAAGAAGAATTTTTTTCCAACATCAACATGATTTAGAAGAAAAGGATAGACAGCTTAGAGCCAAAGATAATGAGATTGCTAGACTAAAGAAAAAGTAGGAGGAAACCATCAAAGTGACAAATGAGATACTTTTATGTAGGCCACCCTCCAATGTATATGTTGTCTTCCTAAAGGAACAAATGTTGCAACTGAAACTCACTTGCATCAACTCAGACTTTCAGTTTGACATTAGTGCAACAAGAATATTTTTTAGATTGTACTTAAAAATGGCCCATGAAATTCAATTGTTGCTATGTGAGTTATACATGTATAACTATGCTCTCAAATATGATAGGGATTGGATGTTTACACTTTACATTTAGGATGTACAAATCAAAACACTCAGTTCTTATTTCAATAATGAACTGTATAGGGAAAAGAAAATGGTAGATTATAGACAATTGTGCAAAGAACAACCATTGATGATTAGAGAAGAGGAAGGAAATACCAAGGCAATGATAGAGGAATATACCAAGTACATGAAGGTTAAGGAAATTAGACAAAGAGTTTATCAGATGAGGGTAACAACACATGATGAGGCAAGGGATCATATTGCTAACAATGTTAGAGCCATAGTACAGGCATGCAAAACAAGATGGAATGAGTTGACCCTAGAGCTTCAAAGAAAGGAGGTGCATTCGTATAATAACATCATACCAACCCTTCACATAGTAAATGCCTACATTGAAGTTGTTAATGCATGTGGCCAAGCATGGTTCCCAATTGGTTTCCAACCTCCCATATTTCACTTTCCCATACCGCACTGGTCAGGTGATATTGCACTAAGTGAGGAAGTACAGACAAAGTCATGCTTAAGCACTAGAGGAATACAAGTTATTTCTTCATAGAACCAGAAGGCATCTCATTCTAGTAGATTTCAGGTGACTATGCGGTATAATACAGGTTGATTCCAAGAAATAAGAGGATAGACCAGTGAATGCTTGAATGGGGACATTCAAGAAAATAGGTCCGAGGGTGTGATGAGACCCTTTAATTACTATTTTAATTATCTCATCTGTTGTATTTTGTCATATTTTGTATACCCTTGCACTTGTTTATCCTAGTTATCCTATCAGACATTTCCACTTGAACTTGAACTTATGACACTTATATTAATTAATATAACTATTACTAAGTTACTCTATTATATGGATTTTGAATGTGCATGTTACTCTCTTGGATATAATGAAATGATTAATAGTGCTCTGTTTGAATTCCATACTTTGTTTGCAAGAAGATGTTATATGTAGCCACTAACATGCAACCAAAGAAACTTTGTCACAATGCAAAGGACTCATCCATAGCAACTAACATGCAACAACTGGGACTCATCCATAGTAAAGAACCGCAACCAAAGGAGACACACACATATACAAGACCGTGATTTTGGGAAGCTTGATCAACATGGATACTTCACCTGAGTTTGCACATGTCAATAAAGAAGCAATTATGACAACAAGAAGCAGATCTCATGCCAATACCGATTATGCTCTACAACTACAACTGTGGAACTAGTTGATTTAACTTGATAACTGATTGTTAGACTAAACAATTAGTTATGTTGTTGTATTAGAACACCTTTTCTTAGTTCTATTGCATGCATAAGAATCTATGGATTTCTTGGTAATGATCTTGTACTTAATCAAATTGTAACTGTTAGTTTGAATTGGTCTCTTCACGTCTCTGCTGAATATAAAGAGAATGCCAAGACTATAGAAGGGATCGATCCACGTTAGGGAATTACTATAAGTTTCATTATGTAATCTTCATGCGATGAATAAAATATGAGTTATATCATTTTGTTGTAGACACAAGCCTTAGGAAGGATTAACACCCAAGGCAAGGCCCACTTGTGGTTTGTTGAATCCCTTTCCTTTTTGTTTTTTGTTTTAGTTCCTTGCATGAATAGATTAGAATTGCAGTAGTTTATTCCTTTACTTGTGTTATGCTTTTACCTGCTTTATTGATTAGTTGTAGCATCTACTTTCATCTGCAACTTAGTTTATTTCTAGCATTGTATTTTCCAATTGTTGTGACAACAATCCTTTAGTTTATACCTCTTAAGCACCTATAATTGTGTATACAAAAGTGATGTCATTGAAATTTTATGTCCCTAGGTTTGATGAATAAATGACTGTGGATTAGTGAACAACATACTAATTGTTGCGAGTTAATTTGCACCACCATGTATGGATGATCCCATTATAGCAGTCATGCAACATCCTCAAAATTAGTTGCCCAAATTGTGCTCATTTTATCTTCTAACAACAAGTTTAGTACATACCCATATTCACACTGCTCTAGATTTGTGGTACATTTAGGGTAGTGCCATGTGTTATTTGTGTTCTAGATTATTTTTTTCCAACATGTCTCTCCACCAACTACATTTGTACATGTTTGGTAACAGAAATTAGTCATCTTTATATGGATTATGGTTGTAGCCAATGAAATCCTACTTGTTATTTTTAGTTGTATAGTATGTCAAATCTCAACAATGTCCATGGCCTCGGGTTTAACGTCAATCAACAAAGAAGGAACATCCAAGTAGGTTTCCTACATAAGCAAATTTTGAAGGTCCTCTATTTGTGTTATTGATGGGTTGATGAAAATTTATGAGTTCAAACTAGTAGAAATAGATTTCTCATTGAATGACATGACCTTACCATGCTTCACGACAATATTGTGTTCATAACTATTGTTGCATGGCACATTTCAACTAACACATGGCCTCATGTTTGTTAGACACTCCCTACAAAGCAATCTCTATAACATGCATTGAGATGTCCTCAATTAAAACACTTTTTTTTGTGATTGTTCTATATGTCCTATGTATATTTGATATAACAACGATATAAATAACAATTGTAATTACATCCATAATACTATTAATGTAACATTTTTTATGTTTGCAATGTGCACAAATAAAAATTATACGTGGGTATATTATTGGTACTCTTTGCACAAAGCTTTACAATAGAGTTATTATCAAGAGTAATCTCCATTGGTTATCAAATTTACTAAATTGTTTGTTTTCATATTTTATATTGCCATTTGCAATATTATAGGCCTTTCATATTCGTATATTTTCATGGAAATTAGTAGTTGCATGTCCAAAGGAGGTAACACTAATGTCATCAATATGACAATCCATTACTACGGTGAAGTTAAACACTTGCCTTGGGCCTTTGTTATTAATGAAAGCATGTATGTTCCCTTTCTTGGTAACTTTATCCTTGATGTTCCATTTTGGTTGATAAGGATTCAATTTCTTAATGGAGGTCACTAGTTTGTAGGAGTTGCGACAAATGCCTTTTCGGTGTCAACACACAAGGTTTACCCAACATCTATTGTTTCAAAGGCATCATTACTAGCCATAGCTTAAGTATGTATTGTTACAGAGTATTCCTGTGTGACTATACACTTAAATCACACATACAAATAATAATTAGTCATAAATAAATAAAATCAAGACCACAAACAAAGGAGAACATAAGAGCACATCTACATACACATACCGAACGCAAATATGTTTACCATGAAAATGCCAATGTAATCCATGTACAAAAATTGACCAAATCTATAAATGATAAACATTTAAATAGTAAAACAACATATATTGATATATTAGTTATATCTACCCAATATAAACTATAATAAGGGTACAAATTAATATATTTGTGTTATAAATGCACATATAGTTTGCCACATGAAATAAAATTACTCATATCATAGTAGAAGTATCGTGGTTAGTCACATATCTTTCACACCATTCGTAAAGAAATTCAAGCCACAACCGATCCCTACGCAAAAATAAGTCCCAAATGAGTCGTCACCAATAATTGCGGAATATTAAAAATGCAATAGGAAAAAGAACCTAAACTACTAATATTTTCAAGCTTTGTGTTCTCATTGTTAGTAGAGCCATGTGCATTTTAGATATTGTTTAATTTTCTTCCTTATTCCCATCATGGTGTCCCCAGATTTCACCCTGAAATCTAGGACCACCCATTTTTGTAAAAAAATGTTCTTTTAAAATAACGGGTCTTTTTGTGTTTTTATTGCTTTAAGATGTCTCGTATTGTGTTAAGATATTCCTAAAGTGAATCATATGAGGCAATTTGAAAAATACCCGGATGCCCAAACTCATTTTATCCCTCTACCAAGTTTTGTCTCATGGGAAATTTTTATTTAATTATTTATTAAATAAATAATGCCCTTTGAAGTAAATTGTGCTCCGATTGAATCCTGTTGATGTTTTGCATGCCAGTATTCACACATCTCAATAGGGTTTTCACCGGGAATGAATTCAGGGCCTTGTCTGCAACTTCTGGCAACGTTTTTCACTTTTATTTATTTCTTTTGCGTTTTTCTCTGGTTTTCTCTGTAGTTTCTGTGAAATTCCCTAGGTCTGTTCCTTGTCCAATATAGTTTGTTTAATTGCCTAAAGCATCTGGAGATCATCTACTGACACAACACCAAAAGGAATCAACCTCAAAATGCAAACTTCTGACCAAAAAGATGAAGTCATGCACAAAAAGCCTCTCCCAGGAAAGTCACACTTTTTGGAATGAATGAGTTTAAGCTGCAATGAGATTTTTGGTAGTGGCAGCAGACAAGAATTTTTACTTTGAATGTAGGGTAATTTTTCCCATGAAGTCAAAGTCACTTAAGCTGTGATGGGAAAATTAGAGGCAAAGAAGGTAAACGGGAATTTCTTACCTGCCTTGCAGGTAAAAATTCCCATTATAAAATAAAGAAAAATCACTTAAAGCACCAATGGGAATTTTCGCATTTGCTGTGCAGCTACATTTTTCCACCAAAGAGATTTATTTACCCATACAAGTTGTACTTTATCAAAGGAGGCTAATTTAATGCAAGTTGCACTTTTTGGGAGATGTTTTAATTTAATAATGTGAATTTTGGCGGTGGTAGGTAGGCGAAATTTCTTACCCGCCTCAGCAGGTAAAAATTCTCATTATAGAAGTCAAACAACCTAAGTGAAAGAAGGGATCTTTGGAGAGTGTAGTGCGGTGGTAGAGAATCCCATCAAAGTTGACTTCTTAGTTTTAGAAATCAGCACTGCCATAAAGTGTGACCCATTTAGGCATTAAACAATGCTTTTAATGGTATTTATTAATAGTTTTTATGCCTAATTTTGGTGCCATGGATGAATGAAAATTCAAAGCAAGAATTCAAGCCAAAGACAATGAAGGATTCATGCTAAAAATAAATAAACTAAATTTATTTAAGGGCAACCAACAACATGAATAATTAGGCACCCAATTTGGGTGAATAAACAAATTGTTTATTAATTAAATTGCGAGAATAGGAAGGAAAATTATTAAAAATAGAATTTTGAGGGTTATATAAGTATGGGCTACCATAATGAAGAAGCAATTAATTATTTTGCTAAGGATTACAAATGTAGACAGCTTTTGGCGTCAAGGAAAGGAGGATTTATGCATCGAAGGTGTTTTTCATTGCTAGGAAGTTTCAAGGTTTGGCACTTAGGGTTGGAATAACTTGATTTATGCTATGATAATTATCTACATGTTACTATAAGTGCCTAGGTGAATTTAAAAATATTTATGCTTGCTTTGCATGCAAGAAAAGCCTCAAATTTTAGGGCAGCAAGCTTCATATGCAGATTTTTGGTGACAGAAATCAAGTATTCATGCTCTGGACTTCATCTTTGTTTGAAATAATTGTAGGTGTTCATACAGGTGAAAAGGATTTCAAATCAATGTTAGGTACATTGAATATATCTTCCGAATTTGAAGAAATTTCCAGATCTGCACGAATTGATCCATTGCAAAGAATTGACAAGATTAAAAGAAAAAGAACACAGACAAAGATTGTTCAAACAAATAGTGTTCCAACCATGATGAAGCATGATGAAAGAGAAGGATCAAAAAAATCATGCATAGCGTCCAAATTTGATGATATAAATGATAGACATGGGCCCCGAACCCATCTCCAAAATAATTGATGAGATCCAGTAATGGAAAGACATTTCTCATGCAGGCAATGAAAAGTAGTCGAATTATTCAAGCTTCAACATTCCTAGTCACAACTCAGCTTGCCCAAATTTTTTATGGAGTGTGTAAGATCATATCATCCTCTTTCCAGAACAATCTAGGATGTTGCAGAAAGCCAATTATTTAGTTGGATGAATAGTTTATTAATTATTGTCTGAAGATTCGACATGAACGATGGTGATTGCAATTAACATGTTGGATGCAGGAAACAGATGGGAGAAACACAAAGCAGATTGCATGGGCATAATGAACAATAGATATATGAAGAAGCCAAAGTCCCCATCAAAGTTCCCGAGGACTCTTTCGTGATCCAACTTGGTGTAGGAGGTGGATGATATTACTAAATTTCTTTGCAAGATAAGTGGAGAAGCCAATACTCACAATTTTCGCTCATGGATGTATCCTTTCGTGAGGACTATTGAGATCAACAAAGATGATTCAATAATCAATTGGGCAAAGTGATCATCAGTGACAACATTGGTGAGCAAATTTGGAGTGTGAGGTAGACTTACACTTCAAAATGACTTCATACCTAGTATATGTAGCAGCCTCGCAGGGTATATTTTCCAAGCTGGATAGACAGGTGTACTAGCGAAAGATCCTATCTTTGAGTGCTACCCATAGTTGATAGTTCCTGAATGCCACAAAGATTACAAAGCGGTCAATGATGGGTTCTTCTATGAATTCATTTGCAAACTAAATAGTGATCTAAAGACCAACAAGGTAAGCAAAGAAGCTTGGGAAGTTGTATCTCAGCATGGTTGCATTTTCATCCAAAGTTTGCAGACTTCACCTATCTCAGGGTAACCAGATTTTTGGGAGAACCAGTAAAGTTGCCGAGGTATCCAAACGACAAGTGGGTCATCATGGAGTTGTGCAAACAACTCGTGGAGATGCATGACTTACAATCAAAGCAACACAAGTCTATAGGTTTCTTTCCAGTCACAGTAGGTTATTATAGCTGCCAGAGCATCCACAAAGCTAGAGGAGTCAAAGCTAAAACATTTTCTGAGTATGAGCCTGAGTTCTTCCTAGCACGGTTGAAATTTGACCCATATGGGGTAGAAAGGAAGATAATATCCTAGGAATACTCACATGTACCTTTGTTGGAAGACTTCTGGATGAAGTGCAGAAATGAGTATAAATTCGAAGGAAAGACTTCAACAAAGTTATTAGCTCAACAAGTGTCTGATTATGGTTTGGCACGGATAGCTATAGATCTTGTAGATGATGGTCATGTGATACTTGACTCATATCATCAAATGGGAGGAAATAGGGCTGCTCTTCATTTAAACATCGGTGGCTGCCAGACAATTGAAGAAAGATCTTTCGCAGCTGGATAAAACTTCAAACTGTTTTAACAAATGGGTATTGCTTGGATGAAGCTTTGATGAATAAGATCATAGGAAAATTTACCGTAGGAGATTCCAGCAAAAGAAAGCACGAAGGTGAAAGTAAAGAAGACCGGAAAAGCTTAAAGTTCACAAGAAGTCTCACATACAGGAGAATGGAAAATCTACATGCCTATCGTGGGTTATTTCAACCTTCTCCAACATCAACTTATAACACTTCAGCAGCCCTGAATGCCAAAGAGATCTTGTTGTTCCTCCTTTGAATCCGAGTCATTTATATTTTCTCCTTAATCACTCAGTCTTCATATATCCATGCAGAGAAGTTGAAAGCACAGATGGCGGAGTTTGAAAAAGCATTGTCTTTAGATAACTCAAAGGGTGGTAGGCATAACATGATGGCAAATTCGATAGAGTAGAATCAGAGCATGAGATGGTAGTGCACTTAGCAAATTCTCATTCCCCAAGAAGTAAATTTTCATCATGGTTAGCTTTGTAGACAATCCCAAAAGCTAGAGAGGAGATCAACCTGGAGGAACACGACTTTCAGTTACTCCTGAGTTTGGGCGGAAGAGATAGAAGACCTAAAGTTGCCAAAATGACTTCTAGGTTGATTATTGAGGAATCGGGGTAGAAGTTCGCCGAGTTATCGGGCCCAAGAGAAGGAAAGCACAATGGAGAGCTCACGAAGCTAATATAATAGTGCCCAAAGTGCTAATAGGTCAAACTACCACAAAAGGATTAAAGTAGGATACACAGACACTAATGAATGCTTTATTCCTTAAGCTTGACAAAGAGAAGGCTGAGAGATCCAAGCTTCAAAAGTAGGTGTTCTAGCTATGTGAGATCATTTCTAAGGTTTCCAAACCTTCCTCTCAGCCCATTCTAGCACATGAGCAGGTAAGTAATCATCTGATGTAGGAGGTAGAAGATGTAGGGGAACATGTCAAAGCTAGTGCTCTGCTGGAAAGAGCAAATCATTCACCAAGCTTCAGAGCATTTCAAAATAATACCATCTAAATTGGAGAATATGCACATGATAGTATTCCAGCTAAAGGAACTAATGACACAGATAGAAGATGAGAACATAGTTGTTGAAATTCATTTGGATACTTTAGCTAAGATACAATCGCGCGCAAAGGATGTGTTGATTGTAGAACATATTGTGCTTGGTGGATTGATGGAAAAGGAGAGGTAGTTAGAAATTTTAGTTTCCAGGATGAAAATGTAAAATTAAACTTATTGGTTGAAAAACCATTACTTTAAGTTATTTGGGAAGATTCTTTAAGATAGGTGACAGATGTTCACAATTTTGACTTAAACTCCTGATGTATGTCACTAAGAGAGGAATTTTAGGAAGATGACTGCCAAATGTTCCCTTTACTACTTCTTCATGTTCTAGTTCATTAAAGTTTCGATTTGTAAGTTCCCCCTACACACTATAAGTAGAGGAAGAACCTACAGTTAAAGGATCAAAATTTGTAATCAACATTCTTGTGTTCCAGACTTTGAGCTGAAACCCCTGATAGCTTTCTGCAAGCAGAGGAATAGAGAAGAGATTTTCGGAGAACTTTGTGTCAACGATGCATTTTGCTTCTTATTTCTTTCTAGATCTATTCATAGACTTTGTGTTATTCTAGATCTAGATCTAAAACTATCATTTGCTTTAAATTCGTATTTAAAAGATCTATTTGTTTTATCTATGTGCATGCGATCAACTCTGTGAACTATTGATTGGGTTGCACATCTTCTTTCCTTTCTTCCTGCTTTCTATTATTTTCCTCTTCTATAGATATTTCCTTTCTCTTACAGCTGCTTACTTGTTGCAAAACTATCTAGCTATGGTTCATGAGCTACATAGTTAAAGTAATACCAACAAATAGATATTAGGACATATAATTGACAAAATCTTACATGGGAGCCTCACTAGTAAATGAGGGAGATTTATCTCATGACTGCCTAGGTTTTCAGCTATGCAGAAAATCTAGCCAACACAACAAGTTTAATAATATGTGGGTTGTCTCAAAATCCAAATGGGGAACAAAGCAAGAGATCAGTTGCTCTATTTAGGTCATCTATTTACCTTGATTTTTTAACTCGGGATATTTGCTGAGATAAATCTTGTAAGAAAATGATGAAATAAATAATCAATTAAGGGAATGAAATAACATGTAAAAAATAGATCGACATATTATTCAAAAAGAAATTATTGACGGTATTATTCTACAATTATCTCGACTCCTACCTAGATTTAAAAATCTTAGTTTATAAATAATAAATGGAGATGACCCTCCATAAAGAAGTATATAGTCTATGCATTGAAATAGATTAGTTGTATTTTATTAATTTTAAAATTTGACATAAAGGTGCGGAAATTTATCAAGACAAAATTAATAATGATATGTAAAATAACTTTTTTATAATATATTAAAGACCATTGACAATATTAAATACAACATTCTTTATTGCAATGTTCACTATTCTTTAAAATAATAAGCATGTTTAACACATGCAAATATGTATTTACATGTCTTTAATTGGACAACAAGAACATAACTCAAAAATCTTAAATCTAATTTTCTATTCAACCATCCTATTTATAAAATAATTAACAAAGCTTTTCACATTTTTGTGATGCGGTATAAATAATGAAACTAATCGAATAATATGAATGCTAATAATAATTCTATAGAAACTAATTCAAGGAAGGTGGTCAATATAGATAGTTGTTGAGCCTTAAACAACCCGATATGGCGCATGTGTAGGAGGTAATCAACTTGTTTCAAACATTGTGTTTCCGGCTCTCCGTAATTTTTTGGTTATGTTTAGATTTGATAAAGCACAAGCTGGTTTCAATTTTTTGTGGCTGCATCCGACTTAAGGATTTTCTTTTCAACATACGTTGCATGGTCGCATGTTGTGTATCATAACAAGAACTTGCATAGGCATAGAATTTCACAAATCCATGTGTTTCATACCATATTTTTTTCTAGATGATATCAAATGTAAGCAAATATTGTTTATATTTACATATAAAAGGTGGTTTTATGAACTTTATAAACAAGGCCATGAATGGCATACCTCGCCAAAGCATACAAATTATATAAAATGTTATATATGTCATTGTGATGCAGAGGAAGTGAGCATCCTACGATGAAGAGGAAACCACATGGCACAATTTTGTGCGTTTCTCAAAGGGTTTGGTTTCGCAGATGTGAAATCTATGGAATAAGACAAATTTGGATTTGGCTTTGGGTCCACCCTCCACCGCTTTGACCTTAGAGAGGTGGTTGACATATTTGGCAAAATCACATGTGTTGTCACTAAATTTAAGCAGGCTAAAAGTCGATTGATTCTTGAGCTTTAATGAGTGGGTATAATGTAACAGATTACATTGATTCAAATTTCAAATAAAACGGACTTGTGAAATCCAATGCATAATAATAACTTGCTATTTAGGTGTTATAGTGTATCCCATCGCCGTTGCCCGCCCTTTTTTGTAGGAAAATGAAAGAAAAGACAAAGGTGGACATGTGTCAAGATCCCAAGGTTCTCTAATGCAAATGCACTAGGACAGATGTAAGCCCACAAAATCAGTCATAATTGATTAAGGTTTTAGGTCTAACGTGAGGGTCAAACGATGTCATGTGTTGCCATTCTGGCACATCGTGGGAAAATGGGCTGCTATAGATGCGAAGTCTGTGGAATGAGTTATGGTTTATAAACTTTTGGGTCTGGAAGGGAGCAAGGGGAATTGAAAGATAGAACATGTGGAGGAAAAAAGGGAAAACATGGGGTGAAGGAAAAACATGTGGGCAACACGTAGGTGTCCCCACAATGAACCAGAGGGCTTTGTGTGTCAAATGTAAACCCAAGTAGAGTGTGGCACATGTCACAAAATCACCCTATATTTCAACCGAGCTCTACAACTTCATAGGGCCATGTCTTAAGCTTTACCAAATCTTTGCATTGCATTTTTTATCATGCGGTAAATGCTTGAATCACCATTTTTAGTGGGTGATTCCATAAGACTTTTTTCATTCCCTAAGAATTTTTTCACCCTATCCAAATATGAAAATATGTGATCAATGAGTGTTTTGGTACTGGTTGTAGAAATGGTTGTGGTAATTCCAACAAAATCAACTCAAGGTGGATTTAAAAATCGAGAATCGCGGTGCTTAAGATGCACGATCAACGTAGGGACAATCGATGGAGTTTCAAGCCGCCACAAGGCAAGGATCGAATGGCAAAGGGATGCCACATGGCACCATTCTGGCGTAGCTAAATGAGATGGGCCTTTAGTGGGTGGACCGCAAGCCCGAAATATGGTATAAATCAATTTTTGGGTCTAGGGGAAGCACAGGGTAGTGGAAGGAAATACACTTGGGATGAATAGGTAGCCAAAAGGGGGAACATGTGTTAAAGAACATGCAAACAAAGCCCAACTCCACAATGAATCGTGGAGGAGCCACACAGAGTGAAGCAAGGTGAATCAAGGGCGGCATCATGGAAAGGCAAACCGGGATAACGGAGATATGCCAAACAACGTCACAGAATTGTATCTGTCTTAGTTAAACTACGTAACATGACGGGAACCATGGGGAACTCGTCGACACTAAAATTTTCCTCCGTAATTTCTATTTCATTAATGTATGTATTAGGAATAGGATGTTGTTAAGTATAATTAGTAGTAGCGTATCCAATAGAAGATAATGGCACCGCCAAGATAACGTCGCCAATGATGTATAGTACGGTAATAGTCAAAGTACAATAGGAATGTTGTGGTAAAAAGTAAATATTTGTCGTAAGTAGAGAAGTAGGGTCTACATGATTAGGAATTAGAAATATTATCTTGGTAATAACGACAAGGAGTGAGGTCATAAATATTTTGTGTATTTTATTTGTAAAAATTCTAAAAATGTGGAACCCATGTGAAATGATAAGGTTTATCTTATCTTAAAAGATAAGCTTACATGTAAAGATAAGAGTTAAGGTATGGAATATAATTCGTCAAAGTAGATTTCTTATCCTATCTTAGAGATAAGGTGGATAAGCCTGAAAGTTCTATAAATAGAGAGGCCACCCCCCTCATTTAGCATAGAAGGAAGTAGTGAGAAATATTGTATGAGTAAGTGTGTTAAAGAAGCCATTAAGAGGTGTAATTGTGAAGTTTCTCCCATAGTTATTGTTGGAAGGAAAGTGAAGTTAGTAACACTTGAAGTACCTCATGGGTGAGATTGTAACAATTTCATGTTGATATTATAATTTACACTTATATTTCATATTTGTCATCATTCCTTCGTATCATAGTCTATGGTATTCTTGTGTTATGTTTGTTGTTGTGTTTCAGATTACATCCACCAAACTAAAAGCTATGCATTAGTAAATAATCATAGCACGAGGAGTTCCCAGTGGAGAATTATCATAGTGCTGGATTGGTGATGACATTTTGGTTCCATTGCCAGGACCATTCCTCATTGGTGGATTTTCTAGAGAGATATTCCCACTTAGTCAGAAATCATTTGGAGGGTAACCTTATTTTTTCGTGCATAGTAGGTACCATAGTAAAGTCACTTTTTACCATGAATGAATAGAACTTTATTTACCGTGAATAGTATTTACAACAAGAACTTTACTTTTTACCGTGAATAGTATTTACCACAAGAACTTCACTTTTTACCATGAATAGTGTTTACCACACTAAAGTCAATTTTACCTGCAAAGAAGTCAAGTTTTACCATAGCTTACCATGGTCATTCCTATTTTACTATAGAAAGGTGTAAAGTCATTTTCTATTATAGTGATTCCAATTACTTATACACATAAGTCTTGTTGATTATACTTGTGGGTTGGTATTTTACTGTGGTTACTTTTGAAAATGGGGAAGATTACTATTTTTCAGCCCAATCTAATGAAGATGTTTCCTCTTTCATTCAAGAGTTTAAACGATCTTGTATTTGTAATGGCCTTATAAGAAGGGAACAATGGACTAAATTTTTCTTACCTTTTTGGATGGTTTCAGCCTTAGGTGGTTTGAAACACTAGGTGATAATGTGAAGAAATCATGGGATTTATTAACCGAAAGTTTTCTTGAAGAATTTGGTGAACAACGAAATATGCAGATCTCATGATCGATATCAAAAAGCTATCCCAAGGAGAGAAGGAGAAGATAATGGATTATCATGCTCATGTTCTAGATCTAAGGAGGAAACTCGATGCCCAGATCCAGAAGGAAGGATTAGTGGATGGGTTGATGAATGGCATGGATAATCTCCTCTCGTAAGACTTCTATCTTGGGATGAAGCCGAGATCGACAACAAGTGAAGTATGACCGCCAATGACCCTCGAACAAGCAAAGGAGATTATAAGACAACAAGAAGAAAGCATGGAAGAAGAGCCCAAAGAAATTGTTGCTAAGGTAGAGCCTACACCACCAGCTTTGGTCCAAAATCCACAACCACTCTTGGTGAGCACAAATCTTTCTCCTCGTACATCTACCGTGTATGAAGATTTGCTCAGAAGATGGGCCGCTTAACTATTAATCTTCTTCAAGGATAAGAATTTAGTTATCGGGAGGAGATAGAGGTCCAAAAAGAAATATTTCTGAAGTTGTATGTTATGGTTGTCATAAAAAGGGTCATTATAAGTATAATTGTCTAGATAGAGCTTCTACATTTGGTACAAGAGATAATGATAAAGGAAAAGCACCTTTGAATTATTTTGATGTAGTAGATAGGAGCATAAATAATGAAGCGAGATGTGTTTGTAATAAAGATAAAGAAAAAAAGATAACCAAGATGGAAATGATCCTAAGAAGATGAAAGGAGAAACTAGTAAGAAACATAGGAGAAGAAAGTTGGGTGTGTAGGATTTTCTAATTTCACAGGGACAAGGACCATACTCCATCTTAGAAGATCTCGTCCAAAAGGCCTATAAATATTACATATGGTCAACTTTTGGGCTTTGTCTTTTTGAGAAGAGGTGGGAGCTGTGAAGTGGTCTCAATGCTCGACGAAGGAAGGAGGTTGAGGTCCCTATTTTGGAGGTAGAGGCGGATCCCTACGCTCCACAAGCTGAGGTATTATGTAATGGTATTTCAATTCATGATGTCTTAGTTGATGGAGGTACTGCAGTTAATGTAATGACCGAGTCTATAATGAATATGTTGGGTTTAAAAATTGATCGCCCCTCAACACTTATGTTAAGGTCATTAAATAAGGGAAAAAGTAAGCCAAAAGGTGTTGTTTTAAATGTGGCAATATTTGGTATGGGTGTTGTATGTGTGGTAGACTTTCAGTGATGAAAAATAGTACTATCAGATACCCAATGTTGTTGGGAAGGCCGTGGCTAAGGAGAGTTCATGCGAGAAACTATTGGAATGAAGACTTCATGACACTTAGACATGACAGAGAGAGGGTGAAGATAAACGTGATCCTCGGCATCATAAGGCGTAACCTATGGATTCAAGTGATGAAACCGATGATTAGACATCCTCTAATTACTCTAGTACCAAAGTGAAGTGGACACAAAAGATGAAGAAAGTGAGGTTTATGATTTGGTAATGGATATCCTTCTAATCACACTGAATTATGAACCCATAAAATTATCTGAAGAAGAAATTGATGACCGTCTCTAACAAATAAAGATTGGTGATGTTATGATGGAGAGTGAGAAGGAATCCTACCTCCAGCTCTTTCGAAGGTACATACACTTATTCACTTTTGATTACAAGGAACTCACAAGTAAGTTGGGTAGAACATTCTATTGAGCTGGTAGATGGTGTTAAGCCCATAAAGCAAATGCCATATAGAATGAATCCTAATTTTTCCAAGATTGTAAAAGAAGAAATAGATAAGTTGCTTGATGCAGGATTCATATTTGTTGTGGAGAATTCAGAATGGGTTTCTCCTATTGTGATCTCAATAAAAATAATGGGAAGCTACGCATTTGTGTTGATTATAGGAAGCTCAATAAGGAAACAAAGAAGGATCATTACCCTCTTCCATTCTCATATCAGATCTTGGATGAAGTAGCTGGCCAGGAGTGTTATAGTTTTACTGATGGATATAGCGGATACAACCAAGTTCATATAGTGGAGAAAGATCAGCTGAAGACCACGTTCACCACTCCTTGGGGAACGATTACTTATAGAGTTATGCCTTTTGGGTTGTGTAATGCCTCGCAATGATCCAACGTTTGATGAATAGGGTGTTTGAACCCTACATTGGGAACTTCATCAGAGTATTTCTAGATGATTTTTACATCTATGGGAGCAAGATGGACCACCGCACTAGATGGAGACAACATTTCAAATGTTAGATGAATCACAAGCCTCACTAAACCCTACAAAGTGTGTCTTTGGATGTTCTAAAAGCATTTTGTTAGGGCATGTTGTATCGAGAGATGGTATTGTACTGATCCCGATAAAGTTTCAAAATCAAAGTGTTACCATTTCCTATGAATAGAAGTAAGTTGAGATCATTTTTAGGTCATGTGGGTTAATATAGAAGGTTCATCAAGAATTTCTCAAAGATTGCACAATGACTAACCCTATTCTCGAAGAAGGATGTTAGTTATGAAATGGAAAGAAGGTGTATGAAGCTTTTAAACAATCAAGGAAGCTTTGGTGTCTTCACCCATTTTAAAGAATCCAGATTAAAGCAAGCCATTCATTATGTATACCGATGCTTCGGATGCAACACTAAGAAGTACTCATATCCAAAAGGATGAAAATGAGAATGATCATCCGGTTTACTTTGGGAGGAGACAAATGAGCAATGCTAAGGTAAATTATCTTCAGAATCGAAAAAGAGGCTCTAGCTATCATTTTTGCTGTAAAGAAGTTTAGAAATGACTTGCTAGGGTAGAAATTTATATTTGTAACATATCATCGGCTCTAAAATATATTGTAAATAAGCCTAACCATCAAGGAGGATAGCAAGATGGATAATTTTGCTACAAGAATTTGAATTTGATATTATAGATAAGCCAGAAAGAAACATATACATGAAGATGCACTCTCTCAAGCCTATGATGGTTTAGGTTCATCTTGTGATGATGATGATTTCTCGGATGCAACATTGTTATCCTGACACAATCCCTAGTGAATACATAGATATTTTGAATTATCCGAATGAATTCAAGTTTTTCGATGGTGCCAATGCAAAGACTAAGAGGAATATAGACTAAGTATATTATAGTTGCCATAGATTATTTAACCAAGTGGGTTCAAGCTAGGCCATTGAAAACATCTTCCATGGATGAAGTGGCAAGGTTCATATATGAACGCATTGTCACCGATTTGGTTGTCCATTAGAAATTGTAACAAATCAATGAAGTCACTTCATTAATGAGGTGGTAGAATTCCTAGACAACAAGTTTTCTAATAAGCATAGGAAGGCAACAACATACAAGCCAAGCACAAATAGACATGTGTGTTATCCTGCAAAATTGACAAGGGCAATTTGCAGGTAACTATACCAAAATTCTGTTTTGACCCCTAAGGAAGTTCGACAACGTTTGAAATAGCCCAAAACTCCCTTTCAAAAAATTAGGTTATTTCGGGACTTAGCTATTTTTAGCTTATCCTTCGGCGCAGAAAGTTGTGTGTCGACACTCCCAAAAATGTGCCTTTTTAAACAAGGCACCTTTTCATTCATGTCGACATCCCAAAAATCGCGCCCACTTTAAAACCCTTGGCGTAAAAATTCGATTCATCAACATCACCAAAGTAGCGCCCTAAAACATTTGGCACAATTTTTCGCATGTCAACATCAGGAATTTAGCACCCCATTAAATCCTTTTCCGTTGAAGTTTTTATGTTAACATCAAAGAACCAAAGGCTTATGCATTTTCCTTGCGCGACTTTTTGCATGTCGACACTCCTAAAATTGCGCCAAAAGAAATTGGTGAGGTCAAAAATGCAAATTTTTCTATAAAAAGAAACTCGCCACATGTCATTTTCAAGAACTAAAAATTGTGAAAGGTATTTTTTTGCGCGTGTGTCACCATCCTGTCGCCCTCGTGTGCCGTTTTCGAGCTCGTGGACACCACGTCTTTTCTCTCGTCTTTTATAAATCCGGGTGAGTGGCTCCTCTCCCATTTGTGGTTTTCGTTTTGTTGTGTTGAATGTTAGGGCTCATATTAAATAATTAAAATTTAAAGAACACATTCAAAATCCATAACTTCCTGGCTGAAACAAACCCTCTTTTCCTCTCCTTCCAGATCTACAAATCTGGAAGGCCCCCTGTCGCTGAAGTAAACCATAAATCATTTATCCCTGCTTGCTGTTTTTTAGGAAAACCTCTCTTCCTAGCCATCCGAAAAATCCAACAAAAAGAGAGAAGTGGTGGAAATCAAGAAAATAAACCAAACTGTTAACTGTTAAAACCCTGCGCCATTTCTAGTGATGTTACATGCTTAGAAAGCGCGCCGAACTAATATGGCGCACTGGTCTTCCTTGCAACCTCTCCCAAAGTTGATGCCCTGGTGCACTTTACTCTCATGCAACATAAAAATTTTCCGTGCCCACCAAAAGAACACTTAGCAGATTTTTGTGAGGCACAGGCACAACTTCCACAACATCGACATGAAATGTTGTATGTTGTAAATCCACTGTGCTTCTCCCCCACGCAATTTTCATGTAACACCTCCTTGCACTAAAATTTCACAACATCATATAACACCTCCCCTTGGCGCAAAATCATGTGACACCCCTTCTAACTTGGCACAAGAATTTGCATGTTGACACCCTAGAAAGTGTGCCTAGCAATAAAAAGCCCCTGCCTTATGTAAGTTTGCGCCTTGCGCCCTAAGGCTTAAAATTTCTCGTTCTTCCTTCTGCAAGCTGAACCTAACTATTTTCTCACACATTCTAAGGTGTTCTTGTTCTTCAAACTTCCATTATGGATAACATGATGGTTGACATGGCTCTTCTGTGTTGGACCTTCTTGATTCTTCTTGCAGAACAACAACATCCATCCTCAAGCTCACATATGTCTTCATCAAGCAAGAAACCAGCTAAAGCTAAAGCTAAACAAAGTCAGAGAAAGAAATGAAGTACAAGTACCAGAGAGTCAGAATGCTTGACTCATATGCAGAGTGTGACCTTGACATCAGAGACTCTGAGTTGGGTCATATTGACATGGATGACTTTTCGGGTAAGGACCACCAAGGCAAGCAGTGGCCCATGGATGAACAAATTAGTAGGCAGTGGATTGCACTTTGCAGCTGGGCTTCAGTGAGTGCCATAAATAATGAGTTCATCATGTTGGTTGCTCGATGTTATAACAAGGACACTAGATGTGTTGAAAATAAAGAACAATAGACAATCATAAACCTCATCTTGTCACTTTGAGATGATCCTGGGCATTCCTCATCATAGGAAATATGTGGAAATAAGTATTGAAGACTGCAGAAAGCATGGGATGATAATGAAGATCAGTGCATGTAGATGATGAATGAAATCTATCTAAAGAATAAGAAGTCGGTGTCTAGATGGCCAAAACCATCCACCAAAGTGATTTTAATGAAGAATTGAGTGATACAATCACATTCTTGAGTAGAGTATTCGGAATCCCTGATGCTCATCATTTCCATAAATAGATGCTAAGATACCTGGAGAACATGAGCAAGAATGCGCTGATCAACGCTTTGGCTCGGGTGAAACCAAAAGTGATACCATCTCCTAGTAGCTTCAACAAGTTCTAACAACTGGGAAGTTCTACATAAATTTCTATGTTGTATATGTTGTTGCGTCAGAAAGAGATTTCACAAGGTTAACTCGAAATGGGGTATGGCCCCAAGTCAAGATATATGAGTTCTACCCAGAGCTAAGGCTCGAAGCCAGCATCTCCCAATTCTCCAAAATAAATGATGCCTTCTTCTATGAGGTATTCTATTTGTTGAGACCAAACATGAAACACAGTCGAACCAACCCGAGTGTGATTGTTGCTACAAAGAAATGGGGAGCGTTGTTCACATAATTCCCCACATTCACATACCTCAAAGTTGTGAATTTTGAGGGAGAACTCACGAAGTTGCCAAGGTTTGCAAGTTTGAAGCTGGTCCTCCTGGAATTGTCAAGGCATTTGATCACTTATCATGAAAAGTGTATGAAGAGAAAGAAAGGAGGAACTCCATTCCCCCTTACAGTTGGCCGATACACCTTCCCTACAATTTCAAAGCATGGGAGATGTATGTTGAGTTTGAACTGCTGAATTTAAAGCACAACTTCCCAACAAGGCCAACCTTTGATTGCCGGAGTTGTCTTCCAAAGGAAAAAATTGATCCCATCCATGTTCCCGAGATCGAGGACATTTGGATAGACCTAACTCATGAGATAGACATTAGGTGGAAGGATCACTCCCGGCTGGCTCTAGAAGAGATCATCCACTATGGTGTTGCCATTGTCCCAAAAAAATTCAAAGAGATTGATCAAGAAATTGATCAGGTTTACATTGACATAGATGGGGACAACTGGCCATTCGCGGAGATCGACAGAGATAAAGTGCCAAAGACCATTCAAGAAAGGGTCAAACCCATATTGCAAGCGCACCGAACATTGGTGCAATCAGAATGGCCTTACATATCTTGGAGTTGACTTCACAACTTCTCCTTCAGGTGGTGCACCTCCAAGGCTGACCCATGTGCCAAAGGATAAAGGAAAGGACAAGGTGGGAGAACCAAGAAGACAAGAGGTACCCAGCGTTCCCTCTTCCACTACTCCTGAAGATCTTCCTCCTACTTCTGAGAAGCAAGTAGTCGACCTGGTATCTCCAGATGATGAAGGAACACAGATGTTTCAATGGATACATCCACCTGGGATGTTATCACAACTCGCAACTACCGAGGTACCCAACGTTACTTCTTCCATTTCTTCTCCTCCTCCCTGTCATTCAACCATCTATCCCTATGGATGTGTCTTCTCCTCTCCCTTCCTCCTTTCCATCTCCACCTCTTCCATCTTCTCCTCTCTTACGGATCTGTCATCCAATGTTTCCTCAATCCTAATGATGATCCCTTCCATTTCCACGTCCTTCTCCTCCCCGTTAGTAACTCCATGCCCCGTAAGTAGTGGTGCATTGGACTCTTATCAATGCCACCAATGAGTGTTTCAACACACTTCCTCGAGGCCTCTACACGATTGTTCCCCTCTCACTCATGTTTCTTCTTCTTCCTCCGCTCCCACTCCCATAAGTCATGGTTGGATTTCTGACCATATGAGTAAGCATAAGAGAAAATTTCCATTGCGGCCATGAATTTCTTCGTTATTCTGAAGAAGGGAATGAAGAATCAAAAAGCGATTACTCACTTTTCTAAAGGCACTTCGGGGAGAGAGTCATGGAGATAGCTTACCTAGATCCCACCAAGAGAAAAGAAGATCTATCTCCCACAAACTTCACGGTGACTCAAGTCACAATGGGGACCTCGTCTGAAATCCTGCAAGGGGAAGCCTTGTCTGTTGTGGATGCTCTCTACACAAAGATCCAAGAGGCAAAAGAGGAGAAAAGGATACTTAAAGAATAAAACAGACATCTCCTACAAGCATTGCAAAAAATGGGCAACACTCCTCTGTGACTGCCACCGAACCCATTCAAGTTCCCAGTCAGAGAGAAAATAAATGAATATATTAAGATTGGTGAACAAGGCACATCAATATCATCCTGGATCAAGTGGATCCTCAGAGATGGTGAAGAAATTCTTGGGAAATTCACATTGCTCTATCAAGGATATAACCCAAGCAAATAAGGAGCTATAAGAAGTAGCAAGTGCCCTATCCGAAGAGTTGGATAACACCAGTTGCAGCATGAAACATTCCAAGCAATGGTTAACTACTCAGCTGACGACCTATTGAAGGTTGGCGTTATCAATCACCCACGTGCACATAATAAAGCTCTCATTGCATTAGATTACCAGGTTGACCAAATGGAATATATCTTGGAGAGAATCGATAAAATCAAAGATGAATCCTTGGATGCATGATACAACATGGAGCAGATGGTTACAAAAATGTCTCTAGGGATGCTCAGTGAATCGTATAACTTGAGGGAAGCAAATGACACATTCCAAGCATTTCAAGGCTATTGTCACTCAAGGTTTAGCACCAGAGGTCACTTTCAACCGAGAGTCAATCAATAACCTCTTGGCCTGCCGTGATTTCATTGGATTTTTAATCGATGCATGTGAAAATTTCACCGAGTTACCTGACAAGCTCAAGAACGAGAAAGAAACTTGCGAAGTCATTCACGACCATTTTAATGGTCCTAACCATGATCAACTTCAAGCAATGATCAGCAAGTTTGTAGAATATCGAGCGTAGTGTCACATCAACTCTCCTGATCAAAAGCAAGACACCAAGTTTGAACAGAGGGATGATGAGGAGTAGTTTCTCCTTTCGTGTATGCATTGATCATTTTTGTAAAATATTTAAAAATCATGTTGGCATACATGATGACCTCATCCATGTTGCACCATGGGATGTTGTCATCCAAAAACTTGCCCAAGTCAACTGTTGACTTTTTAGATATTTTCTAGATCTTTTATAAATATCTTGTAAGATATTTTGTAAGTAGTGGGTTTGCTTTTTTCTTCTTTCCTTCTCTCCTTCTCTCCTTCTATAAATACTAGAATACTTGTTGTATTCGGGTGAACATTTTTGTATGAAAAGAGAAGTGAGGAGAAAAGACTTTGTGTTTTCTTGCAATGAAGAAATATTAATATACATATTCAAAATTTGTGCTTAATGTGTGTGTTATATACATCAGATCTTTCTTAAGTTAGATCTATATTTTTATTCTGTTAGATTCATTCATACTATTGTCATCTTTTCATCAGTATTGCTTTAATTGTTTATGCAAGTAAGTTTGGCTCTGTTTACTATAAGCCTAAAGCATAAACCTTTTGACCTTTCCGTCTTGGAATTCATTTCTTTTCTTCATTCAGATCTACCCTCCTCCATTCTTTCCCTCCTACCTTTCTGTTCATTGTTGGAACTACCTCTACTGGGATGAGATCCCAAACCCCCTAAAGGTAGAATAGTGTAGATTTGCATGATTCATGCTTGATAAATTAGCAATAAACCAATTTTGCTTTGTTGTCTCAAAGAGGGCTTGCCCCGCACACTATTGGTTTGTTTCCCCATGACTTTCCTAACCGACAATTTTCAAACTAATAGTTTTGGTGAATCACTTTGGGGATTAAACTAAGGAAATAACTAAAAACTATTTAAAATCACTACCAGATTGCAAATTTTAACCCTTTGTTGAAAATCAAAATTTTTGCATAAGTGATCAAAACTGAAAATTTCCTTATAAAAATCCATAGATCTGGACCAGATAGAAACTTTTAGTTTGTTGAGTTTTTACAAAAACTTGTATATTTTAGTAGATGTGAGATTCTAACATTTCATGATATTTTCAAAACCTTGCAAAATTCAAGTCAAAGATATGAAAATCAGCCTACTAAATTGACTCACTTTTATCCTTATTAATCTTTGTCAGAAAACTGCAATTGGTGGTTATTAAAAAAGGGTAATTTAAATATTAAAAAAGTACATGCTGCTGATTTTTGCCAGCAAAATCAGAAAATCAGCAAGTATAAACAAAAAGTTTGTTGTGAATATGCTCTTAATTGTTGTAGATCTGAACGGATACGCTGGGGTGAACCATTTACTCGCAGCAGAAGAGCTCGTGGAGAATTTGATCTAATTTTTGATCTACTTCGAAGGCACAATTTCAATATCACTCTAACACGATTCACATCATTGAGCTTAGTGGATCAATCAGCAAGAAGTGCCTCGCCTCCACAAAAGAGCTGGATTTCACAGGGTGCCTCGACATCAACTTGCAGTGCTCTATTGCTAAGTGGAACCACACTCCCTACTCGCGTTCTTTTTCCTATTTTTAAATGGTAGAAAATCTTCCTGTACCATGGGGAAATGCCATGGGTATTCTAGCATTGCCACATCCAATCAACCCCCTCCCTCACGGAAATCACAAAAATTTCTTGAAATTTGATGGGAGCGGAAATCAAAGCATGACGCACATATAGATACGTTTATTATGTCATGTAGCATTCTGGACGTGACTCACGAGGACATATCAGTACGTCTCTTTCTGGAGACCTTGCAAGGGCCTACAACAGAGTGGTTCTAGCATTTACCAGTTGGATCCATCACTAGTTGGACCACATTACGGACAACATTTGAAGATAGATACAAACCTTTAAAAGATGCATTTGTGTTATTGTCACAAATTCTCACATAAAGGAGGCCAATGAAACCATGCACATGATTTTATCACCCGATTCAATTCACTGATCAACCGTGTGCCACTTGCCATGATGGTGACATTAGAGAATCAAAAGTGTTTCTTCTTGAATGCCATGAGTTTGAAAGTAAGTTTCTTAATTTTACAGGAACAGATACCCACCTTGGCTCTTTCTCAAGCTATGACAATTTGGATAGAAGACAACCTTCTTATATCCGGTGAGTTAAAACGAGAGTGGTCTAAATCAAAGGCTTTAACTTCTTCTCAGGCTACCTCATCAGATCCAACATTCTAGAAGATGACAAATGACTTGCTCTCATTAAAGAATTAATTAGCTCAAAAATTGTCTACTACTCCATACGGGGATATCCCATGGAGGAACTTCACTCCCAATAATGCCCCCGTAAAGGCCACATTTTCCTGTTGCTTCTCCAAGGTTAGCAATTAAAGCCCCTCCGGTTAATGCTTTGGTTGAAATTGAAGAAGATGATCCAAATTACGAAGAACCTTCATCGCAAGGAAAAGATGATCAAGATGTCGGTGAACCAACTAGCGACTCTACTATTGGGTATATGAAATTTGAAGATGAGGAATTTATGAAGAAGAGAGTACCCAAGGGTATGTGAGTAGAAAATCATACACATTTTCACTCGCTCACAAGGAAAAGAAGCAAATTTTTCTGCTAAAAACAAAAGGAAAAGGTTGTGGTAACTCCTCCTCCAATGATCTCTAAAAGAGGTAATCCTCTTCCTACTCAACCTCCTGTTAAACCTTTTGTAAAGAAATTTTTTCCTCCTGTTTCTCCTCCAATTCAGCCTTCCTTTAGTCCCATAAAGACTAGTAATCCTCCTCTATAAACGTGAAATGAAAGACTCATTCCTTCACTAGCGCAACCCTTGGTCGCATTCGATATAATTGATCACACTAAAAAGACCAAGATCCAGATGTCTGAAGCTGAGTACCTTTAGTCCAACCCAGAGTAGCTTATAAGATTAACTAAGTATATCCAAAGTCCAAGTTGTCGTCCCTCCTCCTATTTCCCCAAAAGGAATTCTTCCCATTCCTCTAGCATCTCGCATAAATGTTGCCTCGACTTACGTATCAAGGAAAATTGAAGCTTTCTATCTATCTCTTCTGATCAATGGTTATAAACTAAGCAATTGTATAATTGATTATGGGGCTTCTGACAATGTTATGCCAGCAAAGGTCACCCATGCTTTGGGCCTCACACTTACTAAACCTTTTCGTAGATGTTACTCCATGGAAACCAAATAGGTACCATTGATTGGTCAGATCAAGGATGCACAGTTTGCATTCGTGGCATTTCTTGAGAAAAGGGTAAAAATGACTATTATCGTAGTTGATATCCCAGAAGCATATGAGATATTTCTAGGGAGGAGCTTTTGTAAAGAATTTGGTGGGGAAATTCACATGGACTGGTCCAAAGCCAAGATTCCTGTCAAAGGGGTGATGAAGACATTAGAACCAGAATCACAAAAGAAATATTTAGTCACCAACTCTGATGACCCTAAAGCTCAGATTCTTTTCAAATCATTAGGGATGGGAAACTATTTCTTGTCCACCGACTTAGATAGAATGGATGTTTTCATCCAAAAGGAGGATCTCAACAAAGTATGGACATTGTAGTTTGATGGCAGTTGTGCGACAAGTGGATGCGGTGTTGGGGTTGTTCTAATATCTCCTGAAGAGGAGATTTTCCTTTTTCTTTCAAGTTACAGTTCTTTAATACAAATAATACTACCGAGTATGAATCCTTGTTACTTGGCATGCAAGCTGCAAAAGAGAAGGGAATCAAAAATATGAGAGTGCAAGGTGATGTTGAGCTAATTGTCAATCAGGTAAAAGGGATATACCAAGTAAAGAATGACCGGCTCAGACACTACCGCAATGCAGTATGGGATAACATCGAAGATTTTGACACTTTCTCAATCAAAGTAGTTCTGTGAGCTCAAATGACATGGCTGATTCATTGGCCATCTTAGCCTCTCTCATGCTCCCTCACCCAAGGTTAAAAATAGATACATATACCATTGAAGTGGTTTTTCACCCAAGTGTGCCAGATAATTCACAACATCTGGCAAGTGTTCAATGATGACAACTAACTTATCACCTTTTTGGAGAAAGCTGACAATTTCAAAGAACTTCATTTCGATGGATCAAATTATATGTGTTGTGAGTCTCTCACCGGTCAAGCACATGAATCTAAAAATGATATAGTGATACAACTCAAAGGAAATAAGATTCTGAAAGGTTTGGTTTCCTTAGAACGATTATTTGATAATCATGACCGTTTTGTTAAGAAAAAGTGACAGGATGATCCTTGCTCTTCTCCGAAACTTAATCCGTCAATCTAGGTACTGTGGAACATCCTCATTCCATGAATATCGGGAAGTGTTATACGCCCAGGAAAAGTGAAAATTCGTTAAGTTGCTGAAAAAGTACATGGATGTGTTAGCATGGTCTTATGTTGATCTAAAGTCTTTCAAGCCAAAGGACATTCGGCATGACATCCCGCTCAAGGATGATGTCAAGCCTTTCCATCAAAAGCAAAGGCACTACAACCCCAAAATCTCAGGTACCATCTAGGCTGAAATTAGAAGATGTTGGACGTAAGAATTATTTTTCCAATTCATCACAATACCTAGGTTGCAAATATTGTGCATGAGTGGAAGAAGAATGGCGATATACGCATATGCGTGGACTTTCCAATCATCCTTAAAAGATAACTATCCACTGTCGATAATGGATCAAGTACTATAGGTAGTAACTAGTTTAGAAATGATGTCTATGCTTGATGGTTTTTAGGTTACAATCAAATTCAAGTCACACTTGAAGATTAGTTCAAAACAACATTCACCACTCCTTGGGGTACCTTCGCCTACAAAAGAATGCCATTCGGTTTGATCAACGTCGGAATGTCAACGAGCAATGGAATTTGATCAACATGGTGTAGTTTACCTAGATGACCTGACCGTGTTCTCCAAAAGATGAAGTGATCACTACGATCATTTAGAACAAGTCTTGATCAGATGCCGAGAGCACGAAATTTTGCTAAATCCCAAGAAGTCAGTTTTTGGGGTCACCGAAGGAAAGCTGCTAGGACATGTCATCAGCAGAGAAGGAACTAAGATAGATGTCAAAAGGGTCAAGGCTATTCAGAGCCTTACTTTGCCTACAAGCAAGACTGGTGTTCACTCTTTCTTGAAAGGTAAATTTTCTTAGATGCTTTGTTCCTGATTTTGTTGAGAAGACTCGTCATATATCTAATGTAATGAGAGGTTCCCAAACATTTCGATGGAGTGAGGAAGGAAGGACATCATTTGAAGACATAAAAACCTTTGTCGCTCATGCTCATGTTCTGGTGTGTCCTGACTTCAACAAAGACTTCATCATGTACAATTATGCGTCGCGCATACTGTATCAACTATCTTAATGCAAAAGAAATCCGAGGATATTGAATCTCCTGATTGCTTTCATGATCTCTCCTCTTAAGCCTCATGAACTGAAGATGTCTCAATTGGAAAAGTATGCCTTTACCATGGTAAAAGCAGTCAAGAACTTCTACTACTATATTTTGAATTCTCATACAAAAAGTAGTGTTGGTTTCGACACGACTATTAAGTTTATCCCGACTCAACAGGAGTTAGGAGCTTACTGAGGAATTAGATCGCAAAGGTCCAAGAATATGGTCTAGACATCAAACCAACCAAGTTGGTAAGAGGTAAAGGCCTGTGTCGGCTAATGGCTAAAAATAAAGACTTAGAGGTACCTAAAGATAAAGTTGATCACGTTGATGGAGAACAAAATGAACTAGAGAAAGTAGATTCTTTGCCCATGGTTCTGTTTGTC
The DNA here is from genome assembly GCA_018340775.1 of Taxus wallichiana var. yunnanensis. Lineage (NCBI taxonomy): Eukaryota > Viridiplantae > Streptophyta > Pinopsida > Cupressales > Taxaceae > Taxus > Taxus wallichiana. The sequence goes on from CM031244.1 coordinate 360,231,933, forward strand.
ACAACCAATGATAAATGGTATTCTAACATCATGTTCTTTCTCACCTATGGTGAGTGCCCAACTCACCTAACCATAAAGGAAAAGCAAACGGTGAAGCTCAGAGCCGTAAGATATGTCATATGGGATGATGGATTGTACAAAATGTGAATTGACGACATTTTTCTATGATGTGTTGATAAGCCGTAATAGGTAAAATTGTTGGAGAGTTTTCATGACTCATCCTGCGGTGGTCACTTCTCCTCATCCGTGACAACACATAAAATCATTTGGGCCAAGTACTACTAGCCAATGCTATTTCAAGAGATGTAGGCACTGGATAGTAAAATGTGAAATTTGCCAATAGTTTTATGGGCAAACCAAAGCTAGCTGCATTTCCCCTCAGACCCATCATCATTGACGAACCATTTAGATAATGGGGAATTGATTTCATTAGAGCACTCAATCCTCAATCGAGTGTTGGACATAGTTACGTCCTAAAAACAATGGATTACTTCACAAAATGGGTGGAGGTCATACTCGTTAAGCATGCCACTTACGAAGTTGTTTGCGCAACTTCATCAAAGAGAATATCATTGTGAGATTTGGAATTCCACACAAAATCATTCTTGATAACGCTTCCAACTTCTCTTCATGGGAAGTAATTGGTTTTTTTATGATATAGAATAACCTTGGCTCATGCCTCCGATTATTATCCTTAGGAAATGGTCGGGAAAATCCAACAACAAGAACCTGGTGACTATCATATGGAAGCTAGTTGATGAAAACCCGGTGGTCCTAGCACAAATCACTGTATGATGCTTTGTGGGTGGATCATATCACTCCAAAGAGGTCTCTCGGCATGTCACCTTTCCAGGTGTTGTATGGGATCGATGTTGAAATCCCTATCTTCGCAGAACTTCCTACTTTGCGCTTGGCTCGAGCAATTGAAGATGAAACTTTTCAGAATTCTCTTGAAAAGAGGATTATGTACCTAACAGAACTTGAAGAAAAATGAGTGAAAGTGGTCAACAAGATCACTGAACATCAGAATCAAGTTAAGAGGCTATTTGACAAGAAAGCTAAGCAGAGAGATTTTCAAGTGGGAGATCTTGTTCTTCTATGGGACAAATGAAGAGAACCGAAAGGTATGCACGAGAAGTTTGACTCTCTTTGGAGAGGGCCATACAAAATCAAGCATCTCAATGGAGAGAATAGTTTCTATCTCTCATATCTAGATGGAACCAAGCTCCTGCTTCCCTATAGTGGGCAGCACCTGAAGATCTTCAGGAAGTAGAGCTTGCTCTCTTCTTTGTATAGTTTTCTTGTTCATTTTCTTTTGCTTTCGTTGTGTGTTTTCTTTCGTTATGTGTTTTCTTTTTGTGTGTTTGCTTTCTGTTGTTGTGTGTTCCCTTCCTTTTTATTTTCATCGCCCTTGTTTTTGACTCTCTATAACCCAATGGATAGGCACATGAAAAATGGGATTCTCTACCCTTAAGTTTCACTTAAAGATAGTCCCCAGAAAGAGCCAGTTGTTATCCTACAAAATTGACAAGGGCAATTTGTAGGTAACTATACCAAAATTTTGTTTTGACCCCTAAGGAAGTTTGACAACAATGTTCAAAATAGCCCAAAACTCCCTTTCAAAAAATTAGGTTGTTTCGGGACTTAGCCATTTTAGCTTATCCTTCGGTGCAGAAAGTTGTGTGTCGACACTCCCAAAATGTGCCTTTTTGAACTAGGCGCCATTTCATTCATGTCGACATCCCAAAATCACGCCCACTTTAAAATCCTTCGGTGCAGAAATTCACTTGTCAACATCACCAAAGCAGCGCCCTAAAACATTGGGCACAATTTTTCACATGTCGACATCAGGAATTTTGCACCCCATTAAATCCTTTTGCGCTAAAGTTTTTATGTTAACATCCAAAGCAACCAGCACTATGCATTTTCCTTGCACGACTTTTTGCATGTCGACACTCCTAAAATCATGCCAAAAGAAGTTGGTGAGGTCATAAATGTGAATTTTTCTATAAAAAGAAACTTGCCACATGTCATTTTCATGAATTGAAAATTGTGAAAGGTATTTTCTCTGTGCGTGTCAGCCATCCCTGTCAGCCCTCGCGTGCCATTTTTGAGCTCGTGGACCCCATGTATTTTCTTCATCTTTTATAAATCCGGGTGAGTGGCTCCTCTCCCATTTTTGGTTTTCATTTTGTTGTGTTGAATGTTAGGGCTCATATTAAATAATTAAAATTTAAAGAACACATTCAAAATCCACAACTTCCCAATCTGAAACCCTCTTTTCCTCTCCTTCTAGATCTGTAAATCTGGAAGGCCCCTACCGCTGAAGTAAACCATAAACCATTTATCCCTTGCTTGTTTTTTCAGAAAACCTCTCTTCCTAGCCATCCGACAAATCCAACAAAAAAGAGAAGTAGTGGAAATCAAGAAAATAAACCAAACTGTTAATTGTTAAAACCCTGAGCGCCATTTTAGTGATGTTACATGCTCAGAAAGCATGCCAAACTAATATGGCACACTGTTATTCCTTGTAACCTCTTCCAAAGTTGCGCCTTGGTGCACTTTACTCTCATGCAACATAAAATTTTTCCATGCGCCCACCAAAAGAACACTTAGCAGATTTTTGTGAGGCGCAGGCACAACTTCCACAACATCAACATGAAATGTTGTATACTGCAAATCCGCACCCTGCGCTTCTCCCTTTGGCACTGAAATTTGTCATGTAACACCTCTAAAAATTGTGCCCTTTCTAACTTGGCACAACTTTCATAACATGCATGCTGCGACACCCATGAAAGTGTAACTTTTCTCACAATAAAAGCCCTGATTGTGCCCTTTTTACTATAATTTGTGCCTTGACACCACAAAAAGGCTTAAAATTACTCTCTAGTTTGCGCCTTGAGGCATAAAATTTTCATTCTTCCTTCTACAAGTTGAACCTAACTATTTTCTCACACATTTTAAGGTGTTCTATTATTCTTCAAACTTCCATTATGGATAACATGATGGTTGACATGGCTCTTTTGTGTTGGACCTTCTTGATTCTTCTTGCATAACAACAACATCCATCCTCAAGCTCACATATGTCTTCATCAAGCAAGAAACCAACTAAAGCTAAAGCTAAACAATCAGAGCAAGAAATGAAGTACAAGTACTAGAGAGTCAGAATGCTTGACTCATATGCAGAGTGTGACCTTGACATCAGAGACTCTGAGCTGGGTCATATTGACATGGATGATTTCTGGGTAAGGACCACCAAGGAAAGCAGTGGCCCATGGATGAACAAATTAGTAGGCAACGGATTGCACTTTGCAGCTGGGCTTCCAGTGAGTGCCATAAATAATGAGTTCATCATGTTGGTTGCTTGATGTTATAACAAGGACACTAGATGTGTTGAAAATAAAGAACAACAGACAATCATAAACCTCACAGCTCATCACTTTGAGATGATCCTGGGCATTCCTCATCATAGGCAATATGTGGAAATAAGTATTGAAGACTGCAGGAAAGCATGGGATGATAATGAAGATCAGTGCATGCAGATGATGAATGAACTCTATCTAAAGAACAAGAAGTCGGTGTCCAGATGGCCACAAACCATCCACCAAAGTGATTTTAATGAAGAATTGAGTGATACAATCACATTCTTGAGTAGAGTATTCAGGCTCCCTGATGCCCATCATTTCCATAAATGGATGCTGAGATACCTAGAGAACATGAGCAAGAATGCACCTGATCAACACTTTGGCTAGGGTGAAATCATAAGTGACACCATCTCCCAAAGAGCTTCAACAAGTTCTAACAACTGGGAAGTTCTACATGAATTCCTACGTTGTATATGTTGTTGCGTCAGAAAGAGATTTTCACAGGGTTAGCTTGAAATGGGGTATGGCCCCAAGTCAAGATATATGAGTTCTACCTAGAGCTAAGGCTCGAAGCCAGCATCTCCCAGTTCTCCAAAATAAATGATGCCTTCTTCTATGAGGTATTCTATTTGTTGAGACCAAACATGAGACACAATCGAACCAGCCCGAGTGTGATTGCTGCTACAAAGAAATGGGGAGCGTTGTTCACATAATTCCCCACATTCACATACCTCAAAGTTGTGAATTTCGAGGGAGAACCGTTGAAGCTACCAAGGTTTGCAGGTTTGAAGCTGGTCCTCTTGGAATTGTCAAGGCAATTGATCACTTATCATGAAAAGTGTATGAAGAGAAAGAAAGGAGGAACTCCATTCCCCTTACAATTGGCCGATACACTACCCTACACTTGCCAAAGCACGGGAGATGTATCGTTGAGTTAGAGCTACTGAATTTAAAGCACAACTTCCCAGCAAGGCTGACCTTTGACTGTAGGAGTTATCTTCCAAAGGAAAAAATTGATCCCATCCATGTTCCTGAGATCGAGGACATTTGGATAGACCTAACTCATGAAATAGACATTAGTGAAAGGATCACTCCCGGATGGCTCTGGAAGAGATCATCCATTATGGCGTTGCCATTGTCCCAAAGAAATTCAAAGAGACTGATCAAGAAATTGATCAGGTTTACATTGACACAGATGGGGACAACTGGCCATTCGTGGAGATCGACAGAGCTAAAGTGCCAAAGACCATTCAAGAAAGGGTCAAACCCATATTACAGCGCACCAAACATTGGTGCAATCAGAATGGCCTTACATACCTTGGAGTTGACTTCACAACTTCTCCTTCAGGCAGTGCACCTCCAAGGCCGCCCATGTGCCGAAAGGAAAAGGAAAGGACAAGGTGGGAGAACCAAGCAGACAAGAGGTACCCATTCCCTCTTCCACTACTCCTGAAGATCTTCCTCCTACTTTTGAGAAGCAAGTAGTCAACCTGGTATCTCCAGATGATGAAGGAACAACAGATGTTTCAATGGATACATCCACCCGAGATGTTATCACAACTGCAACTACTGAGGTACCCAACGTTCCTTCTTCCATTTCTTCTCCTCCTCCTGTCATTCAAGCATCTATCCCTATGGATGTGTCTTCTCCTCTCCCTTCCTCCCTTCCATCTCCCACCTCTTCCATCTTCTCCTCTCTTACGGATCTGTCACCCAATGTTTCCTCAATCCTAATGACGATCCCTTCCATTTCCACGTCCTTCTCCTCCCCATTAGTAACTCCAGGCCCCGTAAGTAGTGGTGCGTTGGACTCCTTGTCAATGCCACCACCGAGTGTTTCAACACACTTCCCTGAGGCCTCTACAGTTGCTCCCCCTCTCACTCCTGTTTCTTCTTCTTCCTCCACTCCCACTCCCATAAGTCCTGGTTGGATTTCTGACCATCGAGCCAGCATAAGAGGAAAGTTCCCATTAGGCCATGGATTTCTTCGTTATTCTGAAGAAGGGAATGAAGAAGCAGAAAGTGATAACTTGCTTTTCTAAAGGCACTTCGGGGGAGAGAGTCATGGAGATAGCTTACCCAGATCCCACCAAGAGAAAAGAAGATCTATCTCCCACAGACTTCACGGTGACTCAAGTCGCAATGGGGACCTCATCTGAAATCCTGCAAGGGGAAGCCTTGTCTACTGTGGATGCTCTCTACAAAAAGCTCCAAGAGGAAAAAGAGGAGAAAAGGATACTTAAAGAACAAAACAGACATCTCCTACAAGCATTGCAGAAAATGGGCAACGCTCCTCCTGTGACTGCCGCCAAACCCATTCAAGTTCCCAGTTAGGAGAAAATAAATGAATATATTAAGATTGGTGAACAAGGCACATCAAGTATCATCCTGGATTGAGCGGATCCTCAGAGATGGTGAAGAAATTCTTGGGAAATTCACATTGCTCTATCAGGATATAACTCAAGCAAATAAGGAGCTACAAGCAGTAGCAAGTGCCCTATCGAAGAGTTGGATAACGCTAGGTTGCAGCATGAAACATTCCAAGCAATGGTTAATTGCTTAGCTGATGACCTATTGAAGGTCGGCATTATCAATCACCCACGTGCACATAATAAATCTCTCATTGCATTAGATTACCGAGTTGACCAGATGGAATATATCCTGGAGAGAATCGATAAAATCAAAGATGAATCCTGGACACACAATACAACATGGAGCAGATAGTTACAAAAATGTCTCTAGGGATGCTCAATGAATCATATAACTTGAGGGAAGTAGATGATACATTCCAGCATTTCAAGGCTATTGTCACTCAAGGTTTGGCACCAGAGGTCACTTTCGATTGAGAGTCAATCAATAACCTCTTGGCCTGCCGTGATTTCATTGGCTTTTTAATCAATGCATGCGAAAATTTTACCGAGTTACCTGACAAGCTCAAGAATGAGAAAGAAACCTATGAAGTCATTCGTGACCATTTTAATGGTCCCAACCATGATCAACTTCAAGCAATGATCAGCAAGTTTGTAGAATATCGAGCACAGTGTCACATCGACTCTCCTGATCAAAAGCAAGACACCAAGTTTGAACAAAGGGATGATGAGGAGTAGTTTCTCCTTTCGTGTATGCGTTGATCATTTTTGTAAAATATTTAAAAAGCATGTTGGCATACATGATGACCTCATCCATGTTGCACCATGGGATGTTGTCATCCAAAAACTTGCCCAAGTCAACTGTTGACTTTTTAGATATTTTCTAGATCTTTTGTAAATATCTTGTAAGATATTTTGTAAGTAGTGGGTTTGCTTTTGTCTTCTTTCCTTCTCTCCTTCTATAAATACTAGAATACTTGTTGTATTCGGGGTGAACATTTTTGTATGAAAAGAGAAGTGAGGAGAGAAAGACTTTGTGTTTTCTTGCAACTGAAGAAATATTAATATACATATTCAAACTTTGTGCTTAATGTGTGTGTTATTTGCATCAGATCTTTCTTAAGTTAGATCTATGTTTTTATTCTGTTAGATTCATTCATACTATTGTCATCTGTTCATCAGTATTTCTTTAATTGTTTATGCAAGTAAGTTTATCTCTATTTACTACTAGCCCAAAGCATAAACCTTCCGACCTTTCCTTTTGGAATTCATTTCTTTTATTCCTTCGATCTACCCTCCTCCGTTATTTCCCTCCTACCTTTATGTTCGTGTTGGAACTAACTCTACCGGGATTAAATCCCAAACCCCCGAAGTTAGAATAGTGTATATTTGCACAGATTCCTACTTGATAGATTAGTAATAAACCAATTTCAATTTGTTGTCTCAAAGAGGGGCTATGTCTTACACACTTTTGGCTTGTTTCCCCATGACCCGCCTAACCGAATTTTCCAGGACCAACAAGGTGGAATGAACAAATTTTGTGTTGTGTCAAATTCTAAAAAATATGCATTTGTAGGTACATAAGTGGGATAAAATGATTCATGTAACATTGTGGGCATATAGGGCAACATCAAAGTCAAGCAACTGATACTCCCCATTTCAGGTTGGCTTATGGAATTGATCTAGTTCTTCCTATTGAGTTTGATATTCCCACTTTGAGAGTTATGAAAAATGAAATGATGAATGAAAGTGATTTAGTAAAAGAAAGGTTGATACATCTTCATTTGCTAGAGCAAATGAGGGAAATAGTGAAGGATAGAAGCTATAAGAAGAAAATGAAGCGAGAAGGAATACTTTGATCAAAAGATCCATTGGTCTCCATTTCATGTGAATGACTTGGTTCTCGGTATATGATTCTAGATACAAAAAAAGAAGGCAAAGATTTTTTTTTCAAAATGGATTGGGCCCTACAAAATAGTAGTTGTGCATAAAAATGGTACATATCGACTTGAGGAATTGGATGGCACTTCCATTACGAAATGGGTCAACCACGACAAGTTAAAGATTTTCCAAGCACTAGAATACTCTACTCGTGGACGGAGTAGAGTTTAGGAAGGGGGAAAATGTCGACACTAAATTTTTCCTCCGTAATTTCTATTTCATTAATGTATGTATTAGGAATAAGATGTTAAGTATAATTAGTAGTAGCGTCCGATAGAAGATAACGATGCTACTGGTATGGTATGACACCACCAATAATGTATAATATGGTAATAGTCGAAGTATAATAGGAATGTTGTGGTAAAAAGTAAATATTTGTCGTAAGTGGTTTGGTAATGTTAAAATGTCAATGTTAGGGTAAGTAGAGAAGTAGGGTCTACATGATTAGGAATTAGAAGTATTATATTAGTAATAAGGACAAGGAGTGAGGTCATAAATATTTTGTGTATTTTATTTGTAAAAAGTCTAAAAATGTGGAACCCATGTGAAATGATAAGGTTTATCTTATCTTAAAAGATAAGCTTACATGTAAAGATAAGAGTTAAGGTATGGAATATAATTTCAAAGTAGATTTCTTATCCTATCTTAGAGATAATGTGGATAAGCCGAAAGTTCTAAAAAGAGAGGCCACCCCCCCTCATTTAGCATAGAAGGAAGTAGTGAGAAATATTGTATGAGTGAGTGTGTTAAAGAAGCCATTAAGAGGTGTAATTGTGGAGTTTCTCCCATAGTTATTGTTGGAAGGCAAGTGAAGTTAGTAACACTTGAAGTACCTCATGGGTGAGATTGTAACAATTTCATGTTGATATTATAATTTACACTTATATTTTAGATTTGTCATCATTCCTTCGTATCATAGTCTATGGTATTCTTGTGTTATGTTTGTTGTTGTGTTTCCAGATTACATCCACCAAACTAAAAGTTGTGCGAAGTGAGAAATATTGTATGAGTGATTGTGTTAAAGAAGCCATTAAGAGGTGTAATTGTGAAGTTTCTCCCATAGTTATTGTTGGAAGGAAAGTGAAGTTAGTAACGCTTGAAGTACCTCATGGGTGAGATTGTAACAATTTCATGTTGATATTATAATTTACACTTATATTTTAGATTTGTCATCATTCCTTCATATCATAGTCTATGGTATTCTTGTGTTAGGTTTGTTGTTGTGTTTCTAGATTACATCCACCAAACTAAAAGTCGTGCATTAGTAAATAATCATAGCACAAGGAGTTCCGATGGAGAATTATCATAGTGCCGAATTGGTGATGCCGAATGAAGCTCTGTAATAGTGACAATAATCCTAAAATCAATACCTTTATAGGTTTAATCGGCATGAACATGGAGATAGATCGTAACCCTGAATTAACACGTTTAACCATATATCACTCAAAGCACCGACGTAAATCCGTGATGAATTGATTATTGATTGATCTGGATCTGTATCTATATCTGAAGTGGGTTCAATTACTGCAACATTTACTATTGATTTAATGTTGTACTTGTATTATTTACTGCATTGCATCAACAATTTATAGTCATAATGTTTAAACTATAGATACGAAAAATTTGAAAATACATGTTTTTTAATTAATAAAAAAATCTTGTATTTTTGCATCTTCAAAACTATAGTATTCACTAAAATAATGGAATATTCTCCAATAACATGAGAGGAATATTCTAAAAAATTTCCTTACATAACATTAGAAAACTTTAAAGATAAAACTTAGATTTTAGATGGAATATAGTGTGATTTGTTGGAAGAAAAAAACATAATAACAAACCGAACTCGTATGTATGTGCCTTGGGAGGATAACAAACTTTGTTAAAAGCCTAATAGCGATTTATGACCTTTCGTATTTCATTGTGTGGAGTTTTAAGGTTTAAACGTGATATATGATTATTGGCATTGGAGTCATGTCTCAATATACCGATGTGGGGATGAGTCCGATTACACCCGATTTCGCGCAAGAAATGCCAGTTCTGAAAAATCTAGTAGCAGAAAGTGATTTGCATGCAATGTTACCAAAATATGGGATGTAGACGTGGCTTTAGTCTTCCCTCATCCTATAAAATCTTATTTATTTGTTTTAGATCTATGCGTATGAGTTTTGTTTAGCTGCCACTAAATGTTTGTAGACATTAGCATTTCATCCAATTCAAGCAATTGATGACACTACATTAATCAACCCTTCTTTACTCCACTCTTGGATGCCTATTCATGAAACCTTCTTAGTCGTATTACTCGTATAATCAACTTGTTTGACTAATATCTCTTTTATTAGCTAAACATTCCTCATTTCGACCATTCAAAACCTCCTAGTTCTCTCTAGACCACTTCTATTGGCTTTGTAGGCTATCTATCACCGCAATTGGTTATCGAGACCCCTACCAAATCTCAAAGAGTCTCTAATCACTTGCTAATCAAGTTTAACTAGCCTAAACCCTAGTTAAAATAGCCTAAACCAAGTTTAACTAATCCTAAAGCATGTTTATCCTAATCTAATCTAAAAGTGATTTTTGAGCTTTAGTCCCACATGCACCCAAAGTTCAAACTCTTCCATTTGGAAAACTATAAATAGAAGGGTCACCCCTCCCTCTCAACCTTACACCTTGTTTTCATAACAAAAATCTCTCATATTTGGAGATCTTGGCATTAGAAATCATTTGTGATAGCTTTAAGCTATAGAACATTTGGATCTTGGCCATACTCCATTGTTGAGAACTCCTTCATCTTGCATTCATCCATTCCAAATATAGTTAGTAGGGGAAGATCTAAAGTTTGGCCATGTAGCCAACTTGGAGAGATCTCTTCACTATTTTTGGGAGTAAACAACACACAATTTGATTGCTTAGAATCTAACTAGGTTCACTTTCATTAAGCATTCATGGAGTAGAGAGTAGTATATATGTTAGGGTTTGAATATTTGTTTCAAATTTATATATGCATAGATAGTTTCTTGTTTATCTCTTATCTCATGGTGCATGGATGAGTAAAGCAAAGCTTTGAGGTTCTTTAGCCTCATTCCATAGCTTTTGCAACTTTCCATTGCATACATTTGGCATGCCGGTGGGACACTTATGTCCATCCTCCATTAATGGAGGTCTTTTAGGTTTTCAAAGCTCATTTTCAAGTTTTTTACTCAAATCACTTGTTATTTCCTCATTTTTATTTCTAACCCTAGATAAATGACCTTCATTTGTATACATTTTGTGGGTTTGATATAGAAATAGGACACTTTGACTAACAACTAACTTGTTTTCTCTTGAAAATTTGAAAATCCATGTTTTTTGTAGGTTTTTCACAGGGTGCGCATAGGTGTCCAACAAGGGGCGTATACGTTAAACCCTACCTAGCATACCCGTGTCATCGTACACTTTCGGAAGGTCCATCATCATTACAAATTTTCTCTCTCTACGGAGATGCACACACGTCTCCATCATCTCGAGGTACGTATATGCCTTTCTAGTTACGAAGGTGTAAATGCTCATCATTTGTGTAAAAAAAAAATTTCATAGTTTCTAGTTTGGATTGGGCACATACACACGTAACTTGAGCATCCTTCGCCATATGGGCACGTCTCTCGTCATGTTGTGAGCGTCTATGTTTGACCGTGTTAGGTTTTAATTTTTGACTACAAGCGTATGCACATTAGGTAGGGCGCATATTTGTCGGTTGGGGGTGCACGTAGGTGTCATTCTAGGTGCATCTACGTTGAAATAGGTGGCGTACGTATGTCGGTAAAGGGCACATATGCATCGAATTAAATTCACCACCAATCTTTAGGAGGCCATAATTTTTTGCTCCCGAGCTCAAAATGAATCTATTTTTGTTGTGTTTGGAAAGGTATTGAAGAGAACTACACAATGGAATCATAAAATTAGGATTTTGACTTACAAAAAATTTATGGTTTACATTATTAGGTAAATAGTCATTTTTTAACGTGTCTTAAAGTCTAAAAACTTGTTTTCTTGACCATTCTAACACTTTGAAAGGTTTTGTGACACTAATAGTGATTTGTAGGTTCTTTTCCATCATATTTTTGTGCTAACTTAATTAAAAAGTGTTTCATTTCTTCATTTGTAGGGATCCTTTGAAAACACGTATGCTCTTCCCTCGCACCTTTTAGGTGATCTTGGGAAGCAAAAACGTTTCAAAAAACCTTCTATTTTTGCTTCCAAAACACTTCAATTTAAGCTTTAAAATGGATAAAAATTCAAAGTTGGCTAAAAAGAGTTTCCTTTTACAAAACACTTAAGGTATTTTACATATTATTTTAGTTGGGTTTCTACATTGTGTATGCTCTTCCTTCGTGCCTTTTTTTGGTGATCTTAGGAATCAAAAGCAACACAAATTCTCTTTTGATATTATGATATTTTGTGGAAAACTACTAATCTTGGTATGTAGGACCAAAACGCTTGTCAAAAGAAAAAAGACAGGATAAAACACAAAACTTCTAATACATGTTTCTCTGTAGGTTTCCAAATGGTGTGCTACTTAAAACCACATTAAGTTAAGCAAGATAAAAAACACACCATATTCAAAACATTTGTATTGTAGGTTTCGGAAAAGGGTATCCCTATCCACTTAATCTGGAACATAACCCCTTTGGCATAATGCCTTAAGCTATAACAATGGGGGTGGTTCCAAGAACCCTAAAGTAGTCCACCACTGTGTAACCTCGTGGATGAAACAGAAGCCTCGCTTACCCACTTGACTAGCATGCCTTGTGAGTTAGAGTTGCAAGTTGTCTGTATCACAACCCTAGTAAGAGTACACGATGGATGCATTTAGTGCCCTTGTACTTGAAGGGGGCAAAGCCGAGATACTCCCAAATTAGTCAGTGTGACTTTCTGGGTAAAACGTGCCCGCTCTTAGATGACTTTGTAACACCTAGTTGAGAGATCTTATTAAGGAGGCCATTTTATCTTGAGGCCCACTTTACTTTTCCTTTGTCATGTCGAGCCACACGAAGTGACAAATTGTTTGGATTCAGAACCTTGTTTTTTGAACAAGGAAAAGAATCCACTTAAGTTGGATCTAAGTGCCTTTCATCATGGAAATTAGACGATGTTTCACTTAGCTTAGCTTCTTTCTCACCTTTGGATGAGGTGAAGCTCTACCCAAGTGGCACTTAGTTTATTTTTCATATTTTTGATCTACACCTTTGCATTCTTGTTTGCCCATTTGGGGTAAGAGAAGGCATCTTTTGGGAGTGTTATCATAGATAGTGTTCACCACTTTTTTGTCTGTTTATGCTCATCCATGTTTGTGGCTGAGTTGTTAAACGTCTAAAGTGCGTGGATGCATCCTTATATCTTTGATGGCCACTTGATCTTGATTTCAAGATCATCATCATAGTTAGGATTGATTCATCATTTGATCTCCCTTTGACATGTTATCTTGTTCACATTGTCTCGACACAATTAAGATACTTATGTCATGTTTTTCGTAAATGTGATCTAAGTATCCACATTGTGGCATTACGCTGCACACATTTTAACACATCCTTAGTATACCTTGACTTGGTTTGATTTCAAACATTGTCCCAAATCTTGAAAGGTGTCACTTACTCTATTTGCATCATTTCAATACCACTTTGGCACTAATATCTCACTTCTCTCAGGAAGCTTGATAGACGTGTCCAATTGGTGTGGTTACGTGGCTTACATTTTTAAACCTCACCCTTTAACATTTTGGCCTTGTTGGTTGTTGAACATGTCGTTGTATCCTTTGATTGGGAGTCACATCTACCCTTTGTTAATATTTACGCCTTGTTCATTTTGAGCTTGATGTAAATATTGACATTGTGTTGATCATCTTTGCATCAAACTCACTTTGCACACACATTTTCATATGGTGTATTTCCTTGTTGATTGGATTTGTGTTTCACACTTGCATGATTGTTCCTTATGATTATTCATCTTGGAAAACTTATTTTTCTAGGACAATCCTTTTTATCTCATCGAGATTGCATCATCACAATGTCTATTTTCCTTAGACCTTCTTTGAAAAATCACACACACATCTCCATACTTACCAAATGTCTAGTTGGTTTTTATTATGCTACTTGAATCGACATGTCACTTCCTTCCCTTTGAAGGAGTTCCATCACACTATCTAGGTCTAGACATTTGTGTTTAAACAATGCCAACAATGACTGACTATCACATGGTTTCTCACATTTACAACAATACGGAACCTAGGTTTAACAATTCAAATCAAAATATTCCCATTACAACTAAACCTCATTTGGTTCTTCATGCTAGAGGGCCCACTTGGGTACCCTTGTTCCCCACCTTCATCTCATAGTCGATGGTATGGTTTGGATGCTTCTAATCCAAATTATTATTCAGGTTCCCCCCACTCTTCTTCTTTCGATTAGATCCAAACTACCATTCGGATTCCCACTCTTCTTCAAGATTCAGATCCCAACTATTGTTCGGATACCCTAGATCAAATCTTGAATCACGGTCCTCCCTTCCTTCACAGACCTTTATTCCAAATCACCTCAATGACGTCTTCCTCCTTTGAAGACTCATGTGACTCCAAGTTTTGTTGATCAAACATCTAATTTGGTTATTGAGTCATGGTCCTCCCTTTCTTCAGGACCTCCTTCATCAGTCATCTCAATGACCTCTTCCTCCGTCAAAGAGTTCCATGACTCAGATTCCCTCTAGTCAATCATCTAATTCGAATCCTACATCACAACTTAACGGATGGCTATGTGATCCTATTTTCTCTCCTACATTACATCGTCTTCTAGAAAAACAATCTAGGTCCAAATCTAAATCATCCATTCATGAGGGACACCTACCACCAATCCTACTTCCTCTCTTGAGTCATATTCTTTTATCAATCAATCTTCCCCGCTTATCGGACTTGTTTCTTCTATTCAACCTTCTATGACTAAAGAAAAACAACCTCTACTGATTGATTTCTCTCAGAATGAAGAAACAATTAGAGTACATGAAGATATCCCTTTAGAGGATTGTAAACAAGGATTATTTCTAGAACTCGATATGCTTGCGTATTGGGGAAAATAAGTTGATTCCTTTTATCATAACATAAAGGAAGATCCTAAGGTCATGGAACTTGATTCTTCTTCTATTATTCCATCTTCACCTTCTTCTAAGCATGATGAGATGTCGGGGTCTAGCATTGATCCATGGCCTATCTTCTCATTGCCAAATCATTCATTATCTATCATCATTCCTCAATCAAAATCTCACCTTGGGTCATCAGTAGCCCATATCTTCTTCTATCTGGGCCACCCTAGTAGCCCTCCATTTTCTACTTTGGGTCATCTCTAAGTAGCCCATTACCTTCTATCTTGGGCCACCCCTAGTAGTCTTCTCCTTCTTCTATGGGACACTCCTAAGTAGTCATCCTCTCTTATGCCTGGGGTAACATCCCATTATTCTTCTATTCTTGGGCCATGTCCTGTAGCCTAACTTCTTCCATCTTAGGGCCATATTCTAGCAGCCCTTCGTTCATCTTCTATAGTGGCTCACCTCCTCGTATCCCATCCTCTTCAATTCTTGGACCGTATCCTTTTCATTCATCACATATTTCTTCTATCAATGGTTGTGGCAAGCCCGTAGTCATTTCTCACATTAGTTCTAAATGTCAATGTTCTCTTTCTTCTCCTTATCGGGGTTAGAAAAGTCACATGTCAACTTATAAGAAACCCAAACAGTTTCATTATCAAGCTCAAGTCAAAACTTCCAAGAGCTCCAAAGCTCCCAACACTTCCAACGATCTTAAGGTTGTAAATCAAGTGCGATTCAAGAACGCACATCAATGTAACCATCAAGTATGGCACAAAGTGCATAAACCTCTGGATAGGGAACTCAAGATCCCACATACAAAATCCATGTTTCAAGATAAATCACAGTCATTTGTTGAGTACGAGCTCACCATGATCATCGAGATCGGGGATAACATAACTCTTGATAAACAAATGCACCTAGTCTCCCTTATCAAGGAAGTCACAAACATCGTTGTTGGATCCTATCACATGGAGTGACTTTTTTGTCCCAACCTTTCCAAAAACTATCAAAAATATAAAAATAAAAACAAATTAAAAAATACAAAAACATGAGAAAACACAAAAAAATCAAAGGTACAAAGATCAAACATTGCAATCAAGTATTGTGTACACATGGATGTTTCTTTCTTCCCTTTCTTTTATTATTCGTAAGTCTTCCTACCATTTTCATCCCTTCGGTGATATTTGGTTAGCCTATTCACATGCATTTTGTGACATTTATCTCTATGGTATCTATTTGACCCTGGTCTTTTATCACCTTGGTAAATTAAAGAACGACTGACCTCTTAGAGATCCTATCACATTCAACATCTAATAAAATTTTTGCGAAGAACTTTTGGACATATTTGTTGACACTAGCCAATGTCATCATCACAATCACTTCCACCTCCTTCCATCAAGCCATCAGTGGTTCTTAACCCCTTGTCAAAACAAGAGAGCTGAAATAAGTTTTAGAAAGCAAAAGAATCAAAATCAATCAAAAATCAAAAATCAAAAATCAAAAGTCAAATGCTAAAAGCAAAAACAAATTGATATATAACTCTCTCTTGGGGTATTTCCAATAATATCTATCGGGCTATGGATGCTTGACTGGCAGTAGAGCAATGTTGTGATTAGAATCAAATACATTGTCCGTCGGGGCTATGGATGCCTGGCTGCCAATAGAGCAATGTATGGCTATACTTCCACCTTTCATTCAAAAATCACCTATCACCTATCAAATTAAATCATTCATACAAATTGGATATGGTGTCTTCACTTGTTGTCTATTAAATCTTCCTTCAAGAGGTAATTAAATTCCACTGCACACACTAGATCTCTATGAGTAAGGCAGGATTAGTATGTTACCAAGTGTCTTTTTTGGACCTTGTTCAGACTCTTGCTTTAGTCCATATCTTGTCTCACAATTTGTGCCTTTGGCTAATCAACTTCTTCATTGCAAGGCTTCTAAGCTACATTCATATCATTCACATCATTCTTCTACTTCATTCAGAACATCCATGTGTATAAGATTACTTTTTTGCCATGTTTTCAGACACCTTTTCCCTTTCACAAAAACAATCTTCTCCTTCCTTTCTATCATGTGATTTTAGGCCAACTTACGCTGGGGACATCCTTGCTTCTTCCCAGCACTTCATTGGTTTACGTTCATCATCATGTTGAACCTATCCATAATGGCCTTGGGTCCCACTTCTACCGTGAAGAGTTTTTGCTCTTTGAATACTCCCACCTAATTGTTAAGGTAATTTTGCATCTTCACCTTTCTTATCGCATACGCACGTGGCCTTATACCCTTGTACATCCCATCTATCACTAGGGGCATCCACGCTTCCTCGTCTTCCTGTACATAGCTTCATAAAATTTCAAAATCAAAACATTCAAATATGTTAGAAAAATAAAAACATTCAAATATGTTTAAAAATAAAAACATTCAAATATGTTTAAAAAAAATTCAAATATGTTAAAATCATCAAAAACATTCAAATATGTTTCAGAAACATCAAAAATAGTATAAATCATCCTACAAAATGTCACTCTTTAGTTCTCACCTATTCATGTGTGCGACTCATGGATCATCTTGATCTACCTCATCAACAAAAGCTAGGCTGCTTACTTCATCTGTACTCTGGGGCACAATGAGTTACTTGGTATTGTTTTCAGTAGTGCACATTACTTTTCATCGGACCAAAGTGTCCTCCATTATTCTCCTCGCATGTATCCTTGCTTGGGGCACCATCATTAACCCTTTTCGTTAATTCACACAGTCACTGAAGCTTGATAACAAAAACATTGCATCTTATTTCTCTGTTAGTTTAGCTTGTTTACTTTCTCGTATTGCATTGCATTATGTATGTTGCATGGAGTTAGGCATCTTTTACTTTCTTGTATTGCATTTCATTTTGTATGTTGCATGGAGTTGGTGTTTTTAACAATGGACATTTGTTTGTATATGGATTTTCATGTCATACTACACTTTTGTTCATTCTTTTTAATAAGGACCGATGATGAAGATCCTTAGCAATATGATGAAAAATAAAGTTGTTTAAAAGGCATTGGATGGATGTTAGCTCATTCCCCTTCCTCATACTCTTTTTCTTCTATATCCCTTTTCTTCTTCTTCACACTATTCTTTTTCTTTGGTTATCTTTCTATCATCTTTTCAATCATCGATCGAGTTCTTCTATCACCCCATCGACAATCGAGGGGGCATCCTCCATTCTACTCATTTTTCTTCTATCCCTTCAAAATTTTCTACTTTTTTATGCTTGTCTACTTTCTTTGAAGTGACATCGCTTATGCCACCTCAAAGAGGGGCAAATGTAGACACCTAAAATATGCTTACACTTAGCATTTCATCCAATTCAACCAATTGATGACACTTCATTAATCAACCCTTCTTCACTCCATTCTCGGATGCCCATTCATGACACCTTCGGTCGTATTCCTCCTATAATCAACTTGTTTGACTAATATCTCTCTTATTAGCTAAACATTCCTCCTTTCGACCATTCAGAACCTCCCTAGTTCTCTCTAGACCACTTCTATTGGCTTTGTAGGCTATCTATCAGTCAAAATTGGTTATCCAGACCCCTCCCAACTCTCAATGAGTCTCTAATCACTTGCTAATCAAGTTTAACTAGCCTAAACCCTAGTTAAATAGCCTAAACCAAGATTAACTAAGCCTAAAGCATGTTTATCCTAATCTAATCTAAAGTGATTTTTGAGCTTTAGTCCCACATGCACCCAAAGTTCAAACTCTTCCATTTGGAAAACTATAAATAGAAGGGTCACCCCTCCCTCTCAACCTTACACCTTGTTTACATAACAAAATCTCTCTCACATTTGGAGATATTGGCATTAGAAACCATTTGTGATAGCTTTAAGCTATAGAACATTTGGATCTTGGCCATACTCCATTGTTGAGAGCTCCTTCATCTTGCATTCATCCATTCCAAATATAGTTAGTAGGGGAAGATCTAAATTTTTGCCATGTAGCCAACTTGGAGAGATCTCTTCACTATTTTTAGGAGTAAACAACGCACAATTTGATTGCTTAGAATCTAACTAGGTTCACTTTCATTAAGAATTCATGGAGTAGAGAGTAGTATATATGCTAGGGTTTGAATATTTGTTTCAAATTTATATATGCATAAATAGTTTCTTGTTTAGCTCTTATCTCATGGTGCATGGATGAGTAAAGCAAAGCTTTGAGGTTCTTTAGCATCATTCCATAGCTTATGCAACTTTCCATTACATATTAGATGGTGGGCTAACAATCGATGAAACAGAGGCATTCGGATTCATAATATGAATAGGACATGCAAAGAAGAGAATGGAAAATGTAAGCGGTAGGTGTAAAGTCGAATCCACAATCTTTGACAATAGCTGAAAATACTAAACAAGCAACAATAAACAAGAAAAATGCAAGATAAGCACAAAGAATGGGCGACACGGGAGGAGGTGCCAATAAGATCAGAAAGCCTCATCAAAGCTCCCACTACCCAATAACAGCACAAAATAGAGGCAATCAAAACAACCACACAAGCAAACAAAAACATCGTTCTAGAAAAGGTTGGTCAACACGACAATCATCCGAAAGAATCGAGATATGAAATGCCTACAACGTAATTTTTCCGATTTATGGATGTATAATGCCAAATTTGTAAGGATACAATAAAGCAACAATTTGGAATAAAGCAGCAGAGAATGGCAAGAGACATGGTGGTACAATGGTGTTATTAAATAAATTATGGGGTAGAAATATCATAAAAATAAATAAAATTGGATAAGAATTGTAGAAAATGGAATTATTATTAACATAATTGAATGTTATTTTGCACCTAAGAATTCCAAATTTTATCAAAAATCATGATTTGGAATGTGAAGACCTACAATCCTCTCTAAAGAGAGAGATTGCATTCTATAATAAGATAGAGAAGATTTTATTAATATGAGACTTTAATGCAAGGACAACAATTAAGCAAGCAAACATTCTAGGAAATAATGAGGATCTAGATATAAATCCATTTTGGATGATAGAGGAAAAATAACAAAAGTTTAGGGTTTCGAGACAATGAACATGGGGGTATCATGCACTTTGGAGAAGAATTATTAGGCTTGTGCAACATTCACAACTTGATAATATGTAACGGTACGAGCAAATGGGAAAGTTCATGAAAGTTTACATGTAAAAATTATTATGGGCAAAGTGTAAATGACTATGTTATTTGCTCTCAAAATTGTGTGACAAGGATAGAAGGAGTAGAACTACAAATTATCTCTGGAACTTAAATCATACCACAACCCAAATTTGTATGAAACTCAAATGTTAAGAAGATAAACAACATGATGATCACACTATGGTCAACCAATGTAAGCCTCTTTCAAAGGAAACATCCTCTTTACAAAGAAAAACAACAAGCATTCAAAACAACACTAGAGATTAAACTGCAAGAAAAGTAAAGTAAAGGAACACTTGTCATTGGTAAATAATACACTAACAACAAGAGGATAATGTGCACCATTCAAGAAGACCTGAGTTCACATAAATAAGAGAGATAAACCCAAAAATAAGGAAAGAAACAACTTTCCAACAAACCCATGTGATTTGATGAAGAGTGTAAGGTAGCACGAAGGTCACTAGAGGAGTTTTTGGTAAAATAAAGGCAAATAGAAAAATGTATGAGTAATTGGTGAAAAATAAAAGAATACTAGAACTAGAAATAAGGAGTTGATTTACTTAGCGAAACATAAACCAAAGAGATTTTAGAGGGAGCTTCAAAGGGAGGAAAAACAAATGGAGAATAACGTAACAACAAGCCAACAGATGGAACATTAAAAGCGGTTGTATAAGCATAAAAATGAACAAGATGCTCATCCCATTATCTTTGTTAATGAATAAATTTTCACATTTGAGGAAATCATACGAGGGATTAAAAAGCTAGTAATAGATAAAGCCCTTGACAAATACAACCTTCAAGTGAAGCATTTAAAATGGGGAGTATATATCAATGCACCTCAAATCAAAGTAATTTTAAATGAGCTCATCCGAAATGGCTTCTTGATAGAACGGAAAACTAGCTTAACCATACCTCTATTTAAAAGTGGAGATGTAAATAAGTACAATAATTACTAAACTCTCATGGTCAATCCTTTTTCTCGTAAAGTTTTTAGGAGCATGATGGAGTGCATGATTAGAAATTGATCGAAGGAAATAGGAAAAAGAGTAAATGGGCAAGTAATTTTTAGATCCAAACACTCAACCATCGATCACTACCTCGCGTTTAGACTCGGATGAAAATATATGATGTGTATTCTTTCTTTGCAAACTTCAAAATGGTATTCAACATGGTTCTAAGGAGAAAATTATAGATCAATATGGAAGAACTATGGATTACAATGCAATACAAGGCAACAATTAATAGATTATACGAGCAATTCAATGTTAAAATCAAAAGGTGGGAAGGGTTATTTGAATGGTATAGGAGTCAAAAAGGTTTGCCCCTTTCCTCAACTTTATTTTGGTTATACATTGACAAATTAGAGGAGTGGATAAACAAATTTGAAGGGAAAGTGGCCCACTTGGCCAAATATGTGGTGAAACTCCTACTATATGTAAATGACTTAGTTCTAATGGTAGAGACAATCCAAGATTTAAGAGATCACCTTCATTCTTTAGAGCTCTTCTGTAAAGAAGTGGGGATGTAGGTAAACATTGGCAAAACCAAAATTATGATTTTCTTAGTGAAAAGGAAGAAGTAACATATCGACTTTCAATTTGTATGAGAATTTCTTAAAGTGGTGTCTGGATACAAATATCTTCACCTTAATTTTCATATCAAGCTCAATTGGGATACTTGTATGATGAAAATACTATAAAGATGGTGGAGATCTCTTTATGCACTCCGAAACAAGTTTAAAAATGATGATCTATAGGATTAGAAGACCATCGAGGTTTTTTTGGGTTACTTGTTGGGTTAAAGGTATTGTGTAGTTGTGAGGTATGGGCTAGTGGAAAGACAAGTTTGACATAGAGACAATTAAAATGAATCTAGAAGCGGCTAATAATAAAAAATTTCATCATTAAGACTATAGTTCCCTATGTAATCATCCTAGCCCAAATAGGTACCTTCCCTCTAGAGGAAACAGTTAAGCTTATATGTTACTTAGAAAAATAGAAAACGTGAAGATTGGAAAGTCACCTAGGGCTACAAGAGGTGAAGAGTTACATAGATGAAATAACGCATGAATTAAAAAACAAAAATGAATGAACAAATGGGATATCAGACTAAGGAATGCTCAAATATTAACATATGCATAAAAAAGATGTGGAGGAAGAAAACAAGTAGAAAGTGTCAACACTATATTACAGAGCTCAACCCGATATATGAACATTGTGAAAAAGTATATATAGGGGATGAAAATAAATGGAGGGAAAATATTATCATCGTTTAGCTAAGGACTAGCTCCCACAAGCTTAGATGTGAGATAGGAATATGGACAACATGTAAGGAAATGTGGGAAGAGAGGGCTTGTGTTTTATGTAATACAAGGGTAATCAAAAGATATGAGCATTTCATCATTGAATTTCCAAGGTGTTTACACCCTAAGTAAAAAAAGAAGTGTTTGGTATTATATTAGTTTCTTATTTATTTAAAGGCATAACGTTTGTACACGTTGTATATTTTGAAGTAATGAATTAACATTATTGTGCGAAATAGAATATTTCCTTTAAAGCAATGTGTGATATAAATACAATTTCTTAAAATAGAGGAAGGGAACAATACTTAGCTAAGTACAAAGGTACATAGATGATTTAGGTGCAAAAACTTGATGTGTAATTTTATGAAGATCTTGAAGTGATTTGTCTCTTAAACTATGACTGAAACTCAATGGTATGGAATTGTATGCAGAATTTTCTTGGGGTGCAGTATAGTCTAGACTTGAGCAATATGGTTTTGGACCAAGATATGGTGGTGCTTTACAAATTTTGGTGGTCATCAATGGCCTCGAAAATATGTGTTTTTATCTAGTGCTATGGTTTACGAATGCGAATTGCCTCCTATAAAGACCTACAATGGATGAAAACCTAGATACTTACACTAACACTTCATGAACATGATTAAATAACACAAGGAGAAATTTGTGTGTGGTGGAGCTGGATTGATATTGGGCAACAACCCTACCGAACTCGACCTAGGTGTTCCAATAAATCACCTCAATGGCAAGAGAAAACTCCATATAGCTCTCCTAGTGTATGTGTAAGTGTGTATGCAAGTCTAAGTAACCTCCTATAGTTCCCTCATGTCTCTTCACAAAAATAATAACTAGTGTAACTATAGATAGAATAGAGAACACCTTACATGATGTGATATACCGTGATGTGCTTCAGATGTTATATTGAATCCCTTGACCCTTAGAAACTTTGGTGATGTTTTTGTTGACTTTCTCTTGTCATTGCTCATCTCTATGACCTTTAATGCCTTATAGATGGGGAAGTTATACCTTGAACTTGGTTTGAGCGATTCAAACCCGAGTAGTGGCTGCTCTTAATGATGTGTTGCTTCGTAGGAATATTTATGATATCCTTGAGTTCTTTAATGTATTTTTTATAGGGTCTCTTGAGAATGATAATTTTCTCAAACAAGTGGATTATACTTATATAGGATTTCGTAGATATAATGTCACATTAAGGCTAACCTATAGGATACGAATAGACCAAATAAAATATATCAAATTGGAAAGATATTTGTTGGGTGTAAGAGATTGACTCCTATGACACGAGACCAAACCATCGGTATGGTTTGGTCTAACCCACAAGGTTTTGAATAGGAACTTCATGTAAACTATGTAAGATTCTGGGTGAGATGCCTTAAAGTGATATACTACTTTGGAGAAATGAAACCAAGTATATGAATGACTAAGCATCATGTAGAGTAAAGTAATTCATGTGGGATAGAGAAAGATAATTCAATTGGGATTAGGATATGTGCATAAGACACAATATAAAGACAAAGCCAAACTTTTCATTGCTAACATATAAGTAGCAAAATTTTGGTGTTTACATTTTCCCTCCCATCAAGCATGAAATGAAAATTACATACTTAAAGAAAAGTATACATAAGCCTCGTACACGCACTTTATCTTCACTTGAAATGGTCGATTTCACTTCGATTTTGGCATGCTCCATGATGAAAAATACAACACAAATTGTAGTCAATGTCCATAGTAAAGAATTGAATTGCAACTCAAATTTAGAAATACATATTTGTAACTTTAAAAATAAAATTTGTATCATAGCAAAGTAAATAGGAAAAATCATGGAAGGAATACACCTATTCACTTTGTCGAGAGATAATCTCTTGAACTTATCACACTTTAGAAATTTGGATTTATACTGATCTGTTAAAGGATTGGGGGTGATTAGTCCCCAATTTTGTTGAAGGAGAAGCTACAATCGAGAGGAATTGAGTGCGCTTAACTCAACACCGAGAGGAGAGGTGTCATAGAACATTTGTCCCAAATAACCCCAACAGAGAGAAAACTACTACAAAGTATCTATCCATATGGTATCTTCTAAAAAGAGTCGACGAAGGATTCCACAAGGTTTTTATCCACCTTGATAACTTCAAATCTCATGTACCACAACACAATAGACAGATCTAGGCATAAGTGTAAAATAGTACAAAGTTGAAATGGACTAGTTGATCCATGCCACCACTATGTGATGTAATTGTAGAGTATGATAAACAATGTTGAATATAGAAAGGATAAGAATGCCCATGCCTATATACCCTATACATAAATTATGGCATAGTCATGTAGTGCCAAAAATTAATGAAGTAATCAAACCCCCATATTTTATATTGAAATGCAATAGACCTTGTCATGAACTAAGTAATATGAATATGAACTTGTATAAGATACTTGTACTTACCTATCAAAATAAGATAAATCTATAATTTTCTAGAAATATTCCCTCAAGGTGAAAATATCCATCTTGGACTATAGGGCACCATGGTTGTGTGCCCATGTCAAATTTAATTTTTTTGTGTATGAATATATATTCAGAGAATTTGTACACTATGTAATTTTATACTTGAGTTCGAATTCTACCTATATGCCTACTGTGCATAGATATCCATGTAATGATTCCCATTGAATGTCCCTTATATTGAGGTGAGTGAGATGTGCAATGAGAACACTTAACTAAAAATATAATATGTGTTTCCATGTCAGATGTGTTTGATAATTGGTATTGAATCACTTGGAGAGTTGTTGGTGGCCACTTTGTTGATAGCATGTTCTTGCAAGGGTGTGCATGGTAGAAAAAATGACACACAAAGATAGAAAACAAGTAAGCAAAGTGTATGGAAAACATGTTATATAACCAACTAAGTGTAGAGTCAAACAAGTATACAAGCTATATAGAAAAAAATAAACATCCAATGTTATATAAGTTAGTCACATCATTGACATAGAACCACAAAAAAAGGACACATAAGTGTCACAATCACAAGAATCATAACCTATATGCTATGAAATCCACAAATAAAGGACAAAAATTTGTCGCCAATACAAACACGGTAAAGGCCATAGGCCTCGTACATAGAACAACCATTTAAGTAATCAAGTTAGTGGATATAATACTAAATAATAGGCCAAAGGTGCATAAAGAAATATAAGTTAGCATTGCACGATACACATGTGATATCCATATTAGTCCTCAAAATAACATATACTAAATATAATCTATTGATAAAATTGAAGAAATGAAAGTATTTGTAGTGAAACAAAAACACCGAGTAATGTGGGAGATGCCCCTAGAAGATCAAGGTTGATTGGGAACAATTGACAATGACACTGTCATCATGTATAATCTCATGCGTGTTCTACATCGAGCTCAACATACCTCATGAATGCATGTGTGTAAAAATTATGTAAAAAAAAAAAAATTATTTATCAAACCGTGTGACAAGCAAGATGCGTAAAGTAATAAGCTAGCAAATCAATTCATATATAGGTCCTGATTTTGTATTTTCAAAATATTTAAATGTTTTTGTATTTATTTGATTATTTAAATGTTTTTTTTTTTTGAAAAATAATTGTGTACAGAGAAAGGGTGACATAAGAGCTACCCTATGGCAATGCTAATAAGGCAATATGATAACCCTATTTATAAGAGGTTTGGGACGTAAATGTGTGTATGCAATATATGAATAAAACATTTTGATGTGAACTTGAGATCTAGGAATAATGTATGTATAGCTTAACACAAGAGAAAGATGGAAACTAGAGGTGTAGCCACATATGGAATAGGCACACATGTATTAGCAATATGATCATATAAATCATTGGGAACATAAATGGAAAAATCACGAGCATCATTGTTAACAATAATAGTGTGAGAAATTGAAATAAGTGTAAGAGTAATAATAATAACGTATGAATCCATGGGTATAAGAGATGTGAAAAAGACTTAGTGTCATTGTGCTCGCTTATATCAACCTCATAAAGAGGGAGAGATGCAAGAGTAACTACTAGAAAAAGTTTTGATATAAAAGAATTGGAAGTATTATATATACATGCTTATGTGTTGTATTATATGCATGCATAGTAACAACAATAGGAATAAAAATTATAGCCGATGAAGAGAGCTTTGGGTTTCGTAAAGGTATAGACATGGTAGATGTATCAATAGCAGATGTAGCCATGGGAGAGGAGAGATACTAAATAGAAACACTATAGGTGGGAAAGGATATAACATATTGAACTAGGGTCTAGTACCATATGTAGGATTGAAATATACATCATCAAGAGTGTCATGCAAATATTTTGTAATGAAAATATAATAATCAAGTGCATCAATTATAGTACAAGAAAGATAATAAGAAGTAGTTGTAACATTTTCCATAGCATTATATGCATACTTAAGCTTATTAAAAACACTAGATGCA
Organism: Taxus wallichiana var. yunnanensis; assembly: GCA_018340775.1. Lineage (NCBI taxonomy): Eukaryota > Viridiplantae > Streptophyta > Pinopsida > Cupressales > Taxaceae > Taxus > Taxus wallichiana. Next base: position 360,258,671 of record CM031244.1, read on the forward strand.
AAATCCATAGACATTGTAACATTTTAAAGGGGAATATGGGTTGCCCCCAAAGATATAGGCATTGTAGACGTAGCAATATTGGGTATGGTCATAAAAGGTGCATCACTAGAGATAGGTGAGGGTATATGATTAACTAAAAATGTGGTAAAATAGTAGTTAATCTCACAAGGAACAACAATAAATAAAAGCGGTAACTAAATATAAGAAGTGACCCAAACAACTAAGGAAGCGTAAATGAAAATCCTAATATACAAAGTGGATTTGGAAGGAGCTTAGGTGATTCGACGAGATTTTTGGTGTGTCAAGAGATGACTAGAGAAATAGGAGGAGGAAACGAATGTGCTGAGGTCTAGAAAAGTGCATATCAGGTCAATCTGAGTGGATTGGGTGCCTAAATAGGTACAAGGGCGCTTGTGGGTGCCCTAGTTTGAGATATAGGCACCTTAGTCTGTGAAAAATATCTATAACCTTCCTCCGAGGTGTTTCTTGATGGGTTCTTGCCTTTGCTTCTGTCACACTAACTTCACTAGATTACACAATATGTCACTAGAAATGAGAAATAAAGATGAGACCCGCAAAACCCCAAAAATAAAAAATGCAAATGAAGGGGTTGGATTGTCCTCAGTTGCCACAATGGTGGAATTACTAACTGAGCACTACACTACATCTTAGACCCAATGTAGTTCTATGCACTTGTGTGTGCAATCATGCCATGGGATGCTCTTATGTTAGTTGCATGTTGTGAAAGTAGTGAGCAATAACTATGTGTAGAAAATGTAATAGAATGGTGGATGGAATAGAATAAACTTCCTCTTATGCAATGTGATGCAAATGAACCAGCCTTATGCCTTTGTGATGGAGCTAGATGGATGCAAGTGTAGCCTTTGATGGATGTAACCTTAGGTGATGATAACAGTGCTTAGTGTTTGGTCCCTCATTATGGCCACATAAATTTACATTTATATGGTTCTCTTGTTCTAATTTTGTAATTAACCCGAAAGGCCAACCAAAAGAAATATGAAATGTTAAAATGGCTAGAAAGTGCCCAAAAAGTGGTGGGAAAGTGGGAAAAGGATCCGTGCACCCGACTAGAACCAGGCACCTATCGATGCCCTAATACTAGCTTGGGTAACCCATTCAAATGCAAAATAACATGGAACAATGAAAGCAGATTGGGAAATAATTTGTGAGAGGTCGGTAGTAATGACATAATACAAAGTAAAATGACGAAAATACAAGGGTTAATTAGTACTTTCTTCACTCAAAAACCATATGAATAGTAGTATGAGATTGGGACTAAATAATTTCTAAAGTGCGTAATTTTGTGACTACATTTGCCCCCACTTTATGTTGGTGAGCGAAAAGCTTGGTAACATAAAGTAGATAGAGATGTGTATCTCGATAATGTAGAGTGATGTAGAGACACACTTTGAAGGACTAGGCGAAGCGTGGAGTGAAAAATGGAGTGTGGAAGCCAAATATGCAAAATCACAAAAAGTGATGAGAGTGAACCTAGGGCAGAAATGCGTGTGTAGTTTCTAATGTGTGTGATGTACCTACATAATTAGTATGGTGCGTGTTGCCATAAAATGTCATTTTGTCACCCCATTGTTGTAGTAGTTGTTGTTGATTTGCTTGTTTCTTATATGAATGGACTTGTAAGGAGAAAATTATCAAGTAGTCAAATACACATGTAAATGTAAAGTGCGTAAATGAAAAATGGAACTTATGCACTGATCCATGTTGAGATAAAAGTGAAGAAAGATGATATCTCTGTCCTAGGTTTTTGGGTGATCGACACCATAGGATGAAGAAGTGTAGGGAGAACGTTGCACTATTCTCCAACATGTAACAACATCCTTAAGTTGTATGAAGAGATCTTTGTACTACCTAGTTTTTGGGTGATCTGACATCGCTAGCTAAAGTAGTGTAGAGAGGAAGTCCATTGTATCCTCTAACCTATAATTGCTCCTAAGAATGCTAAGGGCAACCATGTCTTGTAAAATATGTTGTGTATAGGGTTCGTAGGTGGTCTCAACCCACTCATTTGTATAAACCACAATGCTAAGGGCAAAAACTAAACCGAACTAAACCAAAGTGTAGAAGCGTTGTATAATATGTAAACCCCAAATGATGCCCCCTCTTTGGAGGCACATGTGACATCACTGATAGGAGAATGTGGCCCCAAAAGAGGACTAACTCTAGACACCTAAATTGGGTATCTATACCCTCATCACCCATGTGTGCATATTTTAATCCACCCCCTTAATTTAATTAAATTCCCACCTTATTATCACATCACTTATTAATCTTCATTAATTAACATTAATTAATTAATTAATTATCCATCCACTTCCCTAACTAACCTTCTAATTAGGATGTTTTTATCCTACACATAAATCCCCTTTCTTTTCTAGCTTTTATCCTATCTATTTTTATGCCCTAACTACCCATATCTCATCCCTTGCCCGCCTAATGCTTTAAATCACTCGCCTAATCTTTAAAAGCATCAAATCCTGACCAAAATAAGAAAATCATGCCCATTGGGGAAACTTTCCCGTAATCGGTGGCGACCTAGCCTATCGTCATCGACCATATAAAGTAAAGTGGTTTCCTTCCTTTTAAGATTAGGTGCATGCACATATCGAGTTTTCCGCAACCTACGAACATCTCCTCGTGCGTGAGCATCCCTAGAATAGCTACAAACCTCCTTGAGCTCCTTCTAATTAGATTGCATCAATCATGAACCCTCTTTCATCACTTATCTCATCCATTTTCCTTGGCTTTGATCTATCTTGCTACGGTCATCTTCGCCTCTACCCGGTCATCGTAGACTAGTATCCCGATCCTCAATCTACCTCTTTTTGATCTATGTTTCCTACCATTATTTGGTGTTTTCTACTTCATGTTACTTTCTACAAGTCATTTCCAACATCCACGTGGTTTTGCTACATCCATTTCACATTCGGACCTCTGTGGGTCTACATATTTTCTTACACTCTAGCTTCATCCACTCAAGTTGTCGTCGACCTACCCGTATAAAGTATGGGTCGCCATCAATCTAGTCGGTACCATTTAATTTACGTTCATTTATATCAGATTTTTATGTGCCTTACATTTATGCATTTCTAGTTTTTGTGTGCCTCAGATTTTGCATAATATCTAGTTTATCATTATTACTTTTATCATCTTTTATCTAAACATGGGGGTTGACATCACCAAGGAAGTTAGTGCTTCTTAGAGCTGGCTTTGTCTGGGAAATCCCTGCATATCCCATCTAATCAAATCTCTTTCTTAGTGATTCTTATCTACACATTTGATCTTATTTGCACTAATGGAACCCTATAGCCATTTTGTGCCCATTTCCATCGTATCACATCTCATGTAACATAAACCCTCCATCATTTCGAGTATTCTATTTTCTTTAGTAGCTAATGCATTAAATTAATTAGGAATGAGAAACATGGTAAACACCAACCACATAAACTTTGTAACTCAACCTTGCACGGGAAGGTAAAATGCTTGGTAGAAACTAAGGCACACACAAACAAGAGGCTAGCCAAATACAAGTGTTAGTATGAACAAACATTCATAAGGAAAGTAATGTGTAAGCTATGTAAACAATATATAAGCTACCAAGTAGTGTAGTAATGTAAATACGTAGGAAGAAAAAGTAAGCCACACAAAGTGGGCTGCAAACATGGGACATCACTTACAATGTCACAAGACACACAAGGCCATTATGACCGCATATAAAAACAAATGTGCACACCAAATAAATGGCAAGACCAAGATACAATAACAAACATTAGACAAAAAAATACAAACAACAGATAACCATGAAATAAAGTAATCCTATAACAAATGTTGCACATGAAGCACCCATTATCATATTATAAAGATAACCAATATGTCAAAAGCATGTATAAGCATGTAATATAGAGTGCTAAGTATAAAATGAAACAATAACACCTATAAGAGATGAATGTGGATGCCCCCAACGACCAATGTAGGATGGGTCAAATATGAGCATCTCGTACTACGTGTAAAATATATGTATCTACGAGCATCACTAAGTAAAGGCATGAATGCACATGTGTGGATGGTATAGATAAATGACATACAAGAGATCTAACTAGTATGTATAATAAAGTGACCATATACAAGAAAATGTAAACAAGAATAAAAGCAACCAAGATATGCAACATGTTGTGGATGGATGAAATGAAATGTAAGATGAATGATAGGATCCATGTGCCCCCCGAGTGAATGGAAATGTATGCAGTGAGGTTCATTTGGCTTGCCCCTCAACAGTCAAGAATGAACCGTAAATGAGAGTGCGTCATTGGGAAATGATCGAAATGTGTGTTGTGTCTAATGCGCGGTGATGGATGTTTATGTGTGAGGATATATGACCTAGAAATGATGTGTTTTCAACCATATAATGAAGCATATGATGACAAGATGATCGAAAGGGTGATGATGTAGTGTAAAGCATATATCAAGATTTACTAGATGAATAGAGGAGTGGTGATATAGCCTAAAGCGTATACCACTACAAGATGAAGGGATAGGTTACCATGTAGCCTATAATGTATATCACTAACCTAGTAATGTTACATGATAGAATTTCAAGTGATGATTGTGTGTGTATAAGAAGGTCCATTTGATGTGTATACCCTTGATAGTCCAGTATGGACCGTGATACTAGAGTGCATCATTGGGTAGTGAGTGTAGCGCATAAAAGACAATGTAGTATGTGTGATGATAATAAATGATCATATGATGTGTAAGATGTGTAAAAATGCAATGTATAGTGTGTAATGTAAGATAGACTAGTAATGTAGTAAGTAGGAGGAGTAATATGTGGTGCTAGACTCATGGACAATAAAAGTGTGACATATGTATGATGAATACTAGTATAGTGTATAGACAATGTGTGGTTTATAAATGTGTAATGCAAGTATATAATGTAGACCCTAAAAGTGTGATGTATGTATAATGCCGACTAATATGATGTATGATGTGTAGATGTGTAATGATATTGTAAGATGTAAAATGTAAGATGTGTGAATAGACATAGTGTGTAGTAACTATTCTCGTAGTGTGTGGGTTCATGTGTAGTAAGACCTCAACAATCAAGTGTTAACCGAAGCACAAGAGTGTGTTATCGGGTAATGGTCGTAAAGTGTGTAGATGAATTTTCCTAATGAGAGTGATGTATGATAATGCAAAGATGAGAAATGTGATAATGCTAATGTGAGGGGGTTACGATATGTGTATGTTATAAGTATGTTATGTTGTGATGATCGATGCAAATAGGTTGGGCGGGTTGTTGGATGGTATGCCCTTCAAATGTAGAAGATAAGGAGGTTATGTTTCACTATCAAGGATATCGTCATTATCATGTTCAAAACCTCTTTGGAGCAACATTAGAAACATGATGAGCTATAGAGTGAGGACAACCGTGAGCATGCCAACGAGAGATATTCATAGCATAAGTGGGAGAAGAGTCATTAGGAATAGATATATTGCCAAAAGGCATAGGAAGTGTACACAAATAATGGTTAGCGTGTATCGTACCACCAATATAGTCAAGCCAGGACTATCCAAGTGTGAGTGGAGAATCACAAGGAGCACATGCAACAAAGATCATCAAATGAAAAACACACAAGCCATAAGTGGTTGTAATGTGAAAATAACCATGATAGAGATGTGACAAGTGAAGAGGTGGTAAAAGGTTGTTAAGTGTCATTCCAAACCTAACCAAACCATCATATGTACGAACAATATCTAAGCAAACATATTCAATTGGGATGTGCTACCAAAAGGACCTATTGATAAATAAGGTGCATATAAAAGGAGGTAACAGAGTTGCAACCTATGGAGGAGAAGATGAAAGAACATATACACTTGTTTAGACCCCAGTATAGTACCATAACATTAATAGAGGAAAGGTTCTTGAATTTATATTCCCCAAGGCCATTGAATACAAAGGTTTCTTTAAAATAAGATTCATCTACATCGATAGGAGTAAAATTGAGTTGGCCTAGTGTTGTGTCAGTAAGTTCAATAACATATAATTCATCGTCGGAGCTCTCAAAATCATCCGTGATAACATTATCATGTTGTATAGAGTTATTAAGTATATTGCTAGGAGCTGCACTAGGCAAGGAAAGAGAAAATGACACCTCAACAAGTTAAGTAGTGGCGATGACAAAGGTAGGAGATGTAGGCAAAATGATGGTAGTGGTATGAGTAGAAATGACTGGATTATTTGTAGTGGTAGAATAAGGTAGTGAAGCATTAGATTGACCAATGTCATATGTGTCGAGACTACTAAACATGATACATTTTGGAGGTGGGATAGGTATAACAGTAATAGGGTCTATGCGATAATATTTGAATGGTTCTGGGTTTACAGTGATAGTATGTTCATAGCCATCATGCAAAAATTTGACACATTGGTGAATAGTAGATGGAACTACTTGCATTACATGAATCCAAGGTCTTCCTAACAAGAGATTGAATTGAAACAAGGTATCTATAACATAGAAATCAATTAGAATAGTCTTAGGCCCAAATCTAATGTGGAATGAAATAGTTCCTAAACATGTACGAGTGGTGGAATCATAACCTCAGATGATAGTAAAATTTATAGAAATGAGAGTATCACTAATACCTTGTTGTTTTAAAAGAGAAAGAACACATAAGTTGATAGTTGATCCATTATCAATAAGTACTTATTTAATACAAATGGTGCTAACAACGACAGTGATGAGAAAAGGCACACACAGATTGCTTTTAGAAAATGGTGACAAATATTCATCAGTGAAAGATATTGCATGTGGAAAACTACAAAGTGATCTGTATGAGATGTGTAAATGGCACTACAGATTTATCACTTTCTATATGGATAACACAAAGGGCTACTTCTAGCGTGTTATGACATCTGGTGCATTACACAATAATTCATAAAGAGAAATCTTAGTGGGCATATTTTTAAGTTGCTAAATAATCTCATAGCCCTTACAAGTAGTAGGAGTAGGTGCCTAAGTAATGTGTGGAGGGATGGAAGCGGGTGGGGTCGTGGGTGGATTAAGATGAGTAGTAAATACATTAATAGATAGATCAACCCTAGGCGTAACAAAGTGGGAAGGATGTTGAGTGCACACACGCATGAAGTCAGCAACAGTGAGACACTATACTGAAAACCTTAGTAGGCGCAAAAGTAGGATAAGACGATTGAGTCATGACGTGAAAATGTGAAGACATGATCAAAAGAAAGAAGTGGATACATTGGGTTCATGAAAATGATTAACTAAAATTGTTGTGAAATGGTATTTAATCTAACTAGGAACAACATTAAATAATAGTAAATAAAAGTAGTAAGTAAATATAAGAAGTGACCCAAGTAAATAAGGAAGCGAGAAATGAAAACTTTAATATGCAAAGAAGGGTTGGAAGGAGCTTCGCTAATATGATGAGTTTGCTTTGGAATGTGTCACATAGATGACTAGAGAAACAAGAGGAAGGAAACGACTGTTCCGAGGTCCAAAAAAAGTTTAGATCTCTGGGCAACTGAGTAGACCGGGGTGCCTAAATAGGTACAAGGGCACTGCGGGCCCCTAGTCTAATATATAGGCACCATGTTCTGCGTGAAAAAGCTCTATAACCTTCCTCTGAGGCATCACTTGATGGTTGTATGCCTTTGATTCCTATCACACTAGATTTGCTAGATTACGCAAAGTATGTCGTTGGAAATCTAAAATGAAGATGAGACCTACAAAACCCCAAAAGAAGCATTAAACCCTAAAAAAGAAAAATGCAAATGAAGGGGTCAGACTGTCCTCAATTGTGACAATGGTGGACTTACTAAGCATTGCACTACATCTCAGACCCATTGTAGTTCTATGTGCTTGTGTGTGCAATCATGCCTTAGGATTCTCTTGTGTCAGTTTCACTTTGTGAAAGTAGCGAGCAATAACTATGTGTAGAAAATGTAATAGAATAAACTTCCCTCCTATGTAGTGTGATGCATATGAACCAACCTTGTGCCTTTGTGATGGAGCTAGATGGATACAAGTGTAGCCTTTGATGGATGCAACCTTTGGTGATGGTAGTAGTGCTTAGTGCTTGGTCCCTCATTATCGTCATATAACTTTATATTTATATGGTTCACTTGTTCCAATTTCGTAATTAACCCGAAAAGGTGACCACAAGAAATATGAAATGTTCCAACAACTAAAAAGTGCTCAAAATTTGGTAGGAAAGTGGGAAAAGGATTAGGTGCTATCGATGCCCCAGTAAAATGAAAAATAACTTGGAACGAAAAAAAAAATATACTTGGACAAGTATGTGTGAGAGGTCGGAAGTAATGACAGAAAACAAAGTAAAATGGCCAAAAGACGGGGGTAATTAGTACTTTCTTCACTCAAAAACCATATGAATAGTAGTAAGAGACCGAGACTAAATAATTTCTAAAGTGCATGATTTTGTGACTACAATATAATATCATGAACTAGGGTCTAACACCATATGTAAAATATAGAGGCACGTCATCAATAGTAGCAGGGGAAAAACATTCATGAAAATAATAGGAGAAGCAAGTGTGTCATTTCAAATATTAGGAATATGTTCTATTACAATAAGATAAACATATTTAATTTTATTTGTATCAACCGTGAGTATAATAAACTTGCAAAGCTAATTGAAATAGACTAACACCTAGTATTCTAAAAGCTAAGCCAAATCTACTATAGAACCATAAGATAAGAGCTTAAGGGAAAACAACTTCTACAATGCATAAACATGATAAATCCATTAAATTCCAAGCCATTCCTACTCTTTGAGATTGCTACCTAATGAATGAACCTAATTATATCACCTAACAATCAAATTGGTGTTGTTTCCTCAAGAATTAAAGATGATATCTCACCAAGAAATGGCTACAAGGCCATTTTTGGATCTTTCCATGCTCTTCAATTTGAGAGAATGGATGCAAGATGAAGAAGCTATTTCCAACAATGGAGAATGGATCAAATCAAAATGCCTATAGTTTTCACTAATGAAAATGAGGTGTAAGAAGAAAGGGAAGGAGGAGGGTTCCTTATATAGCTTGCCTGTTTGGGCAAGGCTAGCAATTTGGTGGATGTGGGATAAAGCCCAAAGAAGAAATGCAAAGGATACACACGTTTAATAAAGGATGTGCACTTTGTGGGAGTTGAAAGGGTTAAACTAATAAAAGGTGATTAATTAATAGGTAGGAGTAACCTTATAGAAGCTAATTAGAGGAAAATTAGTGGGGATGTAAGAGGGGAATTTGATCCAATAAATAGTGATTTATTGATTTAGAGTAGCGAGCGTAATTAATTAACCAAAGTAGAAGCGGACATTAATTAACGAAAGTTGTTAATCGACATCCTAAGTGATAGGAAGACTAATAAATTAGTGAAATGTAATTAATTAACATGAATAAAGGGAAAATGGTGGTTTATTACTGAAGTTTTGTCAATTGACCAAAAGGAAGTGAAGATCGTGGTTGATTAGCTAAGTTTCGTTAATTGACCCAACTAGAAGAGAAGATGTGTTTACTTGACGAAGTGTCGTCAATTGTCCAAATGACAGGAAAGAAGATAGTTAGTGCAATTTAAGTATTAAAACAATGTAAAAGGATTTTAGGTGTCTACATTTACGCTTCTTTGGTGTGGCGTAAGTGATGCCACTTCAAAGATAGTAGACAAGTATGCAGACAAACAAATTTTGAAAGAGACAACTGAAAAATTAGTAGAATAAAGGATGTCCCCTTGAGTATCAATGGGGTGATAGAAAAGGTTGATCGATGATCAAAAAGATGAAAGAAACAAATAGAAGAAATGTGAAAGGGGAGGGGGTGATAAAAGGTGATCCCTATTACCCCAAGTGATTTGAAAGAATAGTGTTGATAGAATAAAATGATAGGGAAGGAAAATGAAGATGAAAAGAATGGAAACAGCTTTCATCAAGATGATGTAAAAACAAATTTATTTCATCATGTTGCTCATATGATCTACATCATCGGCCCTTATTAAAATTGACACATATAACAAAAGTGTATAATAACATGAAAAGATATAATACGAGCATTTGTTCATTTCTAAAATACTAACTCAATGCAACATACATAACTTAATGCAATACGATAAAGTACACAAGATAACCTAACAAGGAAACAAGTATAAACACACATACTCAAACAAACAATGTTCAAGAAGGTTGCACAAATGTTTTTGTTATCAAACTTCAATTTTGACATGTGTGAATTAATGAAAAGGGTTAAGAATGACACCCCTAAAAAGGATACATATGAGGCGAATAAGCAAAGGACGTAGAATTCCAATGAAAAATAAATACTCCACTATGAAACTGTCCCAAGTAACACATTTGTACAAGGGAAGATAGATATAACAAGCAAACCAATTTTTGTTGATGGAGGGTATATCCAAATGATCTACGAATCATGCACAAGAACACGTGAGAATAAAATAAAGATGTTTTATAGGATAATTTTTGATGTTTCAGTACAATGCGTTGGACACAGGCTTCAGTTGCGTGCATGCTTGTTGCCAATTTTTCAAAAAGTTTGAATATTACATTTTTTTTGGATTTTTGAATGCTTTACCAATTTTTAGGATTTTTGAGTTTTTTACAAATTTTTAAGATTTTTTATTTTTTACAATTTTTAGGATTTTTTATTTTTAGGAAGAAAATTAGTTAGATGAATGACAATGTATGTGGTTGTTTCCAAAAATGTTGGGGAACAAAAAATATGCCCTAGGTAGCAGAAAGGGTTGTCGGGAAGCAAAAACATGCCCCAAACCGTAGCAAAAATGGGTGAAAATGACTAGTTATCAAAAATAATTATCGCGACGAGTGCTAGAAGAATGTAGAAGAATCACATTAGTTATCTAACCCGGGGTGAGAAAAATGAAAAATTAGGGAAAAACAAATATATATAGTAGGTCGGGAGGGTGAAAAACCATCGCGACGAGTTATTGTTACTAGACCCTTTGCAATTTTTCTTTTGATTTTCTCCCGACATGCGAGAGAAGTGGCTCGATTTGTGGTTTGTATGAAAAGTGATAACATAGTTTAAGAGTACACGAGGCTTCCTACCGATGAACCCTCAAGTATGTAAAGAAAAAAATAGTTTTGAGCTCATTTAATTGCATTAATTTATCAGTAGAAGAATGTGCGACAACGATTAGCACGGCCCTTGGGGCACGTAAGCGGGGTGCGTGAGTGTGAAGGTGGCACATACGTTGGCGCATATGTGTGAAGGTAACACATATGTGGGCATGTGTAGGTGGAGGTAGAGCACACAGCGCGTATATGTGGATGTAGGGCATACACAGCACACATACTTTAAAAGAGAGGCGTTAGAGTGTAATTAGATTAAAAATTAGTGAGGGTGCGCAAGTGTGAAAACCCATGCGTTGGCGTGAAAATGGGGGTGTTAGCGTTAGGGTGTTCTAATGCTAAAATGGGCACGCTAGCGTTAAAATTCAAGCACTAGCATGAATGGTTAGTTTTGGACAACCTTAGAAGAATTTAGGAAATTTATAGAAGAACCTAGTGATGAGTAGAGGAAATTAGATGATGTGTTCTAGAAGAAATGATGTTAATAAGTGGTTTTCCTGATCTTGTAGATTGACTTACCCAGATTGGTGATGGGAACAACATGCATGAATTCAAGCCTTCGTAGAGACCTTCTCATGGCGAGAGGATTTATCTTGAGATCACTTTAGACATTACCAGGATTATCGTACGTGGCTCACATGTCATAGATTTCTCTTTATCACAGCCTTCTCACGGCCTTATCGGAGAGATGGCACAAGTGAGAGCAGACCTTCATATTTATGACCGAAAAGATGAATGTCACATTGGAGGATGTGTAGCACATACTGAGAGTTCCTATCCAGGGCCGATAGATTACATATGATGATGATCATGACCGTATTCTACAAAGTGCATTAGGAGATGTTTTCTACCTAACATACCGCGCTAGGGTATTTCAGTTCATCTATACAAGTGCTTTAATGATCATGGTCTTTCTCATGTACCATTTTACCTAATGGCTCTTATAAGTGGTATTTTTTGCCTCGACGAGACGGGCGCACACTTCCCTCTTGAGTCTCATTGGCTTTATAATGATCTCATTAGTGGAGAGGTATATTGTCGGTGCAAGTGCATTCTCACACATTTTCTTGGGATCTACACATTTTCACCCCTTACTAGTTATACGAGCTAGGGCTCTGGATGAGCCTTCTATGATGGGTTGGGTGCCAGTTAGAGATGAAATCCGATCTCATATTGGAGACACAACATATTATAGGAAAATATTCAATGAGATCTAGCTACGCATGGTGACATGGCACCCCTACAAATTATACCAGTGGCCCAAGGATGTTGTAGAGCTCAACACAATAGAGGTTAAACACTTTATCATTGGCAATCAAGACTATATCACTGAGTGGTACAAAGTAGATCGGGTGTAGAGACAATTTGGCCATGTACAGGGCATCCCAGGTGATGAGATGTGGTATGGTCGTAGGTCCAGAGATACCTTTGATATAGGCCCATGGATTAGACCACGATGAGCTTGAGAAATTTTTGACAAGTGGTTATATAGTCTTGGATTGCATTGCCCTAGGTAGTTGATCCAACGATGAAATATGCCTACTTAGTATGGTATGTTATAGTGCTTCTACAGAGATTGATTATCCCATAGGCTGCCATATAGGCAGGGGTCACAGCAATAGTAGATGGTTTACAAGGAAGGACTCTTAGAGCTAGAGCATAGTCACAAGTACAACAAGTTGCCCAATCAGATCTCGCAGTGCGCAGGGGCCGTGGTCCACAGTTCGAGATGCCTATACATGCCCTGCATTCCAACAGAGGAGGATATCCCAAAAGTTCATTACAATAGGTTGTCCCCCAAGTATAGGTTCCACAGGGACATATCTAGATTCCATAGGTGCCCTTGTTACCACCATATATCATGATTCCACCACATAGACCACCTAGGGATGGATGGGATGGAGAATATGGGGTAGATGGAGGAGATGACAAAGATGGTTGGGATGGATGGGGGTCCCCACCTCATAGTCTATTGGGTGGAGGATGGAAAGTATAATACATGTTACCACAACGATCTCCTTTGAGACAGGTTATTCAGCTTCTAGGTGATCTAGCTTCCTTAAGGCAATAATTATAACATGTCATCGCAGAGAGGGATTAGTTATAGGTTCGGTTGTTGAGCATGAGAGTGGAGTGCAATGTGCTCCAGCAGAGTAGGGACAAAAACATGAGTCCCAAATCTAGTGTTTGAGTATGCTTCCATCATTGGTGAGGCCACTTATTATAGGATACCATAGAATGGATCCATTCCAGTGGGTCAAAGGGCCATGGATTACAATCAACTAGCTAACATCCGCTCAAGATCAACATCATACAAAGCCATCTCGGTCGACGATATCAAGCACAAGAATCGTTAGCTTACCAAGGAGTTTCCACATAGTAGATGCCATCACCGGACTAGGCCGGGAAGTCCTCGACATGGGTGAGAGTCACGAGATGACTCTTTTTATGATGACATATTTACAGATGTACCTTTTTTTGATGTACACCTCAATATGAAGGCACATTTTTGAGATGATGTATATGTATTGTTTTTGGTTATGCCTCGATATGAAGGCACATTTTTTATCCATGCCCATGATGGCATACGTTGTATCGATGATTATGTATCGAGACACATTGTATATGGACATTGATATATTTGACATATTTACATGATGATGATGGAATTTATTATGATTTATGATTGTATCACATGTGTTTGATTTATGAGATAACATTTGATGATATCACATTGTTTTTGATGAGATACTTATGATTGTCCATGTTTTTAATTTTTGATATTGGTGAGGGGGATAAAAGGTGATCCCTATTTCCCCATTGATGATATGGTAGGATGATAGTAGCTTAGCATACATGTTGGATGTTTATTTTCATGATGATGTAGCTTAGCCATTATTGATGATATATGATATATGTGATGATAGATGTGATTATATAGATGATGATGTGATAACAAATAATGTACAAGTAACAAACAAGCACAATAAAATTTATCAAATGTACACAATAAAGAACTTGACAACATAACAACATAACTATATACATATATATATATATATATATACAAGCATGCAAAAAACAATGATTATAAACAAGTAAGAATGAATCTAATCAAGGAAAGAATAGACCAATCTAAGAAGTATGTTAAGCAGCACACTATACAGAATGTATAAGCAAGTAAGTAAAACTATACAAGAATGTAAAAAAAGGAAGCAAAACAAGAAACAAACAAAAAACAAGTAAGAAAAGCACTACTATGTTTTTGTGGGATAGATTCGAGACATTTTGTGCTATTTTTGGGAGTTTTTGGAAACAATGTTATATTGTTTTTGTATTTTCTATGAAACGGTTTTCTAATGTTTTGAGATTTTCTAACCATATTTAGATTTTTTTGTGATTTTCCAAAAAGCTTTCGAAGCTATGTACAAGAAAACAGAGAAATGTGGATGCCCCCAGTGTTAGATGGGAATGTTAATGGGTAGATGTTGATTAACTAAAATGTAGAATTTTGTACTATTCTAAGTTAATCTAAACTAGTAACAATAATGGAATAACTGGTATAAACCGAAATGTAAAAGCTAAATGATTTTAATTGATATTTAAATAAAATGAAATAATGAAAATAAGAGAGATAAGATACTAACATGAAGATGACTTACCTCATTGTGATTATGGACTCAATAAGATGATATGCAAATGGAGCAGAGGGTGAAGTGTTACCCGGATAATTACAAAGAATCAAGATCCGACTAGACTAGGGCACTGAGAGAGGACCAGTACACCTGTGGGTGCCCTAGTATATAGTATTGGCACTCTAGGATGCAAAAATGTTTGGGATCTAAATCGATAGTGTCATTAGATCTTCATAATATCATAGTCTTTTTTGCATAGTTTTCGTAGTGGTTTCACTTATGTCACTCAGTAAACTAGTGATGAAGATCTACCTGCAAAACCCCATACAAAGCATCAAACCCCTAAAAAGAAAGATACAAATGAAGGTTTCAGGATGACCTTAGCTACCACAATGGATGACTTACAACTAAGTGTTGCACTACATTCTAGTCCCAATGTAGTTTTATGTGCTTGTGAGTGTAATTGTGTGCCTAAAAGTGCCCTAACTTCAATGACGCGCAAAAGTAGGGGGAAATAACTAGATGTAAAATGAAAATGGTGGATGGAATAAAATGAATACAACCCTTTCCCCTATGCTTGTGTGATGCAGATGTAAATGATGCCCAAATGCAATCCTTTTCCTTAGTAGATAGTTAGCTCTTGATAGTAGATAGTCCGCCCATAAGATAGTAGGTATGTTATGTTTATATAGGGATATCTTGCTCAAATTTCGACACTAATGACCCGACATGTCGACTAGTACCTAAGGGAATGAGAAAACAAACCATAAAGACCAACTTCGAAACTTTAAGTTAGACGCAAGTGTTTTTGGGACTAGGCGGCTAAAAAAGGACCAGGGGCATCATCGGGTGCCCAAGATTTTCTAGCACCTAGTCGAGAGACTAGAGATGACAAATGACCAAATACCGACAACTAAGACTCCCGAGAGAAGACCAAAACTATGTAAACAAGCGATGATCTGTGCAAGAAAAATGACAACGACGACCAACTAAGCGATGACAGGACTAGGAGATGAACCATTAGTGAATACTTTTCTTACTCGAGATCCATATAAAAAATAACATACTTGACGGTATAAATGTAATAGTAAGTGTGTGATTGTGTGACTATAGTTGACCCCACTTTATGTTAGTGAGTAGTGTTAATGCAAAATCACAACACCCCTAAATGAGTTCTAAAAATTGTCTTTCTAAGGAAGACTCATTTGGTGTGATTGCATAACATTGAACTTTCCCAAGGTGCACGGGATATTCAAAAATGGAAAAGCTCTCTAGATTAAAGGTTGGTTCCTTATTCCTTTGTTTAGGTGCATACGTAGAAATTTGTAGAGGGTTTGTTCTTAATCCTAATCTAAACTTTACCAAGGAGACAGGGATAGAAGGAATACAAAAATTAAAACAAAGCTAAACTACAAGGTGATGCACCAAAGGAATGATGAACACTTGTTTTGCTAATAGACACAAACCAACAAAATGCATACAATAAACAAGCACAGATAGCTAGATATGTAATGGGAGACCAGATGAAAGCAAAAGAGACAAGAGAGGATCTAAAATCAATCACAGACATGTTTTATTGCTCTGTAGATTGATACAGTCCATTACAAAGTAGCCAAGAGGCAGAAACATATTACAATTTTAGTGGAAGGTCGTAACCCCACATATCCCTTTGCTAGAAGGAGGAGGGAGCCTATAAAACAAAGAATGTCCAACCCTTTACAACGAATCATGCCCCCATATTTATAGATTCAACCTAAAAGAAGAAAAGAGAGAGAAGCGGGAAAAGTAGGTTGAAGTTCAACCACCGTTGTTAATGCCTCTGATGAAATATCTCCCAAATCCCTCTTTCTTTACTGCATCAATCCTTGGTTCGACGCCTTGAAGGAAGAGGAAATGACGAAACAGATCGAATCTGATCTGGTTGTTGAGACAGATGGATCCTACATTGAAAGCCCGAAGATGTTTCCTCCATTTTTCTTCACCTAACCTCTTCAAAATTAAAGTTCCAGACCTCCATGACATGGGTGAGGCTGAGATCTTTCCAATGGCATCAGATTTGCAATATTTTGAGCCTTGAGTTGAAAGATACACCCCTTGAAGTTTGTATCGGGCCTGTACAGGAGGGCGGGAAAAATAGCTCGAAAAATGGGTCCCCTTTCTTTCGATTCCCGCTTGGCTTTGACTCGGGCCCAGATGCTGACTTTTTCCTTGGGCGGAGTTGCGGGCCATTTTGCAACTTTTACTCCTTTTGAGATAACAAGGGGCAAAGAACCAAATTTTTCCTCGACGGTCCACTTTTGATTTTGTTTCCTCTTATGCGGGATTGTGGTTGATCCAATATTTAGCACGGTGGCGAAATATGGATAGCAAGTAGAAAGCTTGGAAACATAAAGTAGTTAGAGATGTGTACCTAAGAGAAATCTGGAGAAGCCCATGTTGTAGTAGAACACGCAGATGTGGTAGTAAAAAGCATGCCGAAAGAACCATATAGGGTGCCGAGTCATGGATGTGAGTTGATCCATCCATGTAACGTAGTGAAAATCATAATGTCACAATGAAGTATACTAAATGAGAGTGACGATTAGAAATGTTAGAGGATTTTGAACGTTGTATGATGATGATGAGATGGGGTAGGGAGTGATCGGTTCTCGACCCAAATACATGTATATGAATAATCGACTGGGAGGATTTGGGTGTCGATTCTTCAGAGGAAGAGTGTAGGGAGAAAAGTGTGTTATACTCCAATATCTAACTACATCCTTAAGATCTAGTCATTGCAGATGGACTCGAGATCAAAGATGTTTTGGTTTCGGATCTAGAGAAAATTTTGATCACATAGTTGACCCATACGAGAAGTGGTATAGGAAAGGAAATCTTGCTTCCACTCCACGGGTGTTGCCTCAATGTGATGGTTTCCAAGTTAGGTAATCTGGAAGAAATCACGAAGATGTATGATGGCTTCCAAGTTAGGTCATCTAGAAACAAACACAATGTA
Source organism: Taxus wallichiana var. yunnanensis (assembly GCA_018340775.1). Classification (NCBI taxonomy): domain Eukaryota; kingdom Viridiplantae; phylum Streptophyta; class Pinopsida; order Cupressales; family Taxaceae; genus Taxus; species Taxus wallichiana. The sequence goes on from CM031244.1 coordinate 360,276,479, forward strand.
TAATAGCTTCCCAAGTTAGGTCATCTGGGAAAGTGATGAATGTAATCTCCTAAGTTAGGTCATATAGGAGGCTATAGGTAACTCCTAATTTAGGTCATCTGGGAGGCCAATTGTGTTATATTGTATTGATGATATGATTTTGATTGTTAGAGATTTGAACTCGATGATTGATTGATTGATTATTTTGATTAGTTACTCGTGGAGAGGTTTTACGCTATTTACCCCCATTAGGTGATTAAGGGGAATCGATAGAAATCAAGTGAATGATCGTATGGAAAATATTAGGGGGAGTAGTGAAACGTCTCATAGAAAAATTGTATATTTGTTGCCCCTAGACTAGGTCATTAGGGGAATTAATGGTGAGATGTCACGCGATTGCATTAGTAAATGTTTTGGAATTATCACATCGGTAATGTTTTAAATGCATGGTGATATAAGGGGAATTATAGGATGACCCCAATGATATTACCCCCTTTTGGCGAAAGGGGAAGTGATGAGAAGAACGAACACTAAGCCGAAAGTAAGTATGAAATAGATAAAAAGTGATAGAAATCACCGAAAATGTTTATGAATTAGATGAAAGAAAATGTCAATGAGATATATTGTATGTGTAATGTGTATGGTATGATGGTAGGTAGAATTCTAAAAATAATGTTGCAAAAGGGGTGCAAATCGGAGTAGAAATGTTAAAGATATGACAAAAACAAAGTGTAGTGTGTATTAGTTGTGAGAATAGGCCCGAAATAATGACTATAGTAAAGTAAGTGAAAAAGGAACTATAAATAGTAAAGTGAAAAAGTAATTATTCACTTCATTTTTTGTTTTGCGCGATTGTGGAATTGAGAAGGAGTGACCGAAAATGCTGCAAGTGAGAGCAGCGCGTCCTACCCAATTTGAGAGGGTGGTGACTGTCGTAGCATGACGCATGACCTGTGGAGTTGGTAAGTGACTTGATTTTTAAAAAATGTATGGTTTATTAGTCATTTTTATTGAATTTTTTCAAATTTGAGAATTTTGATTTTCTTGAAGTTTTAGACCTAGACAATAGCGGTGAGGGCGCTAGTGATCCCTGAGACAGAGTTCCTTAAGGCTGGGTGCTAGTGTCTCGCTCCGGGTGACCGAGTCCTACATTTGGGTGCCCTGGTCCAAAATGTGTGTATTTGGTGTATAATGATGAAAAATCAGATTTCTAATGTAAATGAATGTGATAAGCGAGTGTATTTGTACTTGTAAGGTGTTCTAATGTTGTGTTTGTTGTTGTTTTGTGTTATGTAGAGGGATATTCACTCGAGGGAGTTCCATGGAGGTAGTCACTTGAGTAATTTTCTTGGATTGAGCCTGTTAGATGAGGATTAAAATGTCATGGATCGTGTCATCTTGTAGCACATGCACATACAGAGATGGGGATGTGCCCCATAGTATGTTGATGTTGATTGCACTATGTGAGAGATGGTGTGCAGATACATGTACATTTTGGTTACCTATAGGGAGATGACTGTGAATTTGGAGGATGTGTATCATATATTGTGGTTTCTTGTTGTCGGTGAGAGAGTATAGGTGATGTCATTAGAGGATATGTAGAGGTAGATGTGAGCTGTGAGATGGTACTTTGTGGGGACTCGAGTACCTATCGAGGTCCATACTATTCTAGATGTTACCATGAGGTCCTGGTGTTCCACGCTTGCTTTGAAGTTCATATGATTGTTATTGCTTCATCTATAGTGGTAGAGGGAGGTGGTGTAGGCATATTATATAAGATGCATGATATATGTCAGTGTATAGAGGAGGAGAGTATGAGATATCCATGGGTGCGGTGTGTGTTTTCCAGCTATACAAAGATCTATATTGATTTACTCATGATGAACATGGAGGGGGATATGACTTACTCCGCTATTACATTTGTGGGCATATGAGCACATAGAAGTGCTAAGGTCAGTTGGGGGTCCACGAGCAGAGTGGGTTAGACCTGAGATATATGCTAGGAGGTGGGTCAATATTCATGGGCGTAGGATGGATACAGATACGTACATGGCACTAATAGACGTGATAGGGCCCAAGGAGTTACATGGAGGCCATATCGTGATTATGGAGGATGATCCGAGGAATTTGTAGAGTTACGGTGTATTCAGAGAACAATGTGGTTAGAGGATCAATTCCAGTGTGTGGTCAAGTTGTTCCAGTGGAGAGGGTATCGCGTCGATTCGGTATGGCTTAGGATGTGCCCCTAGAGCCATATATGGTTGAGAGATATTAGGGCACCAAGGAGGGTTGGGGCTAGACCAGGTCCCACATCGATTAGCTTGCACCTCTCACCCAGATGAGGTAGATGCACCGACAGAGGTGATAGACCAACGATGCTAGTATCACAGAGGAGTACCGCACATGGTTGGTGGTACATTGATTGGTATTTTTATTCCCCGATTTGTAGGTCCAACGGAGTTACCACATGTGGGAGGAGGAGAGGGGGAAGCACATGCCCCCGACGATGTGGCAACAATGATAACGGATCGTAAGTATCTATATATGATTATGTTATGCATGTTGTTGTTTGGTTTATGTTTTAGTAATGGTTTGTCTAATGTGTCATGTTATGTGTTTTGTAGGTGATGCGTATTGGTCCCTAATAGTCGACACATCCATCTGCACCTTGACATAGAATGTGTTGACAAATATACTTGGTGGAGGCATTATTGAATGAGTGGATGAGATTGTGGGTAGGAATGCATATTTATTTGAGCCGGTGGTCGTGGCAGCAACAACATGTACTATATTTCTATTCGAGAAGGATGAGGCACGTGAGGAGATTCAATGAGAAAGAAAGGCGTTTGGTGGTGGTCTTCAGTGCGGGATGTATTTTCTCGATACGTGGATTTACAATGATAGTTCTGGAGAGCAGTCTACAAAGAACACCTTATTACGTAGGGAAGTGGAGAGGTATCGAGGTTGCGAATAGCAGCACCGAGTTAGTGGCATGACCTCTAGTTCTAAAGATCTCGTAGTATCCGAGAGCGATAGCGATGATGAGCCGTGATTATCCCAATTGTATATGATGTAGGGGAGTTTTCCCCCAATGAGGACTATAGTTTGTACATGTGTATGGACCCATGTGATTGATATGTGATGGTCTTATTTTGTGGGCTATTGATGTTCTATGAGTTGGTGATTATTGTTGGAATGTATGTGACATTTTTTTATATTGTTAATGTTTATGGAGGTAATTAAAATTACATGTAATGTTAGTGATGGAATGTTGATTAAATGGAATTTGCAATGTGTGGTTAGCATGATGATGATAGGAAAGTAAATGTAAAAAAAGATGATGTACAATTATCAAAGTAATGTGTTGTGATGAATGTGTATCGTAATAATGTAACGTGATCGTAATGTGTTAATGGGATGGGGGGAAAGTAATGATGCTCCCAAATGTATGGATGATTAGGTTCATTTAGTTAAGATCCCTCAATAGTCAAGAATAAACCATGAAAAGTAAGAGTGCATCATCAAGAAATGATTGGATGTGATAGATGAATGACGGAGCGCATGATGAAAGGTTCTTAAAGAAAAATCCTCAATAGTCATGTAAGAAATGTAAGAATGCAAGTGTGTCATTGGGGGTAAGGTGATAGTAATCAATCTACAAAAGACCGAGGTGGCGCAAAGAGGTGGAAGCATGTGGAATGGAAGCAACATGAGTGTATGAACTAAACTAAATGTCATATGGAGTTGTGGTGGGATGTGTGAGAGTGGAGTGTTATGGCAACCAATGTGAAGTAACATCATGATGCATTGGATAATTTGAATGTGATGGATGAGATGGATGAAGTGAATGCAATGGATGTAATGATGTAGTAGTGTATGGACATAGTGGAGAACGCGTATGAATAACAAACTATGGTGGATGTACCATAACCTGAGTACCATATGTAGGAGATGACTCAACTGTAGCAGAAACCCTATGGCAAGGAGAAGAGAGATGGATCGCTCATGTGAGTGAGAGCCAAAGGAGATGATTCCCTTATCCTCTAGTTGTTGTAATCTATTATTAAGGGCAAGAGAATCATTGTCCCTATGACCATTTCTATGATGATAATTACAATTAGGTTGGTCATCGATGTCAGAATGGTGTTGTAAATGATGTTTGTTGTAAGGTAGGAAAATTAATCACTCAGTAAGTAAGACACACAACACATCATGTGGTTGAGCGTGATGAGAGAAGTACAAAGGGTCGCGTGAACTAGGTGGAATGGTAGGAAGAGTAGCTTGTCGCTGAGCCGGAGGAGTATGCATTTTTGGTGGAGTGGGTTGAGCTTGTTTTCTTTGCTTGTGAGGTAAAGATGAAGACTATGTAAGATGCTCAACTAAAGGAAATGGTGGATAACTAGATGAGGCAATATCCATAGAGGTGTGTGGAGGATCTATGATGTGTGTTGAGAGAAGATCTTGTTCTAAGTTGATAACTTTATAACATAGAAGAATGAATTATTTACATGTGTCATATTGTAATCTTTGTTTGAGTGATGGAATTAGACCACAACGAAAATGAATTACTTCTCAAGATCTATAGGTTGGAATACTAATTGATGCATACAAGCATTGAATCATAAAATATAATCCTTGATAGGTTCAAATGAGCCTTGATGTAGAGTAGGTAAGCGGTCATAAGTAACTTTAGGGCCATTGTTGATTATAAACCGATGGAGGAAAGCATCCTCCATGTCATAGAAAGTACTAATGAACCCAAAGGGGAGATGAGTGTACCATTGTAATGCCTCATCAATAAGACTGTAGCGAAAGGCCTTAAGTAATAATCTATCATTAGAATAAGATTCCATAGCCATACAATAATGTAGAATATGAGCATGAGGGTCACCAGTACCATCAAAACATGTGAAAGTAGGAATGGTGAAATCGAGGGAATGCAGAATTATGAATCTTCTTAGGGACAAGGTTACACTGAAATGAATTATTATCAATGGAATCATAGTAAGCCCTACTTTCTAAAGTAAGGGAGTGAACCTAAGATTATAACTGACCTACCACATGCATGATAGAGATGATATCTTGTGAACGAATAGTGGCGAGATGTAAATAATGTATTAAGCGGTTGTAATTTGCCATTATGGGTGATTGTTGATAGGGATATTCATATTAAAAAGATGCTTTATGATGTTTACGGGATTTATATGAGCATTATAATATACCACGGAATCCAGAAACATATTAGAATGATAATAATGAAGAATATATAATATTTTACACAAGGAAAATGCATAAATACCATGATATATGTGTAAATATTCACTAATTAGTAGTTAATGATGTAAATAAGTGTTAACCAATGGTTACCACAGGTCATTATGAGTGAAAAGACATAACTTTTGCCTTTTAAAGGCTATATAATGATGTAAAATGAGGGGAAAAGAGAATATCATGAAAATGAGTGAGAAGAGATGAGAAAAACATGAAGAATAAAGAGAGGAATTAATGTGAGAAGTGAGGGAGATGAATATAATTGATTTAAACATGTATTTCTGAATTTTATGTAATGATGATCAATATATATGTGATATTTGTGGTTTAAACCATTGATGTGATGAGTGTGATGTGTATTCATGTTTAATAAAAGATAAATATTTATTTTATAAAAGAGATATCTACCCTTTTGTGTGATGTTAGCTCTAGTTGGGTAAAACGAACTACTTAACCCTCACACTATTTTTAAGGCCTTAGGTCAATAGTGATAATGGGAATATCAAGTGGTGCTAAGGGAAAACTATGAGTAGGTGTCGAGGAAGTTATAATAAGTGATATACATGGAATATATATGGCAATGGTAGGACTAACATTAGAAACATCCTTAATGGATGAAGTGATAGATGGAGACACATCTATAGGAGAAGATGGACTAGGAGATGTAACAAGAGGAGATGAAACAATAGGAGAAGAAGTGATAGATGGTGGTGACTCATGCACAGTGATAGATGCAATCTCAAGAGAAGGTAATAATGGAGTAGGCGAGTCACATTCAGTAGTATGGAAAGAAGGAGAACCATGACTATCAACCACCTCATCATTATTAGATAGAGACTCAAAAATGAGAATGTCGCTAAGAATGCTATCAATAGGATCATCAACATAATATGAAGGAGCATGAAAACTAGTATGAGATGTATCATGAGAAGGAAGTGGTAGAATCATTAGAAGGAACTATATCACTGGTCGGAGTAGAAGAAGAATCAATATGCACATGTGAGCGATTGTCAATACCAAATAAGTAATCAATAAGAGAATCATCTAAAGTTTCCTTTGAAAGGTCAGAAGGAGGATCACAAGTATTCATATAGCATGGTGTACAACGAGTAAAGGATATTGGATCCTCAACAATACTAATTCCTATAGGAGAATCCTCAAAATGAGTAGGCACATATTGTTGGCCATCTAGAAGCTATTGTTTGATATGATCAGGTGTAGTGACAGGAGTACTATATAGAGCTTTGAGCTCAACGATGGTAGCCTCATCATAGATAGGGTTAATGCTAAAATGAGACATGATGGGAAAAGAAGATGAACTATCCTTAAGCATTAGGGTTCTATTGGATCCTAGGGCAATACATTTGAAAATACGGGTTCACCAAAATGATTAACTAAAATGTATAATTTTCTACTATTCTAAGTTAATCTAAACTAGTAACAATAATGGAATAACTGGTATAAACTAAAATGTAAATGCTAAATGATTTTAATTGATATTTAAATGAAATGAAATAATGAAAATAAGAGAGATAAGATACTAACCTAAAGATGACTTACCTTGTTGTGATTCGGACTCGAATAGGATTATATGCGGATGGAGAAAAGTTTGAAGGTGCAACCCAGAAATTGCAGCAATTAAAGACCCAATTGGAATGGGGTGTATGAGAGAGAACCGGTGCACTTGTGGGCACCCCGGTCTATAGTCTGGGTGCTCTAGTCTGGAAAAATGTTTGGGATTTGAATCTAACAGTGTCACTAGATCTTCGTAATATCTTAGTCTTTGTCGCGTAGTTGTCGCAGTGGCTTCGCTTATGTCATTGTAAACTAGGGATGAAGATCTACCTGTAAAACCCCATACAAATCATCAAACCCCTAAAAATAAAGATGAAAATGAAGGGGTTAGACTGACCTTAGCTGCCACATTGGTGGACTTATAACTAAGCATTGCACTACATTCCAGACCAATGTAGTTATGTGTGCTTGTGTGTGCAATTGTGTACCTAGGCTGCCCTAACATCAATGATGCAAAAGTAGGGGGAAGTAACTAGATGTAAAATGAAAATGGTGGATGGAATAGAATGAATACAACCCTTTCCCCTATGCTTGTGTGATTTAGATCTAAATGACACCCAAATAAAGTCCTTTGCCTTAGTAGATAGCTAGCTCTTGATAGTAGATAGTCTCGCTCATAAGATAATTAGCACGTTATGTTTATATAGGGATTTCTTGCTCAAACTCGTGACACTAATGACCCGACACACCGACTAACACCTAGGGAATAAGAAAACAAGCCATAAATACCGACCTCAAAACTTTAAATTAGATGAAAGTGTTGTCGAGACAGGGCATGTAAAAAGAGTCTTGGGGCATGAACAGGCGCCCCAATACCTTTCTGATGTCCCCTTCAGAAAAGACTAGAGACTACAAATGACCAAATAACAACTAAGACTCCCGAGAGATGACCGAAACTTTGAAAACAATTGAAGACTATGCAAGAAAAATGATGAAGATGACCAACTAAGCCACGACATGACTAAGAGATGAGCCATTAGTGAATAGTTTTCTTATGTGAGATCCATATATAAAATAACATACTTTGTGGTATAAATGTACTAGTAAGTGCATAATTTTGTGACTACGAGATGTCATTCATATGTGCAGGATAGCGAAGATGTGAAGATGCCCCCAACATTAGATGGGAATATATAGAGGAAAACCATTCACATATTTACAAGAGGAGGATCACCGAGATCAAGGATTGAAAGGATAGGCTCAAACGAATCTCGACATAAGTGAAAATGAACTCTGGATGAAGTAAATGAACCCCTAGATGTGAGATTCTTATGAAAAATGAATCCTCCTAAGGCACGTAATCAAGTTTTCACCCAAGGAATTTTCCAAAGTGCCACAATTGCGTGGTTTTCATGCTTGGATGAACTAATTTGTCTTTATTTTTTTGTTGATTTTTTTTTTTTTGATATATTTTCCTTTTGTTTTGTTTTTTTATAATTTTTGACATTTTCCCAATGCTTATGTGTAGAACCGTTTGAGATGCATGGTGTTCATAGGTTCACACAACTCATCTCCAGTAGGATGGGAAAGTTTTTAAGCTCTCGATCCATATTTTGGTACCATGACATAGGGTCCTAACTAGTTTGGTTCGAACTTACCCTTCTTTTCTCTTTCTTTGAATGTATTGAACTAGTTTTATTTAAGAACAAGATCCCCTACCTCAAATTGGTGAGGTACGATACACTTTGTATCCCCAAGACACTCAATTCTTGTACACTTTCAAGTGGTTGAGTGCACCAATGCATCTTTCATCTAACATCTCTAGCTCACAAGATGACCACATTGTAGTCTTCATCTTTGCCTAGATAATATCTAAGAGATATTATCAATGAGGGAAGCTCAATTTCCAATGGGATGATGGCCTCGGGCAAAAGACTAGGGAATAAGGTGTAGCACCGGTAAAGGTGCAGATGGAGGTCCCGTAAGCCCGAGGGTGGGATGGATTCGAGATGCTAGTTATGACCGCTTTTCTTACAATTTTCTCCACATACGTGAACAAGGGTTTTATTAAAGGCCTTTGCTTATCCATTACCTTGGGGGTAATAGGGAGTAGAACAATTTAGGTGTATCTGAAAGTGTTGACACAATGCTTTCATGGTCTTGATCTTAAAGGACTTACCATTTTCAGATATAATGACAAAAGGGATGCCATAACAAAAGATGAGATGCTTCACGATGAACTTAGAGATTTGGGCACCTGGAAGCTTATGTAAGAGGCATAACCTCTACCCATTTTGTAAAGTACTCGATTGTTGTAATGATATGGGTGTGACCATCCGAGGAAGTTGTATTCAGCTTTCATATGAGATCTAATCCCCACTTGGAAAATGACCATGGTGTTGTGATCGACTGTAAGGATTGCGCTTGTGCATGGATGACATTTCCATATTTTTGACACAATGAACATTTCTTAACATATTTAGTAGTTTGATTCCATCGTAGGTCAATAATAACCTACTCTTAATAATTTATTTTCCAGCACCATTCCACTTGTATGAGCTCCATAGCTACCTTCGTGCACCTCTTTGATTTCTTGAAATGACTCCACCGAATTGAGACAACATAACAAGTTCTGCCATAACCATGACGATAGAGGGTGCCTCCAAGGAGGGTGTAATGAGCTATCCTTTGGATTAGGTTCCTTTTATCATAATGGGAAATATTAGGAGGGAAGGTAACGTCTTTGAGGTAATTGAAAATGGGTTCATACTATGGGAAAAGGACCAACAATTTCACAAACTAGACACGATTCCAACATATCATATGCAAGCATCCATAGATTTTCAATGAAGAACGACATATCATTGTTCCCTGGTGGAATATGAAGCAAGGATCCTACTATAGCCATAGCATCTGTAGACCGATTTTGTGCTCTTGGGATCTGTCTAAAGTAATGCGCATAAAGTATTCTTTGAGAGTTTCCACCATTTTCTTATATGGGATGAGCTTTTCATCCTTGACCTTGTATTCATCATTGAATTTCTTTATGATTAATTGTGAATCTCCAATGAATTTGAGTTGTCTAATATTCCATTTGATAGCAAGTTTCATCCCTGCAATGAGTGCCTCATACTGTTATGTTTTTTTACATGAAAACCCCAAACATAAAGCTTGAGGAATGAATTCCCCTTAAGGGGTGACAAGAAAAACACTGGATCATGAACCATGAAATGTGAATGATCCATCAAAATTTAAGTGAAATATTCTTCAATATACATCATGGAGGTGTTTGGCAGATCCAGACTCAATGGTTCTATTCTAGGTAGAGGGCTTTAGCTAGATGGTCTGCAAGCACCAATTCTTTTATTGATTTTTAATTAACATATTCAATATTGAACTCACTTAATAGGATGATCTAATTATCCATCCTTTTGGTAAGTAATGGTTTAGACAAGATGTACTTAAGCGGGTCAACTTTGGATATAAGCTTGGTCTTGTTGTTTAGCAGGTAATGGCGAAGCTTTTGGAAGGTAAAGACAACAACTAGACAAGATTTTTCGATCTGGGGATAATTGTGCTCATAAGTGATCAAGGTGCAACTATGATAATACCTTGATTTCTCTTTCTCATTGATATCATACTAAGCTAGGAGTGTGCCAATAACAAATTGGGTCTTTGATCTATGGAGCAACAATAGCTCACCCGGGTTTTCAGAAGCATAAGGATAGGTGGATTAACCAGATATTTCTTGAGTAGGTCAAAGGCTTGCTAGCATTTTGGACCCCAATGAAAGTCAACATCTTTTTTAAGAAACTGGGTAAATGGATGGCACTTATCCATAAGATGGGAAATGTAATGAAAAATTACTTGAATTTTTCCCTGCAAGTGTGTAACCTTGAGGTTCTTTGGTGGAGGATTTTCAATGATAGTTGTAACTTTGATTGGATCTACCTCAATCCCTCTTTGTTATAAAATGAAACCTAACAAATTTCCAGACAATACACCAAAGACACATTTCTTTGGATTTAGCCTAACTTTGTAATCTCAGAGGTGTTGAAATATATGTGTCAATATCTCTGGGTGATCTTCTCTTGTTCTAGAATTACCTAGGATGTCATCAACATAGTCCTCCATAATTTCATTCAACATATGTGGAATATCACGGTCATAGCCCTTTGATAAGTTGCTTTGGTGTTTTTGATACCGAAGGGCGTAACTTGGTAATAGAATTTCCCAAGGGGTTATAAAGGCGATCTTGTGTTGATCCTCTTTTGCAATTTGTATTTAGTTGTAGCTAGAAAATCCATCCATGAGAGATAACATTTTGTAGCCTACAGTTGAATCAATAATCATGTTGATATTAGCAAGAGGAAAATCATCCTTTGGGCATGCCTTATTTATGTCTCTGAAATCTGTACATATTCTGATACCGATTGTCTTTTTCTACACATGTATTATGTTGGAGATCCATGCCGAGTAATCAATGTTTGATAAAACCTACTTCCAATAATTTTTATAGCTCTTCCTTAGCCATGAGGGAAACAAGTGGGTGCATCTTTCAAAGATTTTATTTGATGGGATTTTCATCTACATGCACAACAAGATTTTGCACTACCAATGATGGATCTAGGCCTGACATATTTACGTAGGACCAAAAAAATATGTTTGAAAATTCTCATATAAGCATGAAAAATGTATTTTGTTCCTTTGCTGAGAGTGAAGCTCCCAACTTGACCATTTTAGGGTTTTCTTATGTTTCGATATTAACATTAATGGTCTCCTCCACCAACATCTTAGATGTATTCTCCATACGTGTAGGATTAGGGGAGATTGAGATCTTCTTCCAAGGGCATATCAATGATATTTTCACCCTGGATGTGGTCACTTTGTATGTCCTTTTATTTTTTTACTTGTTTATTCTAGCGCATACCGAAAGAGGTTTTCACTATGCCTCTTGAATTTCATTTTTTCGAGGATTTTAGAAGAAATTTTTCCCTCAATTTATTTTAAATTTTTTTGACCACACATCTCAGCCTCCTCCCCAAAATATGCACATGTGTCTAATTCAATGAAGAAACCTTTCTTATGATCACCGATTGGAATGCTATCATAGATACCCATAAATTCAATGATTTCTTCATCATTTTCAAAGAGATCGATCGGCATGTGAAGTTTTTGGTCCTAGTCAACAATATTGGGAAGCCTTCATGTCTTCAAGGACCCATATTGTATGAGGATCCCATAATTTCTCTTCTCGCTAGGAAGCCACCAGAAGAAATGTTCCAATAGTAAAATTTTCCCGTGACCATTTATATTGGTAATTTCACCTACCATTTGTTTTGGGTGATAGGGAAAGGTTTGAAACATTGAGGGCCTGTTGAATATTGTACTCTCTGCATATTCTATCGATGAACTTCATCTCCCATGAAGAAAAGGGAGAAATGGATGTGGAATAATCTTTATCATAGAAACATAGTGTGTTTGGATCAACACGAGAATCGAGAGCTTTACACTAAAGTGCTACAACAATATCAATAAAAGGAAAATCATAAGATGTGTGAGAGAAACTATGAAAGGCTCTACAATGTGCAAATGGTTATGAATCTCCTTGGATAGTAATTATTTTTCCTTTATGGTATAACTTGATACATTGATGGAAGGTTGATGGCATGACCGCATGACATGGATCTATGGGCGGCCCAGAGCATGTTATAGTGGAAGTTCCAATTCTAGGACATGGAACTTGGTATCATGATATGTAGGCCCCACTTCCATAGGCAATATTATAGTACCAATCGAATCAAATTTTGCATTGTCGTAGGTCGGGATAGTGATGATATGAGACTCTAGGTTTGCCTCTTTCATCCTATCTACTTAACTAACTTCAGAGTACAAATAATCAAACCAGACTCGATTATCCATAAGTAATTTCTTTTAATATTTTTGCAATTAAAAATACCTCAATGTATAGGGGTAAGTTGTGTGTATGATCATCATGTGGAACTTCACTTTGGATAAAGTTAGGTGTTCACAAGGAGCAAGATGTGTGACCACCGTGTGGAGGTACAAAGAATTAATATTTGATGACACTCCTGACCCCTGAAGTGTTTTATAGATGATGTCTTTATGAACATTTGATATCTTAAGAAGATCTAAGATCGAAATCTTAGTAGTGGTCTTCTCAAGTTGTTCTAAGAGATCATATCGACCATCCTGAGGGGTAGGTAAAGGAGGTTCTAAAATTACAAGCCAAGTGCATTGTGTTGCACAAAAAAATCATGGTTCTTGATTGTTATAATGTTTATATGCTTATAAGGGGAAAGAACACAACTGAAAATATAATCAAACGAACTACTGATTTTGGCATAAACATAGTTGGTAGCTTTGTAGTTCTTAGAAGATTGACCCTAATCTGACTTCTTCTCTCCCTGTTTTTCATGTTTAGGGAAAGGTTCTTTATAAATTCCTAACTTTTAATTAGGTACTTGGTTAGGTTTAGGTGAATCAACCTAAATTTATCCACTGTCAATAAGATCCTAGATAAAGTGTTTCAATTTTATATGCTTGTTTGTTTTTTGACCTTTGACGTGATGATAATGAAAGTATTCATGGTCTTTATACCATGATGGTTTAGGTGCATCATCACCATAGGTTATTGTGTTAGGATATTGAACCATGTTCGTTGTGCCTAACTATTTTAGGATTGTGGACAAAGAGTCTGTGAGAGGAGTGAACACTTGACATTTGATTGTGGGTTGAATAGGTCCCTTAGTAAGTTTGAAGGTAGGAACAATTTGAACAAACAACTTGTATACGTTCGAGAATCAGTGATACCATCTCCTATGGCATTTTTATTTTTGTTGAAGAATTTTGGTTTGTTCGTAGGTTTGGATGTGTGATTGTCTTTTGAAAAGGGTTTCAATGTCTCTTTAGCTAACAAATCCTTTTCAATCTAGCTTCCTTTTCTATGAATTCTTCAAAGTTTTTGACACGATGCATTTGTAAATGGAAAACAATATATGGATTTAGATTGGGTATGAAAATGCTAACCAATTTTTTTCTCCGAAATTGAATAAGGGAAGCGGCTAGCTAACCCTCTCCATCATTGTAAGAAATTAACAAAGGTCTCATTAGGTCTTTGTCTAGTGATACACAAGTCTAACATGGTACCGTCACTTTCTACATTGAACGAGAAATGGCGTACAAATATTTCCACTAATTCAGGCCATGTAAAGACATACCCCTTAGGTATGTGAAGAAACCATTCTAAAGCATGACCCCTAGACTACGTGAGAATAATTGTATAAGGTAGTTGTCACACTGGAGGATACTTCCTAGCATGCCATGTCGAAGTCTTTGATGTGATCATGTGGGTCACCCTTACCTTTGTACCTATCAAATTTTGGGTAGTCAAAGCTTTTAGTGAATGGTGTGCATAACATAGATATGTCAAAGGGGTAAGGACATAGCTCTTTGTATTGGTATTTTTTACTATGCCCAACATTTATTTCTTGAAGGCTTATGAGTATACTTTTCATGGACTACAACTCTTGTGTGAATATTTGATCATTGGTAGAGGAATGCAGTATGTATACCCGATATACTTTGATGTTTCACCCTCTTGGTTTTCAGTATGAATTTCAATATGTTTGGCCTTAGGTTTTTCTTATCATGTTTCTTTGTTCGTGTCCCCATGTACATGGGAAGGTAATTTAGCTAATTGTCAACTAAGGACTTGTATTTGTTGTTGTATAGTAACTTCATCATTTTGGGGTTCTTCTTGGTTGTCATGTGGAGGAGGTTGTTCTTTGTGCTCACGCTCCACCCTAACTTTGTGAGGCATTTTAATAGGTGGTAATTGATAACCACTCATGTGTTTAGGTACCTTGTTTTCATTGTTGTTTTTTAGGGACCCAAAGTAGAAGCATATCCTTAGTTTATGATGTCATCCATATTATTGATAGGACGTTGTACTTCTTCTTCCTCGTGGATGTTATTGGTAGGTGCAATAAATTCACTCTCTTGTGGCATCTTGGAACCTAATTATATAAATCATGTGAGTACTCTATCTCTATCGAGGAAAATTAATTCATCTAAGTGAGTGGGATCAAACTTGAAATCATCCCAAAGTGAGCCTAATTCATCACCACTATGATCTATTAGGTCTTATGTTTCTTTTGTTGTAGAAAAAATGGGTCCTAAATCATGACCAATGAAAGGATTAGACCCTAATCTCTTGGATGTCATTCTTGTGGTAGGGGCATAGTAAGGAGTGTCTACAAAGGTTTTATCAAAATATGATCAAGGAACAACGAACCTAGGTAAAAACCTACACCGCAATGACCGTAAATGTCACACAAGATTGTCTAATAATGGTCAAAGCATGAGGAACCAAAGAATCAAAGGACCAAAAGGATTTTCATAGAAAAAAAAAGTCTAGAAGATGAATGATAACAAGGAAAATCAAGCAAGTTTGGAAAAAATTCCAATCTACAAGAAACTACTCCCTATGTAAAATGTGTCTCAATGGTAGTTTAACGCAAGATGATCAACACAACGTCAACACTTAAGTCAATATTGAAATAAACAAGGCGTAAGTATTAACAAGGGGTTGAAGTGACTTCTAATGCAAAGTATACTATAACCAATCTAGATACAAAAAAGGACTAAATCCCAAAAATGGAAGTTACAAATGTGAGTAAGTCAACAATACCACTTAGATACGTTAATGAGGCTTTACGGAAAAACAAGATATTAATATCAAAATAATATTGATACAATGCGAATAACGTAACAATAACACTTTTCAAGGTTGATGCAATGTTTGGAAGGAGACAAGGTCAAAGTATACTAAGGAGTTGTTAAGGTGTGAGCAACGTAGTGATACAATCTAGACACTTAAATCAAGTTTACGAGAAACAAGATCTAAGTATCAAAATTGTATCGAGGTAATGCAATCGCATAACACCTCAAGGGAAGATCGATGATGAAGCAATCCTAACTACGATGAAACATCTTGACATGGGTGTAAGGACAAAGCTACTCAATATTGAGGACCTACCAACACACTTTCAACGCGCTACTATCAGTAAAATGCAATAAGGAAGGATGTAAGCAGTGTAAAAGTGGCAAACATAATCTTGAGTAACACTACATATGTATTCCTTATTTTATCCCAAAAGGGCAACAAGAAAATAAATGATTAGATCAAGTGGGGGTGAATATACTTTAGTGTAATTTCAACAGAGTTTTGCCTTGTCTTAAGACAAGTGAAAAACTAAGACAAAGTAACACTTCACAAATTTCGTTATGAATAACACTAGGCTCAAAGTTTAATGGACTCTCCCCTTGTTCGACTAATAAGGTTTTGACTCCAAAAATTTCTCGCTTCCGAGATATCTTTGAAACATGATTGGTTATGGTAAATGGATCCTGTGAAAATGGTTTCCTATTAGTTCACTCTCTAGGTATTACAAACTATCTCTGCGAGTGCGGTTTGCCAATAAAATCACATTGATTAATCAAGGAGAATCTCAAATTTACTTTACCCCCTTTGATATAATGAGTAATAAATTACAACCAGATTATACCTCACTATGGTCGCGTGAAGATAATTTTGAAGCTAATCTCATAAAGGCATACTAGTCAAGTGGGTAAGCGGAGTGCTTCCCATTTCATCCACCGGTTCCCTCAAGGTGTGGACTACTTTGGGGTTCCTGGGGTAATCCTCATATTGATTTTTATGGCTTATGCCAAGGCACTTCCCCAATTTTAAGAGCTTAAGAGAAAATAACTTCTATAATGCATGAAAATGACATATCCATTAAATGTCAAGCCATTCCTACTCTTTGAGATCGCTACCTAATGAATTAACCTAATTATATCACCTAACAATAAAATTGGTGTTGTTTCTCGAGAATGAAGATGAGATATCACCAAGAAATAGCTACAATGCCATTTTTGGATCTTCCGATGCTCTTCAATTTGAGAGAATGGATGCAATATGGAGAAGCTATTTCAACAATAGAAAATGGCTCAAATAAAAATGCCTATAGTTTTCATTAATTCAAATGACATGTAAGAAGAAAGGTAGGGATGAGGGTTCCTTATATAGCTTGCTAGTCCTGGGCAAGGCTAGCAATTTGGTAGATGTGAGATAAAGCCCAAAGAAGAACTACAAATGATATGCATGTTTAATAAAGGATGTGCACTTTGTGGGAGTTGAAAGGGGTTTAATTAATCAAAGGTGATTAATTAATAGGTAGGGGTAAGCTTATAGAAGCTAATTAGAGGAAAATTAGTATGATTTGGGGGATGTAAGAGGGGAATTTGATCCAATAAAAATTGATTTATTGATTTACAAGATAGTCAAGTGTAATTAATTAATAATAATTAATTAACCCAAGTAGAAGTGGACATTAATCAACATCTTGAGTGATAAGAAGGCTAATTAATTAGCGTAGATGTAATTAATTGGGATGTGCACTTTGTGGGAGTTAAAGGGTTTAATTAATCAAATTTGATTAATTAATAGGTAGGGGTAAGCTTATAAAAGCTAATTAGAGGAAAATTAGTATGATTTGGGGGATGTAAGAGGGGAATTTGATCTAATAAATGATGATTTATTGATTTAGAGTAGCAAGTGTAATTAATTAATAATAATTAATTAACCCAAGTAGAAGCGGACATTAATTAATGAAAGGTTGTTAATCAACATCTTGAGTGATAAGAAGGCTAATTAATTAGCGAAATGTAATTAATTAACGGGAATAGAGGGAAAATGGTGGTTTATTGACGAAGTGTCATCAATTGACCAAAAGAGAGTGAAGATCGTGGTTAATTAGTGAAGTGTTGTTAATTGACCCAATGAGAGGAGAAGAGGTGTTTACTTGATGAAGTGTCGTCAATTGTCCAAATGATGGGAAAGAAGATAGTTAGTGTAATTTAAGTATTAAAACTATGTAAGCGGATTTTAGGTGTCTACATCCATATTATCATGTATAAGATAAATATAACAAGTAAATACATCACGTTTAATTACACATAGTGTATTTGAGCTAATCATTTGAGATTGCATTAATTGTATCACTTGCAATTTCATAAGAAGATAAAGAACTATTAAAGATACATCACATGATCAAGTATAATAGGAAAACATGTATTAGAATAATGCTTTTATAATTGTAATTAATACGTTAAATAAAATATAAACTTGAATTTTTTTTGAAATTAGTTCACTTAGCTTATTAATGATGATTCCAGAAGGATTTGAGAAGATGCACCGCAAGAAGAGGAGATTTGGATTGGAATAATCTTCATCCGGAGACTATCACCGAAAATGGACTATGGAAGGTTTGTACCAACCTGTCAGGGGAGGTATCATACAATTCTACATATACTATATGGTTTTGGACTTGTTAGGATATGATCTCTATAATTTTTTATATTTTTAGTTGTCTCAAACTCTTTGTTGTCATAATTTTCAATCATCATGTGAAGCTCTTTGAATACTATGATCATCATCTCAAACCCTATGCAAGGATGCTAAGTATTGAAAAAATAACATTTGTTGGGTTGTGGGTGCCGCCATGCACTACCGACATTGGCACTACTTTAAAGAGGCCTCAAACTACACGTCGTTCTCCACCTAACATGTGATATCTAAATGAATGCAACTAAATTTGACAACCATCTTTGACCATTCTTGAATTTAGTTTTCTTTTGCTAAGGTACTTGGGAAAGGGATCTGACGAGTGCTTCTGGATGAGAGAGAATGTTATCTTGACCTGGTTAGGAGATTTATACCTATAGATATTGTTGTCTTAGTGACTATAGATGTGTTATTGTGATATTTAGGCAATCTTGGGTGCCTTTTGCAAGTGTCGGAAATGAGTTTATCAATGTAGTGCCATAGGATTTCTAGGTTAGAAAATGAGGTGGTATTTAATTTCTAATATAGGAATCCATAGATGATTTTTGAGGAAAGGCCAAACCAGAGACATTAGAAGACCTAAAAAAATATATGAATTTGAAAGTAAAGTTGGAGAACATGTCGATCCAAGAATGTACAAGTTGGTCAAGACTAGATATACTATCTTGACCAAATTGTACGACCTTGATTAGGAAGGAAAATATGTAACTTGAAGTTTAGAATTTATTTCCCAATGTTTTTCTATGGATTTTATGTATTGTGTTCTCATAATTTTATGACATGTTAGTGTGCAAGTATAAACAAGTTAAAAAAACCTCGAATGTACTAAGCAAGAATGGGAAAGTTGTACTTATGTTAGCAAGAAACTAGTAGTGTCAAAGAGTGAATTGCCAAATTTGAGTGTTTATATATACATTAGTACATAAATATATAATATAAACAAAAAAAACTAATACTATAAAATTAATTAACCCTATTCCCATAATTATTAATCAATAAACACACAAATACACTAATATTATAAACTAATACCATATAATTTAATCATGACAAGTCCTATGATAAATATTAATTCAATATAAACCGATAGATAGGGTTATCTCCGATCCACCCCAATCATATCTATATGTGGTTGTTGGCCCGACCCATATATCTCTATTCTAGGGGGATAGAGGGTGCGGAAGGTACAATGACCTCAACATCACATAAATGGTTAACGTGACATATAGAGGGTTAGGGATACTCAAAAAACGAGTGATAAGACCGGCTCACCCATCACTTGCACTTGATTGACTATAGAGTCTTGATCGAGAGATTATATCACTACCCAACATCGGCATATAGATGAGAAACTATGGTCAAAGATTTTCTACCCTACCGCCTCCTCCCCTAGATATAGTTCTCTATAGGGCCCCTATATTTTATGGAGGGTACACAAAAATACACAAATATTATAGCAATTATCTAGTCTCATACCAATACTAAATATATATGGACTAAATGGAATATTTCCCGTATTTATTTTTATAAATATGTTTTTAAACAATAAATACATTTTTTTAGCATTTGTAATTGTAAATATCCACTCAATACAATTTAACATTTTTTATTTTCAAATAAAATATCTTCGACATATTTATTTTATAAATATGCTTGCAAATAATTAGTATAATTTCTTTTGAACATTTGCAACTATAAAGATCCACTCAATACAATTCAACTCATGTGATGTAAACTACAATATCATCAACAATAATAAAGCCAAGATGTGATACTTGTTTTTAAATAATTGTGTGGGTGAATGTAAAAGCTATGACTCCCAACAATATTTCATTCTACTAAAAGTCATACATAAAGAGTAAAACCAAATGGAGGGAGAAATGTAACATACATTATGGATGATACCCAAGGAAGAGTGGGGACATGGGGATGTGTGCTACTCTACTACAATGACAATAATAACATAGTAACATTCATATACAAATTATCAAAATATTAAAGAGTTAGCTCCATGATGAAGCTATTTAAAGAGGCTAGAATTATTGGTGAAATATTTTTGGGGACAAAATATGGGCTTCATCAATACTTGCAGGACTCGGTCCCTCTAGTACTAAATGGGACATCTCCCACTTATTGAATACTAGAAATTTATATACACTAATTATAACCTCGGGGGTGGTCAAAGACCAATGAATGTGCCCGAACACCCTTCTTGTAACTGTAATGATAGATTAGAGAGGGAATAGTTTGCAAATAGAAGAGGAAAGAAGTATAGGAAAAGAAGGGGAAAAGTAAGAGGGGAGTTATGCCAATGAGAGAAATACATAATTTATTGACCAACAACTCATAATAGTTTTCCATATCAACTAGAAGAAGCAAACAAACATATATGTAATCACCTAAATATCACAAAAACAATAACACACATTAACATAAAGTCCAACCAGTTATTCTCATTTCATTTTAGTAGGTGCAAAGCCCTTGCTTCCTTACAAAAATTACAATGTGCTTAGCTAAGATTCAAGAGAGAGAATGGAGGAAAATATTATGAAGAAATATAAGAATACAATTTTTAGAGAGAGCAATAACCGATCCTTTGGAATGAGGAATTCATTCCAATATATAACCCTCTTACATGCCTTTTCAAATTCCCATGTGACTTTTCATATTTTAGATTAAATTAAGACATTTTTCATTATTTTAAGAAAAGTGATTTTACAATAGAGGGATATGAAATCTCTTGAGTGAATGAGAAAAGATGGGAAAAATTTCACCCAAATGAAGAAATAAAAATCACGAAGCGAGTAAAGACACTTTTTACAAAAATTTGATTTCTTCATGAAGAAATATAAGGTGGAGAGAAGAAAGAGGGGAATGGAAGAAGTTATCATGTGGATAGATATTTAGAAGATAATGACCCTTGAATGCACCTTTGCACTAGATAAATTTCTTTAGATATTGTGTTATGAATTTCTCTCCTGCATGGAATTGTGGTGCTCATCAAAATGTTCAACCAATGATTAGTTGCATCATGTATTGATTTGTAATGGTATATCCATTTTGGAATCCTATAAACTACATTAGAAATGGTTCTTTGGATATGTTATGAGTTGAATATTGTAGTTCCATGGATCTGACAACTCTCCTTTGATAATACTTCAAAAGTGTTCATAGAGTTCTTCCAATGTTGTCTGACTAGAATGCAATGATGGACACCTCATGTTGTTCAAGTCAACATTGATTTCTCCTTTGATTTGTTGGCCTCTGCTGATATGAGTTTGGAAATATTCCAAGGCCTCACAAAGTGCTCGCATCCTCCAATCAATTGTTTGGAGCCATGTCTAAGAATAGTTATCTTTTAGACTCACAAATACCTTTTTTCTTAGTAACAGATTGGAATTAATAAGACTCGTTTCCTGAATGACTAGTAGGAACTCCTTCCAATGATCAATTTCATCTTTGACCATGTTGAATACATCTTGCACCTTCTTGATTTACATGGTGGTAACCTCATTTATCTTTATCATTTTTGGTGGAAGATCACATTCCTTCTATACAATAGAATCAACCCATATTTGTGTTACCCTTCTTAATTTACCAAAAATTGGGCCTCTTGTACCCTATGTGGATCAATCCTTCTAAGGGGTGTGTCTAACTTATAAGGAGTGACAAGAGGAGCCTCGGGGTCCAAGAAGGTATGTACATATGATGTCAAAGCATACACATATTCCTCTAATTTATCCTGGTTTCTTTTCCTTTCTCGGCTCGACCAACTAAACTAAAAATAATTTCTTGAAAATTATGAACGTCCCCCTCATGACTTGATTCTACAAGAGGAAACTTAGTCATCTCATAATTATATATATGCATTTTAGTTTCATATTTTTCAACCCTTGAATGAGCAATCTAAATGAATCGAGATTTGGAAGCATTTTAAATCGAGAAGTGACCTTAGTCTTAAGAGGAGTAGGTGCGAGTTTATAAATCTCAAGACATATTTTGGATCACTAGACTCTTAGCATTGGAAATATTCCAAAACCTATAAATGGCCAAAATGACCAAAATGAGGCAAAGAGTAGAAAGTTTTTGACTATCGGGAAGGTTGAGATGACTAGGATCAAAACCAATGCTTGGATTATGTAGGGGAATCCATGAATCTTTGTTTGACTACTAGTAGAGGTTTTGAATCCATCTAGAGCTCCCATAATCTTCTGCACTAGATCAATCTTCTTTTAGGACCAAAACACTATGTGCCATAACAAACGCCGAGAAAGGTTTTTGTTCTAGAGCATATTCAATGCTAGCATAATCGACTCTTAAGTATACCATTTTGAAGTAGACTCTCGATAAATTTATCATGACTAAAAATAGGACACTTAAAATCACACAAAATGTACCCAAGACTATTCACAATTCGACACTCATAGAGGGAAAATTTTGCAATATGGACTAAATTTATCAAAGGGGAGAAGTTATTTTTGGTTATCTAGAAAAATTACTATTGAAATTTACCAACAAGAATAAAAGGGATGGGGATGTTGATAACAAAAATCAATAATAAAAGGAATAACCTTATTAAATAAACAAATCAACCATTAGGAAAAATTAAGAGTTCACTTCATGATGAAGCTTATTTAAATAAGTTAGTAATAATAACTTAGTTCCATGGTAAACCTATTTAAGAATGCTACAATAAAAGTGTTAAAGGAACCGATAACATAAATCACTAAGATAAGGAACAATATTCTTTAAAAAAACAACTCAACCTTCAAAATTTAAGTGATTTGAGGTGACAAAATCAATTTGTGGTCCAATAGACTATAAGGTCCTAAATTAATTCAAATCATATCATTTCATTCATATATTTTTTTCATTATCGTCACTAGTTCCTCATATTTACATGGAAATGTTTTATCAATTTGCACAAATGAATCTTATGGATGAATGCACGAAGATTTTAACATCTATGATAAATTAAATCTAGAAATATATATTTCAAAAAGGTAGAGGCATAATCAAATTTGGATATTTTAAAATGAGATTTTATATTTATATACCAAGTTGGATATGCCTTTTTGGTACATATTAGAATTACTTCATCGATTTTAAAAGCTTCTTGCACTCAATTTTTTCCCACATTAGGTGGTATGTTTAGTCTCGTGGTGACATATAAACCCCAATATACCATGATCTTGTATTAGTGATGGATAATTTAATAATGGAAGTGATCCTCCTACTAGCATAATAGTTGATTAGTGGATCGACATGTTATCTTTCTTAACCTTCTCTTTCCTCCTATATAACTTCATTGTAGGATTTCCTAGATTCTTTGTTATTATGTCGTAAAGGGAGAGCTTGGAATGATATTTTATATTATTATGTCGTTAAAGTTTTTACTATGTGAACTTAGAAAGTAAAGTTTAATTACATCGAGGTATTCTCTATAGAGAAGCCTTGGCTCATATTTTGTTTACTTTTTCCATTTGTTGTTCCCAACCAAGTTCTTTATCTACAAAAAGTAGAACTTAATTAATCGATAAGATATTTAACGTGGCAGCCTAACGCCGATTTGTTAGTCTTGCAAAAATGTATGACACTACGGGTCGACATTGTTACACAAATCAATGATGGGTATTGTAAGCCTTTGATGCCGAAAAATTAGGTTGTTGATTGTTCAAAATATATGTTATGTTTCCAAAAATTTATATTGTTATGTAGTGCAATAAATGTAAACCTCCTCTATTACATTCATGAAGTTATTAAGAGCTTTTACAATTTGATCCATGTTGATGTCATATGTCCCCTTATCAAACATGGGACAAGTTTTTTCCTATGAGGATCTCATGTTTGCAATAGGGATGATAAAATTCAAAATGTGTGTCAACCCTATATGTTCCTTCTTAAGCTTGTATTGGGAATACTAAAAGATTGACACCTTGTCTCGAGATTTAATTTTAATGAGAATGTTAGCGAGTGATTTTTTCAAGTAGCTCACAGTGTGAGCTCTCCTTGTATCTCAAAGTGATGTCCAAGAAGGAATTGTGCATACTTAGATAACAATTTGGGAATATGTGTTTATACCTATATTCCCGTGAAAAAGTGGTGGAAATATCTCTTTGGATGACTGTACCATTTTTATTCCATGTTGTAATCACCATAGTAGCCTTTGCAGGCATGGATTTGGAATGGGGTTGATATGTTATAAAATTATGGGAGCTAAACAAGTTCCTTTCCTCTTATCAATTGAAATGTAACTATTTTTTTTGTAGCTTTTCATCACAGTTGAATGAATATATACCATTCCATTTTATATTGAAATTGGCCCTTCAAATTTGAACATTCATTCTATTTAGAGTAGATTACCAAAAGGATAAACAAATATAAGCATAAGATTTATTTTTTTGATTGATAAACACTTTTAATTGAAGATATGAATCTGGAGGGTTAGTGGGAACCACCCTATAACAATGTCCTTCGAGACAAGATATTACATGAAACCAAAACAAACTGCGACCATGAAGCTTGCACCAATGATGCAATATTTATCTACCATGTTGTTTTTTAGAGACACTAGCCACTACCAATGCCAATGATTCGAATATTACCACCATCAATAACCACCATCTCAAGCAATGAGCTGCACCATCGGCAATGCAACTCCCACCACCATCTATAACCACCACAACCTACCGGTGATGCAATCCCCGCCACAACCGTGTAAACAACCCCGAAGGGGATCATGCCTAGAAATATTTAAATTTGGGTGGATCCAAACACAATTGTCTGACTTAACCGATCCACCCAAACCCCATTGGAAATATAAGCATGAGATTATTATTTACTATTATGTAAATTTAAATACAATAACAAACAACATCATATGTCCCACACACATAAAAGCATGGTAAAAAAATGGGCATAAGAAAGCGTCATTAATGGCTTTTCTATTTCTCCTTATTGTGATGTTCTCAAAGATCTCATTTTATGTTCTCCAACAAGCCCTCATTTTCTACCGCATGCTCATGTTATTCCCATTTTTCTTGTGCCCTCATCCGAGATTATCTTTCAACCCACCCTTATGTTGGAATTGTAGAGGATATCATTGGAGGAGGGGACTGGGCCTAGAATAGGTTGCAAAAGGAAGAGATGTGATATGCCTCACGAAACTCATGAACATGATGGTTGTAAGACTCCTTTTGATGGCTATATGAAGTTCATGGTTTGGAACAATACAAAGTGGATAAGGAAAAAGGTTATGGTGGCATACCGGTGTTAATAAAAGTAGTATAGGGAATGCAAATCCAATTGGAAAAAGAAGACACAAATAAACAATATATATGGCTCAAAATATCAGAAAATGGGAGACACTTAAGAATTACAGCTTGTTATTTTGCACCGCAAGGCTCAAAAATCTACAAAAAAATGGGTTAAATGGAAAGGATCCATATGTAGCTCTAAAAAATGATATAGTTGTGTACTCTCAACTCGAAGAAGTTCTTCTTTAGGGTGATTTCAATGTTAGGACAGTGAATGAACAATCTAACATTTTATGCAACAAGGAGGATAACAATCCCATATGGCTCACCGAAGAAGAAACTCATCCATGGAGCAGATGTTCAGAAGACTACAAGGACACCAATCATTTTGGCGAAGAGTTAATTAATGTTTGTGGTATGTTTGATTTGATTATTTGCAATGGTGTGAATAGATGGA
Source organism: Taxus wallichiana var. yunnanensis (assembly GCA_018340775.1). Classification (NCBI taxonomy): domain Eukaryota; kingdom Viridiplantae; phylum Streptophyta; class Pinopsida; order Cupressales; family Taxaceae; genus Taxus; species Taxus wallichiana. The sequence continues at coordinate 360,302,388 of CM031244.1, forward strand.
AAAAATCTAGAAAATTTACATGCAAAACTTACAATGGGGCAAGTGTTGTTGACTATGTCATTTGTTCCCAAAGCATGATTGATAAAATAATCAATGTTTGGGTTGAGGAACCCATGCATGATCTGAAATCAGACCACAATTCAGTTGGCACAGTGATATCTTGGGGATCACAAAATCAATATACAGATAAAAGGCATTCTAGTCACCAATCTCCAACAAAGGGAAGAATTCTCATCACACAGGAAAATCGGGTCACCTTCAAGGAAAATTTAGAACGGCTAATGCAGACAAAAAGAGTCAATGAGTAGAACATCAAAAGTTATGAGCTGACAAACATTATTCAAGAAGCTCTTGGGAGCTGCAAGAGGTCCAAAAACAAGAGGAAAAAATCAAATGATTTCCCAACAAATAAGTGGTTTGATGAGGAATGCAAAGTCTGTAAGGAAAACTCTTAAAATTTCAACGAAAGAGAAAACAGACATAAAGGCATACAAGAAGATTATTAAGAAAAAGAAGGATGAGTTCATGGAAAATAGGAGAGAAGAACTCATATATCTAGGGAAAAATACACCGAAGTTATTTTGGAGAGAACTCCAGAAAAGAAACAAGCAAACAATAAATAACATTACAACGACTCAATGGCTAGAATATGCAAAAAAATTGTACGAGCAAGAGCAAGAGGTTAAGGCTCCACCTCTAGTGTACACCACAACAAGTCTTTTCACGTTATAGGAAGTCAAATCAGGCATCCAAAAGTTATGTGCAGGTAAGGCCAAGGACTTAGATGAGCTACAAGAAGAATACCTAAAATGGGGATCAGATATTCTTGCTCCTCACATTTTGAATATATTCAACAACATCATTTAGTGTGGTTTCCCAAATGATTGGACCACTAGTATGGCAGTACCTCTTTTTAAGAGCGGAGATGTTGACAACCCAACCAATTATAGGACCATCATGATTAATCCTCTATTTGCAAATTTAGTTGGTAGCATGGTTGAACACAAAATCAGTAAGTGGGTAGAAGACAATGATAAGAGAGAAAAGGGGCAAGTTGGTTTTAGACCTAAGTACTCCACCATAGATCATGGTGTTACAATAAGACATATCATTGAAAAATCATGGGAGGAAAACACATAAAATTTTTTGTTGTTTTGTTGACTTCAAGAAAGCTTTTGACACAGTCCTTAGGGATAAGTTATGGTGCAGAATGCAAGAGCTTGGTATACCATTGCAGTTTCGAGCAGCGGTTCATAGACTTTATGAAAGGGTGTGTATTAAAATCAGAACCAAAATAGGCATTTCAGAGAGCTTTAGGAGCGACATTGGTGTTAAGTAGGGTTGTCCTCTATCACCCACACTCTTTGGCTTATATATAGACCAGCTTGAAGAATTGTTAAATATGGAGGGTGGTGAAGGTATCCGAGTTGGGTGAGTATGTTATAAGGCTTCTTCTATATGCTGATGACCTTATATTGATTGCTACATCTGCTCAAGGTTTACAAAAACATTTTCTCACTCTTGAAGCCTTTTGCAAAAAAGTAGGTATGCAAGTTAATATCAGCAAGACCAAGATTATGGTCTTTAGCAATAGAAGGAAAAGAAATCAACAACCATTTTTCTTTGAGGGTAGTATTCTAGAAGAAGTAACTGACTACAAATATTTGGGGATTGACTTCAACAACAAGCTTACTTGGGAGACTTGTAGAAAAAAGAGAACGACAGGAGGGTGGAAAGCCCTTTATGCTTTACAAAACAAATGCAGAGAAGCAGAGTTATGGGATTGGAAAACTACCCAAACACTTTTTGAAATATTAGTTATTCCTGTTGTTCTTTATGGGTGTGAAATATGGGCCAACAACATACCATTATCAAAATGGAAGCAAATTGAGAGAATTCAAAAGCATATGATTACCACCAAATTTAAGTTGAAAGTCTTGGTCCCTTATGAGATTCTTTTAGCTGAAACAGGTGTAGTTCCAATTGAAGCCATTGTTATGATTCAACTTCTCAGATAACTCAAAAAAATTGAACAGATGACAACAAATAGGTGGTCCAAACATGTCTTCAAAGAGCCACTGACGGGAGGAAGAATTCATGGATGAACCAAAACATCAATTGGATGAAGAAGTGGAATATTGAATGGCATACATGGCCCTAAGGCAATAAATAAATACACACATTTGTTATTGATAAGGTCCACAAAACTTTGTGGGACAATAGAGGCAGAAAAAAGAGATTCTATCTCGAAGAATTTAATCCCACTTGCGACCATCAACAAAAGGCATACATCGGGGCCCTCATTCCATGGAGAACTAAGATTCTCATAGCTCAACTAAGGACCAACTCCCACTGGCTTAGATGTGAAACAGGTAGATGGAAAAGGCCTAAAGAAAAATGGGAAGAAAGACTTTGTGTCTTTTGTTCAAATGGGGCAGTGGAATCAGAAAAACACTTTATTACAGAATGCAGTGCCTATAATGACATTCATTCCAGATATGCAATCAATTTCAAGACTTTGCCATTACAAGTCTTGTTTGATGAGGAGCGGATAACTGGAATGGGAGACTTCATCATCAGGATTAACAAAAGAAGATCTGAATTGGTGAACTGTAAAGAAAGTGGTTTTACCGTCTCATAGGCTACTTTTAGCCTTGTGGATGCTAAAAGTTTGTATTTGTATTTGTATTTCTATTATTTGTCTTCTTCTTCTCCCCCTTTTCTCCTCCTTCCTTGTCACTAAACTATATAATTTCACTACCCATAAATATTTGTATTACATCTATACATGTAAAATTAACTTAAATCAAAGTAGTTTGATATTTATAAAAAAATAGAGATGAAAGAAAATTTGTTTGAGGAATGGAATTTTCCTTAATCCCCCTTTGTGGGGTTTCTTTTCCCCTTTTCCATGGTTTCTAGGTTCCTCCATGCGGACTTGAGAAATGGGGGTAGTGTGGTGAACATCACTTACGTGGTCGATGGGATGTTGTTTATTTGTCTCCTTTTATTTATTATTCCATAACCGACTAAACAACATATGATCCTAATAATCCAATTCATTTGAGTCCACCATTATATCCCAAACATGGAGCTTCACAAATAAATAATTCAATTAAAAACATGATTTAGAAATTACAAATGAAATAATTTGATTAAAATGAGAGGATGTGAATGTGAATATATAGTAATTGAAGACATGCTTTCAACACTTATTTATGACGTTAATGAAACACTCAAAAGCATACTTCAACCATGTAAGCTTCAATGTGTATTTTATTTTTCTATGGCCATTCCATTTGGTAGATGAGGGCAATAAAGACTCCAATCCCACGAGAGACCGTTTGGACATTTTTCTTGAAATGGTTTATTATGTATGAATTTTTTACCTTCTTTTCGAGATGGCTATCTTGAGGAATATCTGAAATTTATCATCAAATGTTGATTAAACACTAAGACTTGAGATAATGGGCAAAGAATCAGGTATGGAAGAGGTTCTTTAGATGTTTTTCAAATTATTGATTTTATTTGTTTCTAATTCAATACATCAAGTTTTTCCCCTTCATGCCAATTCCTTTGTAAGTTATATTTAGTATTTTGATAGATCCTTTTTCTAGGATGTTGCCACAACAAAAACACCCCGTCTTAAACCTAGACATGGTTGGGACTGCGAGTCCTAATCCATCACTCTCAAAACTATTGCTTTCTCTGTAACTTCTCAATAGAGACAAATAAATGATACAACCTCCTCATTCAAAGGTGGAAGTGGCCTCTCACTAACATAATGATTGATTTGTTATGGTAAAATTATGTTTACTACCTTACTACCCATGTTGGATATGCATCTTGATTGCATCTTGGAATTGCTTCTATGAATCTAAAAATTTGCACCCAATCAACATGTTAATCTTGCATTGTTTACTCTATGTGGTCCATGGTAACATATAAACCCCAATATATCATTGTCCTTATTTCACTAGGAGTGATTTTGGAATGGTAGTGGCCCTCTCATTAACATAATGGTTGATCGGTTTTAGGATATGTATGTTTGATGCCTCATTACCGAAGTTAGATATACCTTCAATGATTTGACATATATCTTCTACTACTCTATAAAATTGTATTTAGTCAAAAATAAATCTTGCATTGTCTAGTTGGCTTGGGTTACGGTAACATATAAACCCAAATATATTATGGTCCTTATGCGAATATGGTTGATGCCCTAATGGAAATGGACCTTAAACCAACATAATGGTTGATTGGTTGTTAGATCAGTATGTTTTCTTGCTCAACCTTCCATTCTCATCTCCAATGATTTACAAAATAAAAATAAAAATCTACAATTTCCTCTTAATATATGCCTTCTTACCTAGGTTGGATATGCCTCTTCAGTAAATCTTGGAATTGGTTTGATGACTCTAAAAATTCTCATAATGTTGTTATCAACGTAACCATTCCACCTTCTTTTGGTGCAAGTGCCAAATATATAGAATTACACCATTTTTTTGAGTTCTCAATTATTTGTGCTATAACTATTTTTAGTAATGGTTATCCACTTAACACTCCCTTAAAATACTATAAAATATGATAGTTAAAGAAAGAAAGATTGAAAACAAAATATTATTATTTATTTTAGGCATGTGGAATTTTCATCTCCAGGATCAAACCAAAATAGACGTGGTTTGTTGATAAATTCCTCTCATCACACGATAGGGAGTAATAATAAATATTTCAAAAAAAAATTTGTTTTAGCATTTGGATAGTTTTGTAGAAGTTTTAAAGATTGTGTGGAGGATGATATGTAGTTCATCAAGCAAAAACTAACATTTCCAATGCTAATGTCATCCATGTCCAATGTCGGTCTCAATATGAAAACTTTATCTAGATGTCGATTAAAGATGCATTATACATTCTTCTTACTACACAATCCCATTGTAGACTCTTGTATGTATTTTTTACTTTTGCAGGCTGCATTTCTAAAAATCCCTTTCACAATGTAAGTGAATTCACTTCGACATCACTCGGATGGGATTTCATTTTGCCACACAAAAATTATTGCAAAACACACTTACATGCATGTATAATTTTTTTGTATGTTTAGTGTGTTTTCACCAAGCATTTAAATAAATGTTTGAAGAAGATCCCTTCTCATGGAATATTATAATTATAACCTATAAAAGACATGGGTAGCCTTAAGAGGCATTGACATTATTTGAAAAATGTAAGAAACATGCATTAAATCGAGATAGGTTCATCTTTTCCCGCATGCTCCCATTTTGTTCTAAGATAAGACCTTTGGAATAAGGTATGAATATCACCAAATAATATTGGAAAGGTGAGGTTTTGTTACATGATATAGTTGTAAATGCCTTGCTAAAATGCATACAATATGTGGAAGCATACACAGAGTTGACAAATTGTTTTAAAAAAATCCTCATAAAAATGTGTTTGCATGGACTACCATGATGGTGAGGTAGTTAAAATAATGGGTTTGTTGATCCATAGGGATCCAAAATGACTCTACTTCATCAAATCGGTGAGCAAGAAAAAGGAAAAATGATACGGAGGTTTTGTATTTTTAGTAACAAGACCGCCGCTCTGTGCAGAAGCAGCCTGACTACATAACCACCGCTCAACAAGGAGGCGGTCCTAGGACCACCGGTATGCTTTGGGAGGCATTCCTAGCTCTTTCCAATAGAAAACAAAATACGAAACGAACAACCCAGAATTTGGAAGGTTTTCCTTGTCTCTTCTCCTCCATGACCTTTCCCATTCTCCAGTGCACAGGAGGACATGAGAAAGGCTATAAATACATGTTTGTAGAATAGAATAGGATCATCAAAGCATGAAAGCAAGAAGTTCTTAGTGTTGGAATTGTGTTTTGTAGAAGAAAGGAGTGTTGAGACAGAGCAAGCAAGTATTTGGGAGGAAGTGTGAGATATTATCTACTTCTCTTTCATACTTATTGTAAATTTTGTACTTGTTATTTAGAGTTGGCCAATAAAAGTGGGAAGAAAGAGCAATTGCCCTTCTCGATGGTTTTCCTCCTCTCGGAGGTTTTCTAGGATAAAATTGTTTGTGTTTATGAGCTTAAATTCTTTCCTTTCATGCAATTATGGATTCTAAGAATAAGCATAACTCATTCACTAGTTATCTCTGTCATTTTCTAATAGAAAGTAAAACAACATCGTTTATTTTGTGATTCTATGGATAATTCCAAATTGAAGAGTTTAAAGATCATTTTGGTATCAGAGCTAACAACTATCTAGGACCATGGTATTCATTCTTGGATTTGTATGATAGTGACGAGATCTAAAGGTGAAGAGGCTTTACCTTGTTATCCATAAATTTCTACAAAGAAGTGGAAACAAATAATTCAGGGACAAATAGAGGAAGAGAACTTGGTCCGTAGAATTGAGATGTTGGAGACCATGATGGATAAGATGTTTACAAGGCAAGAAGAGCTTACCAATTTGTAGAAGACAACTTCTGTCAAGCAAGAATCCATGGACTTAGTGGTTCAGGGATTAGCTGAAAAGTTTAGCATAGGAAGGAGCCACCATAAAGAAAGTTATGGGGAAGAGCATGAAGAAGAGACTTAAAGCGCAAGAGAAAAGGTAAAATATGATCATAATCCTTTTAAAGTTGAGACAAAAGTTGATATTAAAAGCTTTGAAGGACAAGTAGATGCAAAGTTTCTTGATAAATGGTTAAAATAGTTAGAAGTCTACTTTAGCATCTATAATGTCAATGAGGCATAGAGGATAACATTTGCACGTCTCATAATGGAGGGACACACTCTAGTTTGGTAGGAAACCCATCTAACCACTTGTGAAAAGAAGAAGCATCCTATTATGAAATCTTGGCAAGAATTTAAAAATTACTTAGAGCTAACTTCTATCCTAGTGGCCACAAGATTGACTAAATGATTAATGCAAGTATTTTAGACAAAGAAATGGTCAAAGTGTGCAAGACTATACTACGGAGTTTTGGAGGCAGGCCATGTTGCTAAACATGGATTTGGAGGATGAAGATATTCTGACTAAGTACTTGGGAGGACTTCACACTCACCTTTGAAGAAAAGTCATCTCCACCAAGCCCAAATTTCTCAATGAGGTGTGTGTGCAAGCATACTACATAGATGATGAAAAGAAGCAAGGGGAAGCAGATCCAAGGGCAAAGCATTCAAAAAATCAGCAGAAAAAGAGTATGGGAAAACAAGTAATAAGGGTAAGTGGAAAGGGAAAGGTAAACAAGCTGCCACTACTTTGAATATTTGTAAAGATCCCAAGAATTGTGATATCAATGGTCATACTAACACTACATGTTGGAAGTTTCATCCGAGTTACATCCGAAGAACCAAACCAAGGACTCAAAGAAGTCCATGACAGCTGTAAAAATAGAAGGGGAGGTGGAAATTGAAGATGAATCTGATGTAGACAAAAGGCTTGGATGCACGGCCACCAACATGGACAGCCAAGAAGAGGAGATGAGTAGACTATTCTAGATCAAAATCCAGATCAAGAGAACTAAGGTAAATGCTTTGGTTGATATCAATTCTCAATCTAACTTGATTTTTGAAGCAGTTGTAAAGAAGCTTGGTCTTTATATTTATGAGAACCCATACCCTTATCCTTTGGGTTGGGTGAAGAAGGGTGTTGAAATTCAGGTAACAAGAAGATGTAAGGTCAAGTTTGGGATGAATTCCTAGTATATTGATGTTTTGGAAGCTGACATTATTCCACTTGATGCTTTTAATGTTGTATTCAGGAGTCCTTACTTGTATATTAGGGATGCTATATTTATGAGAAGGGAAAATTGAGTACAGATGGGTCAAGGATGGGATCAACTACAACATCCTGGGCACACCAACATAAGACACGGGTTACTATGGTGAGTTCTAACCAAGCAAAATGACTTATTCAGGCAAATCATAATCAGTTTTGTTTACTTTTGTTAAAGGATAAACAAGATGGGGTAGAAGTTTTAGAGATTTCTAACCAGGAAAGCATGATTTGGATAGTATTATTTAGTCTTTTAGGAAGTATTTTAGGCTCCTAGTGGGTTACCACCAAAACAAGAAGTAGAGCATGAGATTCAACTATTGCCAAAGTCCCCTCTACCGAACATTGGTTTGTGTAGGCAATCCTTGCTTGAGAGACCTGAAGTAAAGAAACAACTTCAGAACTACTAGACCAAGGGGTGATACGTCCGAGCACCTCACCATGTGGTTTTCCTCTTATGATGGTGTCAAAGAAGGATGGTTCTTGGAGAATGTGCATCAACTACCATGCTTTGAACAAGATCACCATAAAGAACAACTTTCCACTTCCCCGCATAGATGATCTCTTGGACCAGCTTCAACATGCCAAATTCTTCACGAAGTTGGATCTCAAGTCCGGTTATCACCAAGTCAAAATGAAGGAGGAGGATATATGGAAGACTACCTTCAAAACAAAACAAGGTTTGTAAGAATGGTTAGTACTTCCTTTGGGGTTATGCAATGCACCCTGCTACATTTATGAGACTCGATGAATGATGTATTACATGATTTCATAGATTCATGTGTCATTGTATATCTAGACAATATCTTGATTTTTAGTGTCATATGGGAAGAACATCTAACTCATTTACAACAAGTCTTGCAAGTTCTCATGGAGAAATAACTGCTTTGTAATATGAAGAAATGTTAATTTTCCAAACAGTCACTTGTCTATCTTGGGCACGTGGTTGGAGGAGGAGAGCTACGAGTGGATCCAAAGAATGTGAAAGCCATCACTAATTGGCCAACACCAATAGGAGCCATGGAGATGAGAATTTTTGTGAAAGCCATCACTAATTGGCCAACACCAATAGGAGCCACGGAGACTACAATACATGCGGAAGTTCATTCCGGGATTCTCTACAATTGTAGCACCTCTACACAAAGTGGCCACAAAGAGTAAGGGTTTTGACTAGGGTAAGGAACAAAAAAAATCCTTTGAGTTATTGAAATACAAGATTAGTCATGCTCCAGTACTTGCTCTTCCTAATTTGTAACAAACTTTTGAAGTATAGACAAATGCAGTGATTACGCCATGGGCGCAGTGTTGCTTCAAGGAGGTAAACACGTATGTTATCATTCTAAAATTTTCAATTTAGAAAGTTAAATGATATTCGGTATATGATAAGGAAATGTATGCACTAGTTCGTAATTAAAAATGCAAGCATTATTTGTTGGGTAAAGAAACTATTGTGCACACGTTGACCAAAAACCTCTCAAGATTTGCAAGCATAGTCTAAATTGTAGCAGGCAAGGCACTACAAATGAATGGGGTTCCTTTAGTAGTTCCATACGGTGATAAAATATAAGAAGGGTGTGCAAGAACTTGGTGGTAGACATGTTTTCTAGGCCACCCACACGAGAAGAATGTTTCCTATTTGGCCACTATCTCTCGAGAACAAGCCCTTCACGAAGGAAGCTTACAGAGAGGCATATGCCCAGGATAGAGAATTTGGGGTGACATTTCAAGAGTTGTAGTCCTGTGGACCTGAAAGGATAGGGATTGAAGATTGTTATCTCAAGGACAGTTCCTCTACCGATGGGGGAAGCTTTGTGTGCCAAAATAAGAAAGAATTCTATTGATGAGGAAGCACATACCTCGAAAGTAGCGGGACACTTCGGTGTTGGTAAGACCCTAGCCCACTTGAAGAGGTACGTGTATTGCCCTATTATGCAAGAAGAAATATCAAAATTTATACATGGATGTAAACTTTGTTTGCACTTAAGGCCTAAGACTAGGAAGGAGGGTTTTATATGCCTTTTCCAAAGTACTCTACTCGTACGTGGGAGGACATTTCTATGGATTTTGTAGGAGGATTACCTATGTCTAAACATGGTCATGACTATCTATATGTTGTTGTTGATAGATTCAATAAGATGTGTATTATTATGGCATGTAAAAAGACAGTAAAAGCACATGAGGTAGAAAATCTTTTCTTTGCTAATGTATGGTTGTATTTTGGTTTTCCAAAGTCTATTGTTTCTGACAGGATTCCAGGTTCTTGGGGAAGTTTTGGACTACTTTGTGGGACAAGATGGATACCAGGTTATAGAGGAGCACAAATTTCCATCCACATATAGATGGAGAGACGTAGGTGGTAACAAAAACTTTGGTACAGTTGATCGGAGGGTTTAACAAAAATATCCAAGGACTTGGGATGAGTCCTTAGCCTACATTCAACATTCTTATAACTTGGAAGTACACACATCCACTATGAAGTCACCATTTGAAGCATGCTTGGGATATCTACCTACAAATCCACTTTGGACATAACCGTTGGGCAGCAGGATCAAGAGGATACATTAGACACAAAGGTGACTAGAGAAAGAAAATTCATTGAGAGGATCTTGCAAATCCATCTCAAAGTCAAAGAAAATCTAGAGAAGTCTCAATCCAAGTACAAAGCTAGGCACAATCAACATATGAGGGAACATAAAATTCATGATGGAGATAGATTTTGGCTTTACTTGAGAAAGGAGAGACTACAAGGTCAAGCACTGAAGCTCAAGCCACTACGATATGGGCCCTTCACCATATTAGAGCAGGTTGGAGAAAATGCCTTTTGACTTGATTTACCATCATTTATGAGGATGTACTCTGTAGTAAATGTTAGTGCAAAATCACAGCACCCCCAAATGAGTCGTCAGATATGTTTTTCTAAGGCAAATTCATTTGGTGTGATTTACATAACATTGAGTTATTCCCATAGTGTGGGACTTTGTAGATGGGAAAAACTCTCAGTTAAAGCTTGGTTCCTATTCCTCTATTTAGGTGCATGGATGAAAACTTGCGAGAGGGTCTATTCCTAAACTGATCTAAGTTTTACCAAGGAGGCAAATATAAAAGGAATGCAGGAAATAAAACTAAGCTATAAGATGATGCACCAAAGGAATGATGAATTTTTTTTTTGTTGATGGAAAAAAACAACCAAAATGCGTACAATAACAAAACATAGATAACTAGATGCGTAATGAAAGACCGATGAAAGCAAAAGAGACAAGAAAGGATCTAAAATTGATCACGAATGT